>JANAVB010004797.1:13693425-14068425 GCA_029216955.1 Iris pallida
GCCTGATGATAGCACTTTGGTGGTCTCATCAGGTCACTATAGCCTCTCAGGTCGACGAGGAGATGCCTTACACCAGGCTGTGGCAGACGCTTTGACCAGAGGAGGTCATCAGGTAATAGCGCGGCCAACAGCTTCAAGCGCTTGAACCCTCCCTTCTTCGACGGCAGTGAAGTGTGATCGGCGATGCTTAGTTCAGGACACAGAGGTGATTCTAGAAGCAACCAGGACTCCAGAGACGAAGAGAAGGTGGCCGTAGTGCCTGCAGTTACTAGATCTTGCCGCAGCTGGTGGGCGGCGCAGGCCGTGGATTAGTGGCCCCTATTGCTTGGGCAGTATTCAGAGAGAGATTCCAGACCAAGTATTTCGATGCGTAGCTCGGTACGACCTACAGACGGGTTCACAAATCTGAAACGATGGGCAGGACGGTCGATGGATATGCGGCCGAGTTCTCCAGGCTTAGTCGGTTTGCTTCCACCTTGGTAGCGACGAGTTCGATAGAGCCCAGCGGTTCCAGCAGGGGCTCCACCTAGAGATTTTATTGGCGGTGGAGTAGTTTGAGCATCAGACTTTTGATGCAGTATTGAAAGCAGCCGAGGCATGAATATACCTCCCAGAGGATCGTGATAGGACCGGAGGTCGGAAGCGATCTCACGGTCAGATGAATCAGTCATCAGCACCAGCCCGGCAGCCAGGGCTTTGACCATGGAGCTCCGAGGGGCGGTCTCAGTGACGTCGGTTCAGTATTCTACCCCGAGCACCCTCAGCAGCAGAAGCAGAAGCAGTCTTCCGCAGTGGATGTTCACACTGCGGAAAGCCAGGGCATGTGGTATCAGAGTGTTGCAGAGCACAGGGTTTATGTTTGGTTTGTGGTACCCCCGGACCACAGGGTTGGGAACTGCCCGAACAAGGGGAGTTCATCGGCCTTCTCTAGTCCTTCAGTTAGAGGACCAGCACCAGTCCAGCAGCAGCTGCAGTACCCGTTCCCGAGGCCATTGCCGACGCAGGCCCAGGCATTCCAGCAGCAGAGACCGCAGCAGTATGCCCAAGCCTAAGCCCTGATCCAGAGCAGGCAGAGGAATTTTCAGCAAAGGGGACCCGCACCCAGAGGGCATGGTCCTTGACCATGAGAGAAGAAGGATTAGCACCAAGAGAGGTAGTGGCAGGTACTATTCTCGTCAACACCTTTCCAGCTTCAGTATTATTTGACTCTGGTGCATCGCATTCATTTATGTCTGCACGATTCGCGACACGGGTAGGACTGGAGCCCGAGTCATTATTAGTAAGGCTCAATATACTTACTGGTAACGGACTTGTGGGAGTAGATAGAGTATTTTCCTCGTGTCGGATCGTAGTTAGTGGTAGAGAATTCCTCGCTAGATTGATAGAGTTCCCGATGGCCGATTATGATGTGGTCTTAGGGATGGATTGGTTGAGGGGACCAGTATGCTAGGATAGACTGCCACATTGGCAGGGTTATTTTTAGCATTCCAGACGAGCCGGAGTTTTCCTTCTCCCGAGACGAAGTTGAACCTTTTCCTCCAGTGTTGCGGATGGCAGTAGCGGTAGTACAGTTACCTCGGATAGTCGAAGATTTCCAGATGTTTTCCCAGAAGAGCTTCCAGGGATGCCGCTAGAGCGAGAGATCGAGTTTACCATCGACTTGATTCCCGGGACAGCCCCAGTGTCAGAGAGAGTCTACATGATGGCGTCGTCAGAGCTAGAGATATTGTACAAGATGATTGAAGAACTCAGAACCAAGGGATTCATTCGTGCTAGTGGATCGCCTTGGGGAGCCCCGATGCTTCTTGTGAAAAAGAAGGATGGTACATCAAGATTATGTGTTGATTATCGTTCCTTGAACTCTGTAACAATCAAAAACAGATATCCTCTACCAAGGATAGATGACTTATTTGATCAACTCAAGGGGGCAGCAGTATTCTCGAAGATTGACTTGTGGTCAGGATACCATCAGATAAGAGTCAGAGAGCAGGACATCCCGAAGATAGCGTTCAGATCGAGGTATGGGCATTGGGAGTTCCTTGTTATGCAATTTGGAGCAACCAATGCGCCAGCCGTATTCATGGACCTCATGAATCGTATCTTCATGCCTTATTTGGATCAGTTCGTGATTGTGTTCCTAGACGACATCCTGGTCTACAGCAAGAGTGAAGCGGAGCATGAGCAACATCTCCGAGTTGTCCTCCAGATTCTCAGAGAGCACCAGTTGTATGCCAAGTTTAGTAAATGCGAGTTCTGGCTCGATCGTATTTCATACTTGGGTCATATCATCACCAGAGGGGGAGTAGAAGTGGATCCCCAGAAGATCGTGGCTATCGAAACATGGCCAGTACCCAGCACAGTTGCAGAAGTTCGCAGTTTTCTTGGATTGGCCGGCTAATACCAGCGATTCGTTTCAGACTTTGCTCGAATTTCAGCGCCATTAACCCAGTTGACCCGCAAGGATGTGCAGTTTGCTTGGAAAGCTGAGTGCCAGGATTCTTTTGAGAGGTTGAAACGAGGCTTGATGACGGCTCCTATTCTCACACTTTCAGATGGAACCGGAGGATTCTCAGTATATTGTGATGCTTCGGGCAGAGGTTTAGGATGTGTTCTGATGCAGCATGGGAAGGTAATAGCTTATGCGTCACGACAACTTCGTGATCATGAGAGGAATTACCCAACCCATGACTTGGAGCTGACAGCAGTAGTATTTGTACTTAAGCTTTGGAGGCACTACTTGTATGAAGATAGGGTGGAGATTTTCACCGACCACAAGAGTTTGAAGTATGTGTTCACCCAGAAGGATCTCAACATGCGTCAGAGGAGATGGCTAGAGCTACTTGTGGATTATGACATCAACTTGCAGTATCATCCTGAGAAGGCCAACGTTGTTGCAGATGCATTAAGCATGAGAGCTGGAGTTTATTTTCTCACAGCGCAGCCGGAGTTATTAGCCGATCTTCAGAAGATGGGAATAGAAGTTGTCCTTCCTACCAATGTGGCATTGATGGCCATCATGCAGGTTCAGTCCAGCATAGTCGAAAGGATCCAGATGGCGCAGTCGGCAGATTCCAAGCTTCAGCGGCTCAGGACAGAGTGTGAGGCGGGACGAAGACCAGAGTTAAGCATTCATGAAGACGGTACACTTCGACATGGTAAGCGTCTTTGTGTTTCCAGTGGAGATATCAGACATGAGATCATGGCAGAGGCCCACAGTTCGCAGTATTCCATTCATCCCGGTGGCACGAAGATGTACCGTGATATCCGCCACCACTTTTGGTGGAATGGCATGAAGAGGGAGATAGCCCGGTTTGTCTCTCGTTGTTTAGTCTACCAACAAGTTAAGGCTGAACATCAGAGACCAGCTGGACTACTTCAACCATTGCCAATTCCAGAGTGGAAATGAGAGCATATAACCATAGATTTTGTGACTGGATTGCCTAGATCCCCGGCTGGCAGAGACGCTGTTTGGGTTGTCATAGACAGGCTCACGAAGGTGGCTCACTTTCTCCCGTTCAGAGTTGGTCAGTCGACGGCTCAGCTAGCGGAGATGTATCTCCGGCAGATTGTCAGATTGTACGGTGTACCAGTCAGTATCACCTCGGACAAAGATTCCAGATTTATGTCGCACTTTTGGCGTAGCCTGCAAGAGAGTTTGGGGACTCGCCTCCAGTTCAACTCAGCGTATCACCCACAGACAGATGGTCAGTCAGAGCGTACCATACAAACCTTGGAAGATATGTTGAGATCTTATACACTCGACTTCGGTGGTTCGTGGGAAGATCACCTGCACCTGGTAGAGTTCTCGTACAACAACAGTTTTCAAGCTAGTATCCAGATGGCACCGTTCGAGGCACTGTATGGTAGAAAGTACCAATCCCCGCTAGCATGGGACGATATCGGAGAGAGGCAGATGCTCAATCCAGAAATAATTGCTCAGACCGTTGAGGTGGTCAGGAGAGTCAGAGATCATCTTCGAGTTGCCCAAGATTGCCAGCGTCATTGGGCTGATTCACATCGGCGCCCTCTTGAGTTTTCTGTTGGCGACCATGTAATCCTGAGGATTTTGCCTAACCGTGGCATCATTCGTTTCGGCGTGCGGGGAAAGCTTAGTCCTAGGTATATAGGGCCATTTGACATTCTGGAGCGAGTAGAAGATGTATCCTATCGTCTCGCTCTTCCACCATCGCTACGTGAGGTACATGACGTATTCCATGTATCCCAACTGCGACGGTATATCCCGGACCCGAGCCACATCCTGGATCATTCGGAATTGGTTGTTGGTACCAACCTTTCGTATGAGGAGAGGCCCGTGTCTATATTGGACCGAAGAGAGAAGACACTCAAGAACAAGACTATCAAGTTAGTCCGAGTTGCTTGGGGTCATCACTCTTTGGGTGAGTCAACGTGGGAGCGTGAGGATGATATCCGATCGTGATATCCCGACCTGTTTGACTCGTGAGGTTTAATATCTTTCTTATGCCTTACACTTCGAATCTTTGCTTGCATATTTGATTGCTTGATTGATTGCTTAGCTGTAGATTGTATCTGATAGTGTAACTTCTCCCGACACCTCTAGCCTCTTTAATTAAATTTCGAGGACGAAATTCTTTTAAGGTGGGTAGAGTTGTCACCCTCGAAATTCGTGTTACGTATTTTCGTATACGTGTACATATTTCGGGTTCGTATTTTTATTAGTCATGGTTAGCTAGTCATGATTTTATTTTTAGCATGTTGCATTGGCATGGTTATTTTGGCATTTCATTGGTTATGGCTTAGCTTGGTTCGGTTTAGCTTGGTTTGGTTTGCTTTTGGGTTCATCATGAACCAAAAGAAAACCCCAACCTACTACCACCATCATCATTTAAAACCCAATCCCCTTTCTCTCTCATCTTTACTCTTCATTTATTTCTTCATCTTCTTCCTCTTAACTTCTCCACCTACAAAGAGAAGCTTAGGCAAGTGCAACTTGCTTCATGGAGAAACTCCATTTTTGTTGTTCTATTGTCTTCCTCGCGAGATTCTAAGATACTTTAGAACTTGGCATTTTTTTTTTGATGGATATTTTCTTTTAGATCTAAGTTTATATTATTTTTGGTTTTCTTGGGTTTTGATCTATTAAACTTCATTATTTTTATGTTTTGATTGTTCCATGTTGTAGAGAATTCGATTTTACCCAAAATAGACCTTTGAAAAGTTAGATTTCGACTTGTTTTGAGGAAGTTATGGCCAAAAGCATTTTTGGCCATTTCTATGTTCATCTGTCCTGATTTTGGCAGGGACGATGAATAGTACCGCATGAATAGTACCGTAGCCGCATGAATAGTGCCGCAGCCGCATGAGCATGAATAGTACCGCAGCCGTATAAATAGTACCGTAGCCGCATGAGCATGAATAGTACTGCAGCCGCAGGAATGAATAGTACTGCAGCCGCATGAGCATGAATAGTGCCGTAGCCGCATGAGCATGAATAGTACCGCAGCCGTATGAATAGTGCCACAGCCGCATGAGCATGAATAGTACCGTAGCCGCATGAATAGTGCCGCAGCCGCATAAGCATGAATAGTACCGCAGCCGCATGAATAGTGTCGCAGCCGCATGAGCATGAATAGTACCACAGCCGCATGAATAGTACCGCAGCCGCATGAGCATAAATAGTGCCGCATGGAATGAATAGTGCTGCAGAATGCCGCATAGGGCCTATTTTGGCTAATTTTGGCTAATTTTGGCTGTTTTAAGTCCTATTTGGCTGAATTGTGGCCAGAATTTCTCCCAACTCCCAACATAAAAGTGGTAGATCTTTTCCTTGGCTTCAAGAGCATATTATTAGCTATTTTATGCAAGTTTTCTCATTTATTATAATGTAAGGATAGAACATGATAGTGGCCCGTCGTGTCGCACTCTTGACAAGTAAACATGGCATGCAATCTGGAACGCCGTTGCGACGGCTATTTCGACATGTTAGTAATCCTTCTTTTGACACCGTGGACGATTGTGCTTGTACAAATAAACCAGTCTTGTCTTGCATCATGTCTAGGACAGGGACCCCTCCTGAATACCACGGTCAGGGTACCTACCGAATTCAACTAAGGCTAATAACTAGAATAATCCAGTAGTCATGAAGAGATTTCCCAACTACAGACAATCCCGTTATCTGGGCGCTCAAGTGGACTTGTAGCCTACCGACGAGTAGGACACATTTCTAGCACACAGTCACGTGTTGCATTCTTCATAAACGGACATTCGACCTGGATAACCGGATGGTCTGTAGGGCTTATGGCTGTTGGGATAATCTTATTGCATCTTGCTAGTAACTAGGCCTGTGATAATCCTAGTTAGTTAAAAGTATCAAGCCGTACTCTTGATTGGCCGTGATTGATTGGATGGAGTTTATTCCAGCTTAGTCTTATCCCGATCCTGTGAAAGATTATGACATGACATGATTATTGATGCTTGCCTTAACAATAACGATCGGGGGTCCAGTTCTGTTCAGGCGAAGGGTTACAACCCGGTCCTTGTTTGGTTTAAGGGTTGTAATCTGGCTCCCGAAGCAGTTCTGTGTCCTCTCTTCGTTTATTGTCTTATTTCAACCCCATGCCATGTTCGTCATATTTTACCTTACCTTAATACCATGATTATTTATACTGGCCTTAGCAATAAAGATCAGGGGTCCAGTTCTGTTCAGGTAAAGGGTTATAACCCCGGTCCTTGTTTGGTTTAAGGGTTGTAACCTGGTTTCTGAGCAGTTCTGTGTCCTCTCTTCGTTTATTGTCTTCACTGTACCAATAGTATTTGAGACGAGTTTCTATTAAGGTGAAGGGCTGCAACCCCGGTCCTTGTTTGGTTTAAGGGTTGTGACCTGGCTACTTGAATGGTTTCTTCGTACTCAGTTTACTGTGGTTATCTCTATTATTATCAGTTCTTTATTATTTATCTTTAATATTCTATTATGATATGCTGGTTTTAGTTCCTAAGTGAAGTCTCCTTTGTGGCACTTGCTCTTTCTGGGGTCTGACCCAGCTGGTTTTGTGTGGCCATATATCGGAGCAGCACCAGAGGATCCACCTGTCTTCCAGCCAGATGGTGACCACCAGGCGTAACCCTGGTAACGAGTGGGTTTCTTTTTGTCCTTCCTTATTGTAAAAATTATTCTTTTGAGGCGTTTAGCCGGCGAGCACGTGTTAGCTCGTATTGCACCTTTAATTACTGTCTGCCTACGGGCTGTAACATGATTGACAGATCCTAGGGTTGATCATGTATGACTGAACTCTTGCTAGTCTTGACATTTTGTACGACTAGCTTCATGATCATCCAATATGTAATGTATGAGACGCCTTGCTATTATATATTTGGTGCTCTGACATCTTGTAACTATTATTGCTTGCTTGAGATTGAGACAATAGGCTTGTTCATGACTATAGGAGACTGTTGGCTTGTAGTTAAACCCTCATGTATCTAGACAGCCGTGACCGTATAGCGAGGTGGGTTGCACTTCAATATACGTAGCTGGCTATGTACGCCCCTGCTCTCCAGTATTCTGGTTCTGGGTCGTTACAATGTGGTGGTGATGCTTGTGTTGTTGGTGGATGAGGAGATGGAGGTACTGTTGGGTGGCCGAAGTAGCCAAGGAGGATGTAGCGGTGACATTGGCGGTGGTCGATTGGATTGGGGCAGAGTGTTATCGATGAAGGTCGGGTGGAGTTGGTCGAAGATCTAGGTGGTGGGGGTCAAGGTGACGGAGTGATGCAGGTGAAGGTGATGGTTGTTGGTGGTCGTGTGGTGGAGGTGCTGGAGTCAGGGGGCTGGCCAGGGTCCCAGTGGAGTTGGTCGATTGCGGTGGTGACATAGTATAGGGGTGGTTAGCTCTGATGTGAGGAGGAGGAGCAGGGGTCGAAGATAGCAGAACTTCGCCAGAGTTGGTGGCGGTTGGGGTGAACTGGTGGTGGTGAGCGGGAAGTCGGTGTAAACCCCCTAAATTTTACTACGATTTTTAATTTTTTTTATTTCGGTATTGATTTTTTGTTTTGGTATTTGTACGCCGAGTGCGAATATGTATATACGAGATATTTTAAGGTTTTATTATAAGTCTTAATAAATATAGAAATAAATGGCTTTGTTTTCAAAATACATATTGAAAAATATTTTTGTATATTCCCTTCGAAAATTAATCAAAATTTATATTTAAAGGTTTTATTCATATGAGTACGGATAATAATTTAAGAATAATACTTTTGTAGATAATGTGTATGTTTTATGAAAACGCGAGTACATTCACGTATGTATTGTGAAATTTCTAAATTATTTTTATTATCTAAATTATTAAAAAGGTATTCCAAATAGTTGAATAATTATTGGGATTTTCGAAATTGATTTTTATTTTAATTTATAAAAAGATGATTGAATTTATTCGTGAGAATTTAAATCTGTTTTTGATTTTATTGATTTAATTTAAATCGTTTAATTTAAACATGGGACTCATCTACATCTAATTCATATTTATTTAGATTTAATTAGATGTCGGATTTCAATTTGATTGAATTGATTTAAAACAAAAGTAAAGTATCTAAAGGGAAATTTAAATTAACCAGTCCATATCCAACAAGGACTTTCACCTCCTATATAAGGAAAAGTCTATTGCTCTCTTTCTGCCACAAGTCCAAAATCTTAGTCCATATTTTACATGTACATAAATTTCTCGTGTCGGACACACCTCCGACACCATCAAATCCTAGCCCTAACCACCGACCGAGTCCTGGCCTCGCCTAAGCCATAGCCTCCAGCCCGCACCCGCTGCCAACACCACCACCGTCTGAACAGCCTCCACTCTCGCCACCCATGGCCGGCCAGCCCAATCCCAGCACCATCACCTTCACACCACCTCGCATTCGTTTACCGCCACCACCACCACCACCGACAGCCTCGGCCGTCCTCCTAGCATCACCCTATCCACCAAGAACCCCCGCCTTAATTCCCGGCCACTTGACCACCCGAGCCCCGCCTACGCAACCACCATCACCATGCACTTGCCACGACCAACACCATCCGCAATCACCCAACCCATCACCACACCAGAAAACAGAAAAGGAACTAAAACCCTAACCTGACACCAGCCGCCATGTCCGTCCGCCACCAGCGCCTTGCCGTGACCCGCCGTCGAGCCTTTGGAGTCACCTTCATCCAGCCGACGACTCCCAAGCACCGCACCCATCGGCGAACGCCGCATCTCTATTCTCCCCGTGTGGCTGTCCCTCTGCCGCACTCGGAAGCTTGCGTCGGCAGCCCCCAGCGCCGGTTGCTCTGACCACCGGTGCACCCAGCCCCGGGATAGCCGACAGTCGTCGACACAGCCCTCCACGTCGCGCCGAACGACCCCCGCTGCGGCCTTTTTCTCCACGCCAGCCACCGGAGAAGCCCCTCCGCCTCAATCCCCTTTCGCGTATCCATCCTGGAGTGCGACGCCCGTGTTCCGCCGGTCGTCCCTCGAAGCAAGACCGGAGCGCGCACCGCCTCTTCTTCTGCTCTCCCTTTCTCTTCCCCGCTCCCTCAGCTCACTCTCCTCACCTACTCCCTCTCTCCTCCTGTTTTCTTTCTTGCTTTCTTTAAAACCAACACTCGTTCCCTCGTATTCTTCCACGTTTACTCCCTCTTTACAAAAGAAAGGCAGCAGTCAGAACATCAATTACTGCGTTTTCGATTTTTATTATTTGTTTTTTTCCTTGTTAAATTTTTATAAATTAACACAAATTAGTAATATTAATATTCTTATTCTCAAAGCAATATATATATATATATTAGTGTATATACATACTAGTATAAGTAGGTATTATTATACAGAGATACGTATTTTAGTTAACGGTATAGTAATTATATTATTTTTTTAAGATTATTGTTATATATATTCTAAATTGTGAAACAAGATTTATTATTTTCAACATTGAATATATTTCATTTCTGATATTAGGCCTGGACCCTACAACTACCTTCAAATTTTTGGGTTAGAAGCCATAAATATATTTGCTATATTATTTCGTGTCATTTTAAAGGTATAGCTTTACCAAAAATTTTACTTTAATAAAATTCGGTTTTGTCTTAAAACATATTTTCTAAATTCATAAATAATTACAATAATTATTTTTAACTATATATATATATATATATATATATATATATATATATATATATATATATATATATATATATATATATATATATATATATATATATATAGCTTTCTACCTAAATAAGTGTACTTTTGACAAACTTAGAATTTGGCCTAAATCAATTACCATAGTTTTAGTATTTATCTAAACAATTTTACCACATATAGTTTTCAAAACATAATCAATAATTTCATAGTAATTTCCAAATGATTACAAAAAATTCTTTTAAATATAGTTTCTATTTAAGTCATATTTTTACGCCCTTAGAGCTTTAGACAACAAAGCGACTCTTTTGGTTTTCAACTATGAGTTTTCTATAAATATTTTGGGTAATAAAATATAGTTTTCAATTATCACAAATACTTTCTACCAGTAGTATACTATACCACAAATTCCTTCTATTCTTATCTTGTCCAATCCAACTAAACCCGTTTCCTTGTCAATTTTGTACCTCCACCTATCAACCCTAGCTAACTTGATCATTTTGAATTCGATGGAACAGTTCGTGCCATCATCGGAGGCTGTCTTGTGTAGTTGTAACACCGAAGTCATATGCTGTGCCACCTTGATTATCGCACGATCTCAGGCATCACACAAGGCAAGATACCTTGCCATTAGCTATTTATTTTACTTTAGCTCATATTCATACATTTATTCATTATTTATTTTTTTGCAAAATAAACTGTACTACACTGTTATAATTAGATAGATTTTACTGTGTAGTTCTATTTCCTGTACTTATTATTTTTATGCATATTAACCTTAGATTTAAGTGACCACCCTTGTCTGTGTTGCATACATTGTCCTTGACACGTTTGTGCCACGAAGTCGTGTCGCATATAGAACTCAGACATGCGTGACTGGCTGGCCACTAGTACGTATAAGCCGTACGATAGGGCTAACCGCTAATAGTATTACATGATAGTTTGACTTAGCGGTTATAGAGGTTATGTGTTGTTAAGGCAACATATTGGCATTGGGTGGAAAGGACATATCCTTAGCGTATGAGCTACTATACACATTTTCCTTGTGACCGTATGCTCCGTCGGAGATACGGGTTGACTACCCATTTATTTCATTGCTTGCACGTTCGAGGAACGGTTATGCTTGAGGTCCCTGGTACCCCAAGGGGGGACTATGTCAATTCCATTTTTAGCCAGAGAGCCCATGCGTGGAGGTTTGTTCTTAAAACTGCATTCACATAGAGCGGTTAGGCTCCATTATCCATTAGGTATGAGTACTTTTGGTTTGGGTACTCGTATCTGATCGCGGCTTGGAACAGTAACTTGTCGCGGACTAGTTTGCCACATCTTGTCCTTGTTTGGTTGTAGGTGTGGCTCACTACTCCGATGAGAAGGTACTGAACCTTGTTGTAGTCCGGATACCATATTGGATTTGTAGCATGGAAAGATACGTCATCGTGAATTAGGATTTCATCTTTTGTCCATATTTGGTCGGGGGGAATGGTACGCTAATTCAAGGGTGAGTATTGGACCTTGTTATGATCTGATTGACTTTATTGAGCAGTATTTATTCAGTTTTTATGGCATGATATTATGTATCTTGTTACGTCCCTCTGAGGACCTGGTTATCTCTCTAGGTGTGTGTTCTTGTCCTCTGCATGTATTCTAGCCGAGATCGTGATATTCTCCATCCCTTTGAAAATGATGTGTCTTAGGTCTTTCTTGCTACCTTCGCTAAATCATTTCATATGTCTTATACTTCTTTTCTTTTAAATAGTTGGTAGTAGATTTGTCTCCGTCCAACATATTGTATAAAGACAAATCATGGTTATTATATGATATCTTTATTTCTTTTATTCTGTGGATGAGATTAGTAGCTGTGGTTTTACTGCATTTACAGCTTACGTATATTTATTATACGGCTGGCATGTCTACGTTCCTAGTCCTACGTATTTTGGGACTGGGACGTTACAGTCGGGGACAGTGGAGATGAAGCTGGAATAGTGATCGGTGGAGCAGCACCTCGCCGGAGTCCGGCGGCGACACGACGAAGCTAGGAGGTTCGACAGGCGGACAAAGGGACAAAAGAGAGAGAGGGAGAGTATTTTGTGTAATAAAATATTGGGAGTCCCCGATATTTTAATAGAAGGAAAATGGAGTGCTATCCAAGCCTAAGTGACAACAATTTAAATTATAATAGATCTAGAGGCACTAGTAAAGACTACTAACAGCTCTAACTAACTAACAACTAATTCTTAACTAATCTGGTAGTTAACAACTAACTTCTTATTAGGAGTAACTAACCATCAATCAAGCTAACTAACAAATAATTACTTATAGCCCAAAATCCATAGGCCCACAATCCAAGTCCAAGGCTTGGTAGGCAATTAGGATATCTAGCCCACAATCCAAGCCCAAGGCTTGGTAGGCTCACAATTAATTAATAATAAATAATTTAGAAATAAAATTAACTAATTAAATAATAATAACCAGGATTGAAATAAATTCACAATAAATCAAAAAATAAATTTATAAATTCCCGAAAAGTATAATATTGTTTTTCCAAAAATAGGATTTTAAATTTAGTTAGTTACAAGTCTACACACCTTAGAAAAATTTTGGCATCGAAATTTAAGTTAACATGATCAATAGAATTAAAAATCCAAATACGATCAAAGGTAGTATTAAAATCTAAGTGCAAATGTTAAAGTAAAATCATTTTGTAAACCCCACTTTTCGAATAAATCGTATATTATATTATTACTTGCGGTATTGTGTTGTAGTGATATGATAGAATATTTTTGAGTATTTTGGGTGTGGTTGATACCTAATGGACTAACCTAAATTTACTTGCAAGTGTACCTCTATTTAGAAAACCTTTATTTTTATAATTTTAAATAGTGCCTCGAATTTATCTGGGTATATTCAACTTGATAATTAGATTCAATAATTCTCAAATAAGCCTCCTTGACCTAACCTAACCCTCAACCTATGAGCCTAGGATCCTCCTTACCCTCTAGAAGCCTTAGATCCTGTAGCTTGGTCTAAATAAATTCCCTCTATCTCTAGTTCCTGATCATTGGATTAAATATAAGGGTCAATCCCTAATTTTTTAACCCTATCTTGTTCTTGACCCTTGGATCAAGAACTAATGGCCAAGACTAACCCCTATTTCAATTGTGTAGCCAAACCCTAATCCATCATTTTGTTTTGTCCCTTGGATGGTCATCTAAAGGCCAATATAGAAACCCAAATCAACAGCTCACTTTTTCTTCCTCAACAACAGCCAACTCCACCCCCTCTCTTTCCTTTCCTAAAATAATAAAACCCTACTTGTATCTCCCCTTCTTTCTCCTTGTGCAGCCACACATACTCCTAACCTAACCCTAAAGTTCCTTCATTTCCCTACCAAGTGAAGAAGCCCTAACCCTAGCCCTAATCTTCTTCTTCTTCTTAAAGATGCGCTCGAAGTCGAGCCCCTCTCTGTGGCAGCCTACTACGCGACCTACCCACAGCAATACCCTCGCGGCCTCTGCTGCTGTCACGCCTCGACCCGGAATCACCCGAATCATCGTCCTCGCAGGGGGCATGATGCCGTACGAGCTTGGAGTTGCACTCGTGCAAGGCAAGGTGACAAGTTCTCAAATGGTTATCTTTTGATTCAATATTAACAACGATAGGAAAAACAGAGTATACGAAACAATTCTCTTTATTGATATCCGAAACTGAGATTACAATGGCTTTCGATAGCCTAACAATATATGCCAGATTGGCTACAACACTCAGGTTCTCTCTTACCCACAAAGGATTTCACCGTTCCATACATCATGCCTTCTATATCTCGGCCGCATCAATCCAGCTGCGTAGTCCGAGCGTCAATGCGATAGCACGCTTCAATGCGCTTCGGCATTCCAAGCCTAAACACGTTCAAGCAATGCTTCGCCACGAGCAATCCATTCCCTGTACCCTGCATGAAGCTGGTGGGGGATCAGTACGTTCGTCCTCGTATGTACTGAATCAAAGATCATCTTTCTAAACCGACATTTTAATATTTATGTTGAATCATGAAACTTAGCTTATGATCTTGCTATGTTCTCCTTAGGGTCAATTTTATGGCATCTTCAAAAGCGTAAAGCATGTTATCATAGCAGCATGTTATCGAATTGAATAGGCAAGCAAACAAACAATCTCGTGTTTGATTCGTGGCACGACTTACCAAGTCGACGCATTCGCCCTTGCACCGACGTAAGGTGAATACGTCGTGTTCCTTCCCTGTCATGTTATATGTGCATCTCTAAGCAGGATCTCTATGCGGGACGCATCTGCGACTACACTTTCAACCCATCGTTCCTTAACTATATGAAGGTCGTGGGCGTATCCGCACCGGAATGGACTAAAGGAGTTTCTCTTTTATTTTTCCTTACTTTCTTTTCTCTCATTCTTTTCTCTATCTTGTTTGGGTAGTCCGACGTTTCACGGGTTGGGTTGCTATCCCAACAATCGAAACTTACCGCGTGCCTACCATCATTTGCGGCTTCTCACATTTACGATCGAGTGCTAATCGGACTTCGCAGATGTGCACCTATCAAAGATTATCATCCCTCCTAGGCCGAACGGTCCCGGTGCCCCGGCGCGCCCGTTCGGAGGGAACGTTCCGTGCACGGAAGATATCATCGCAATTATCTCAAGTCCATTCCAATCGACTATGCAACGCCCTATCATTCAAGTAATCAAATTCAAACAACCAAACATAGTTTTGAGTCCGAGACTCAGACTTATCATCTCGTATCTCTTTCGTTAACTCTCTGTGTTCTTACATTTCATACTTCGTTTCAATGATTCAATGGCATCGTGTCTCAACTCAATGCTCGTCAACCGAATGACCCGAAGGTCTCGAACACCTTTCGAGGCACCATGTCATAGCCGACAGTTCCGCCACATTCATGCCACAACTGTATTCTCTCGCAACGAAGCCATCTTTTATTATCCCGTGCACGTAGGCACGTTCGACCGTATATCCATGTTCTATAACTTAGCATTCAATGTTCGGGGCTTGTACGCTAGGGCGCTCGCCTATTGTCTTCCAATGTTCTAGCCGTCTAACTCGTGCAGCAAAGGCACGGTATGGTTCATGCACTAAGGCACTCGCCGATTATAGTTATTCCATGTTCTTGCGGCTTGCGCACCGAGGCGCTCGCCTTAGCGATATCCAATGTCCCATAGCGACTCGTGCATATTGATGCACGTTTCATTTCAATTGTTCTAACTTAGTGTTCGACTCACACTACGATTTTATCTCCGATCGGCCACGCCCGTGGCGTCGATAGGTTAACTTAGCATACAATGATATATTTGACTTATCGAATGAAGGAGTAAAAAAAGAAGTCAATCCTTCCACCTTGAGTCGATTCGCCTTCGTCATTTCGCTGAGCCGATGCGGTTCGATTTTATAACTTTGTTGCACGGCCACTCTCCTGACTTAGCCATTCGAGCACTTCGTGCTTCGTTGAGTTATACGCCCAATTCGCCTTAGCATGCCCAAGTCTTAGCCCGTCGCAAGGCGACAATTTGATTTTGCGGACCCCTTACTAAATCTTGCAAAAGATCGACCTCTAATATTTTTGCGTCAAAGTATAACCTGCACACGAAACCAACTAAAATTAATACTTGCATCGATTCGGACTTGCGCCTTGGTCGATTCGATTTCTTAGAATCTTCGAGCCGATTCAATGCACTCTTCCTTCGGGGCAACACGGCGCTTCGCATCGATTCAACTCGATGCATTCTCTCGGGACAAGGCAACTCTTCGCATCGACTTAGTTCGATACGTTGCTCGGGACAACGTAACTCTCATATCGATTCGCATCGATACAATTCATTCGGTCAACGCGACTCGTTGAGTCAACGCTTCAGCGTAATGTACCGTGCAGAGCGGGGCATTACAGAATATACCACTCAAAACAACGTTCGTCCTCGAACCAAAACTAACACTCCGACTAAGTGTTTTATAGATCGTTTCACGATCTCGTCCCACCAATGTTGTTCAGTTTTACACTTATCTCGCAAGCTTTTCACTAACATTTCAAAGTCATCCCTGCAGCTCGATTTGAATTTTGTATACAACTCGATTTGGATCCATACCTATATTCAAGGCGTCCCGAAGATATGTGTATTTCGACCAATTCCAGTGGTAGCAAATTAGAATAAAGCTAACAGGTAAATTTCAATCCTATGCTTGCCATCTCGTACTCTCGATTGGACTCATCCTTAGCAACTATTCTCAAAATTTCATCACATACGTATATTCTATACATACGTGATTCATTCAATAAGGTCACTGCACGCGATGCGATTCAAAATTGCCTTTCTTATTTCGTATGTTTCATCGGGACTATCAATTCTATGCATCGTGCCAAGCCGTTGCGCATCCGATCGCAATGCCTTGCGTTTAAAGTCGTCACCCAACTATTTCCGAAGTTTGGCTATGCAACTTAACTCAATACGATTTCCTTTGTTGACTTGCAAAATGCATCAACATTCAGGGCTACGCCCGTTAGGTTACTTACATAGTCCCCGTGCTTAACTTCTCCCGATGCAACTTTAAATTGACATTGCACAAAGGCCACAATCTATCCGACATGAAAGTTTACATCAAGGTGACGGTGCTCAAGGCAACGATCGCCTTGGCACGAAGGTCTTTACGACGCATCTTACATTCAATTTCCTAACGAGTAGGAATTCACTAGCCCAATTCCCAACTTATCCATCTCGCAACATCGAATGTAAATTTCGATTCACGCAAGCTCAATTGCAAGACGAATTCGAATCTAACGACATGACTCGTAAGTCATTCCCTTATCATTTCCTCTCGTGTATAGTACGATTCTCGCACTCGCCTATCCGAATCACCAAGTCCGTTGGTAAATTCTTAGTTCGACCGTCGACCAACATAACCATTCAAGTATTCATCCGACGAATACTCAAAATCTAACTTATCATTCTCAATCGAAAACTGTTCCAACAATTCTCGATCGCCTAGACTTATTATCAATATGCACCGTATTATATTCGTTATCGGTGCCATCTCATATGCGATATCGCATGGGTCATCTTACGGTCTGCAGCAATCAATTTGATTTGGCGGTCAAGTCTTCTAGGGTCAGCTGTCCCGAAGCTACGCTCGATAACTGTGGATCATCACCGAAGGACAGTTTACTACGAACCATGCTATATCTTTTTTCGGAGCCAAATCACGTTCCGACGATTCTATGCGATTACCCAACTTCGAACAAAACCATTTCTATCGGCGCAACTGATGCGCAACTATCCTCCGAGTAAAGTCATGCACTACCGTCGATGATTCTGTAATTTACGAAACATCTACTCACATCGAGTTCGAGTCTATCTTATTTGCGGTCGACACACGAGATGCTATACGCATCGAACAATCGTCGATGACTTATAGTCTCGCCCTGATCAATCACAAAATTTACGATCAACCAAGTTCGTTCATTCTCGTACCGTTACTTACAAAATTTTGATAGCGTAAGGCGTACTTTATTTTGTATTCTCACATCGTGCTTACGTTTCCTTGCGTATCGATCTTGATAGTTTATATCAATTTCGATAGCAAGTGGGTCGACTTCGAATCCGTTTCAACGTCGACTTAACTCGCATCGCATACATCCAAGTTCGCAACGAACTTTTCCATACGCATCCACTCGTTCTCTGATTCGCCGCATCCCGCTATACTTTGATCGCGTAACTGAGTTACCGATTATCCAACATCGAACCCTCGAGTTATACGATCACGCCCTCTAAGTTTCGCGTGTTTTTCAGTCGTACTCAAATGAGTGTCGTCGTAACATAGCCAACTATTTCTTAGGCACGATTACTCACATCAACCAACTCTTCACCGAAGTCGCACATCGTGCGATTCGATTACAATTCGCATCGCCTAACATTTCTATCAAAATTGCAAGTCGTGCGATTCGATTTGCCTCGCTCAACATTTCTATCGAGATCGCAAGTCGTGCGACTCATTTGTAAGCTCGAGTATTCCCTTTCCCGTCGATTCGATTATTGCATCAAGGCATAATTATTTCGCTAGTCTCGGTCGTCCGACCAACTTATAACTTTCGTCCGACGTATCGTTCATCGATACGAGTCTCGCCTTATCATCCCAACTGATCTTCAATGATCACTTGCATCAACATACCGTCATACAAATTTTCAATCGAGTCTCGGTACTCTCCCGTCCGTTGCGGACAAACCTTCCGCAATTCTCACAACGTGTCGATGAAATTTATCGCACAAGGGCTATACCATATACCACTCGGAATCGAGTCATTCATCGCCTACGTGGTATGGCATATACCACTCAGAATTCAAGCTATTTCCCTCGCATTATACTTAGTATAAACCGACAATCTCTTCCGACTCACGATTTCCGCAGTGATCGTGCTTGATCACAACCGTAACGTTGATTCTATCAAAATCCGACACAACTCGGTCAATGTTCTCGTTTGCCAACATAAGTTTGGTGTGCAACCGAACGATTCGTTCTATCGATTTACGATTTCAATTCCTTCCGTTGCATCTCGTGCAACAATTTATTTTGATATGCGTTGCACCACGTGCAACAATTTTACTTTCGATACGTGTCGCACATCGTGCTACGATTAATTTCCGACTTTTTATTTCACCTTGTACAACGATTTATTTCTAATTTCCTTTGTACTTCGTGCAACGATTAATTTGATATGCGTTACACCACGTGCAATAATTTTTCTTCCAACACGTGTTGCACATCGTGCAGCAATTTATTCCCGACTTTCCAAGTCAATGCCCAAATCCGTTTAACACATTCAGTATTGGCTTATCACTTCTCACTTTCATTTTACCGCATATTCATATTAATTTGTTGCACATCGTGCATCATTTTATTTCTCATTCAACATGTTACATTGCAACAGTATCTCAAATCGTATTTCACAATTTGTTGCACTTGCAGCAACTAACATTTTTACGGCTTGTTGCATTCAATGCAATATACCCTTCGCGACATTCTTAGCAAACATCATAAAATTTTCAAAACACATGCGGCAAAATTTTACGATTTGTATTAAACTTATTGTATGGAACATCCAGTGCGACATTGAGTAGAGTCAAGAGTGATATCAAGTGGTGGTGGGCAACTTTTAGAATTGTAATGAAGCGAGCGTCCAGAGGAAATTGAGCCTAGAGCTCTGATACCAATTTGTCACGCCCCGACCCGGAATCACCCGAATAATCGTCCTCACAGGGGGCGTGATGCCGCACGAGCCCGGAGTTGCGCTCGTGCAAGGCAAGGTGACAAGTTCTCAAATGGTTATCTTTTGATTCGATATTAACAACGATAGGAAAAACAGAGTATACGAAACAATTCTCTTTATTGATATCCGAAACTGAGATTACAATGGCTTTTGATAGCCTAACAATATATGCCAGATTGGCTACAACACTCAGGTTCTCTCTTGCCCATAAGGGATTTCACCGTTCCATACATTATGCCTTCTATATCTCGGCCGCATCAATCCAGCTGCGTAGTCCGAGCGTCAATGCGATAGCACGCTTCAATGCGCTTCGGCATTCCAAGCCTAAACACGTTCAAGCAACGCTTCGCCGCGAGCAATCCATTCCCTGTACCCTGCATAAAGCTGGTGGGGGATCAGTACGTTCGTCCTCGCATGTACTGAATCAAAGATCATCTTTCCAAACCGATATTTTAATATTTATGTTGAATCACGCAACTTAGCTTATGATCTTGCTATGTTCTCCTTAGGGTCAATTTTATGGCATCTTCGAAAGCGTAAATCATGTTATCATAGCAGCATGTTATCGAATTAAATAGGCAAGCAAACAAACAATCTCGTGTTTGATTCGTGGCACGACTTACCAAGTCGACGCACTCGCCCTTGCACCGAGCAAGATGAATACGCCGTGTTCCTTCCCTGTCATGTTATATGTGCATCTCTAAGCAGGATCTCTATGTGGGACGCATCTGCGCCTACACTTTCAACCCATCGTTCCTTAACTATATGAAGGTCGTGGGCGTATCCGTGCCGGAATGGACTAAAGGAGTTTCTCTTTTATTTTTCCTTACCTTCTTTTCTCTCATTCTTTTCTCTCTCTTGTTTGGGTAGCCCGGCGTTTCACGGGTTGGGTTGCTATCCCAACAACCGAAACTTACCGCGTGCCTACCATCATTTGCGGCTTCTCACATTCACGACCGAGTGCTAATCGGACTTCGCAGATGTGCGCCTATCAAAGATTATCATCCCTCCTAGGCCGAACGGTCCCGGTGCCCCGGTGCGCCCGTTCGGAGGGAACGTTCCGTGCACGGAAGATATCATCGCAATTATCTCAAGCCCATTCCAATCGACCATGCAACGCCCTATCATTCAAGTAATCAAATTCAAACAACCAAACATAGTCTTGAGTCCGAGACTCAGACTTATCATCTCGCATCTCTTTCGTTAACTTTCTGTGTTCTTATATTTCATACTTCGTTTCAATGATTCAATGGCATCGTATCTCAACTCAATGCTCGTCAACCGAACGACCCGAAGGTCTCGAACACCTTTCGAGGCACCATGTCATAGCCGACAGTTCTGCCACATTCATGCCACAACTGTATTCTCTCGCAACGAGGCCATCTTTTATTATCCCGTGCACGTAGGCACGTTCGACCGTATATCCATGTTCTATAACTTAGCATTCAATGTTCGGGGCTTGCGCGCTAGGGCGCTCGCCTATTGTCTTCTAATGTTCTAGCCGTCTAACTCGTGCAGCAAAGGCACGGTATGGTTCGTGCACTAAGGCACTCGCGGATTACAGTTATCCCATGTTCTTGCGGCTTGCGCACCGAGGCGCTCGCCTTAGCGATATCCAATGTCCCATAGCGACTCGTGCATATTGATGTACGTTTTATTTCAATTGTTCTAACTTAGTGTTCGACTCACACTACGATTTTATCTCCGATCGGCCACGCCCGTGGCGTCGATAGGTTAACTTAGCATACAATGATATATTTGACTTATCGAATGAAGGAGTAAAAAAAGAAGTCAATCCTCCCACCTTGAGTCGATTCGCCTTCGTCGTTTCGCCGAGCCGATGCGGCTCGATTTCATAACTTTATTGCACGGCCACTCTCCTGACTTAGCCATTCGAGCACTTCGTGCTTCGATGAGTTATACGCCCAATTCGCCTTAGCATGCCCAAGTCTTAGCCCGTCGCAAGACGACGATTTAATTTCGCGGACCCCTTACTAAATCTTGCAAAAGATCGACCTCTAATATTTTTGCGTCAAAGTATAACCTGCACACGAAACCAACTAAAATCAATACTTGCATCGATTCGGACTTGCGCCTTGGTCGATTCGATTTCTTAGAATCTCCGAGCCGATTCAACGCACTCATCCTTCGGGGCAACGCGGCGCTTCGCATCGATTCAACTCGATGCATTCTCTCGGGACAAGGCAACTCTTCGCATCGACTTAGTTCGATGCGTTGCTCGGGACAACGTAACTCTCATATCGATTCGTATTGATACAATTTATTCGGTCAACGCGACTCGTTGAGTCAACGCTTCAGCGTAATGCACCGTGCGGAGCGGGGCATTACAGCTGCAACCTCCCCGCACCCTACGTGGCCTCCCCCCTGGCAGCCACCGCACCCCCACACGGCAGCCTCCGCGGCAGCTTCCTCGCAGCTTTCCCATGTGGGCGACCGAACCGACCCATCGTGGCAGTCTCTCGGTGATCGCATGTCTCGACGCCGGCGTCAGAACCCCCATATCCTAACCCTCTGGAGGAGCGCCATCGTGTCGGTGCCAAACCGTCAACCGCCGGTCGATCCTTCTCTCATATTCTGAATAGACGACCTCTGGCCCTGGCAGCATGCACAGCCGGACGACAACCCCCCTATTTGTCGACCGAACACATGCATCCTTCCCCTCGGTCTCGACTTCCATTACCATCAATAGCAGCAGGCACAACCGTCGCTGCATTAGTGCAGCAGCACTGTCGGCTTGACGCCGCTGTGTCAAAGCTAACATCCCCGACGTGCCCCTGGTTCCAAAATGACCAGTCTCTCCGGCCCCGACAGCCACGACTCCATCTTTGCGAGCTCTCCAGAAATGCCTTCTCTGACCGTCATCTCCTATCGAAGACGTGGAGCCATGCATATTCAAATTATTGTCATAGTATATTTACTTCCACGTTACTTTGTTTATTCATATATTGGTTTTCCATGTAATATTTACTGTTGATTGGTTTACTCCAAGGATTCTGCGGTCACGCCATTTAGCGTGTGGAGCATCGAACTTGTGGAGCGGACCGAAGCCTCGCAACCGAAGACGTGTTTGCATTCTACACCCTTAGGCGAGTGGTCACTCGCAGCTCATAGTAGTATTTCTAAACTCAAATATTTGCACGTAAGCTTAACATAAATTAATCTTGAATTTAGTGGATAATTAATCCATGTGATTAGATGGTTATATGGATAAATCTTTAGGTTATTAAACTTCCTTTCGAAATAGTATAGATAAGGCATACATTATTCCCTAACTCAGTTGATTCCAAGTTACCTAGATGATGCATCTTCCTTAGCCATATCATATTTGGGTCACAAAATAACCACAAAAGAGTAAGAAATAGAAGCGATGTGGAAATGTTTTTTTTTCTACTTCGTTCTCACATTATATATATATTGGCTTTGGCATTGTCAGCAACAGTAACAACAATTTATAGAAATCATTATCTTGTACTTTGAAACCAAGGTTTAGAACTATCCGAAACTCTCATAATCTTCTTTGAGCATGTGTCAACCAATCAATTTCAAAATGAAACAATCTCTTCTTGCCTAAACTATTGTGTTGTGGAAGTATTTGCGTGGTTATGCAACTATTTTAACATAATCATGATCACGAAGCCTTGTGCCCGTATCTTACTACGAAGCCTAGTAGAGTTGGCCAAATGAAATTGTTGTTTTTTTAATTTGTTGCATCATGATACTTACTTTAGATACTCATTTATATAGTTATGACGCTTTCCAGTTTATTGCACCTCGATACTTGATATAGATACTTTTATATAGTATTTTGCTTTTTTAGTTGATTGTACTTTGATGATGCCTTGTCTCTGTGTCCGGTGGGTTGCACCGTTGACAATATACCTTATGGATTGTTTGTGAGTTCGGCGGGTTGCACCGTTGACGTGGAGGATATATGGTGTTGGATATAGTGTTTCTTAGGGGTTTTGCAGGTGTATGTACATAGAAAATACAAAGGAGACTGCCAAAAGTTTCGAAATTTTTTATAATACATATAGATTTATTTCCTCCATGGTTTAGCCCTTTTGTCTTAAATCGTACTCATAATAACCTTGTCGGGTTTTCTTTAACATGTAGTCAGAATTTCATGATTCATTGGCAGTTAGAACTTGAGATTTTTGTTTTGTTTTGGAACATCTTGTATGAATTCATGGTTTTGGAACAGCTTGCCTGACTTGCGTTTCTAGAACAGCTTGCTTGATTTTGTATTTTTGAACAACTTGTTACTCCCGAGGCGTAATTTTTGATGGAAAACAGAGAAACGAAATATTTGTCTCAATAGTAACAATGTTTCGTAGCAACACTTCAAAGAAGGTGCATCACAGAGATCCTTGGAGGATTCGAAACAGTTGTCTCAATAGTAACAATGTTTCGTAGCAACACTTCAAAGAAGATGCATCACAGAGATCCTTGGAGGATTCTGGATAACGAAAATCTAAAGAGATATCGTTACAACAACAAACAAAAGTAGAGCTTCTTTTAGGAAGGTACAAATCGAGTTGCTAGCAGCAGCGACGAAAGCCCACAAGAAGTATCTGATTAGATCAGAGAAGAATAGAAGGAAAGAAGAAAGGGAAATTCAGCTTTGCTGGGGTGATAAGATTACCGTTGCTCAAAGCAAGATTCGCCTATATACGATCCGCTTCCAGGAACCAGCAAGTTCTAGAGAACTTCTGGAACGCTCGTCAGTCAATATTTGAGACTTGAACGGGCTTCCTAGACTTTACGGACTCCCTTAACTCTCTTCTTTGGTGCATCTTTCAAAGGAGGCCAAGGGGCTCTATTTATAGAGTGGAGTGAGAATTCACCTCTTCTCCTATCTGATGTGGGACTAAAATACCAATACTCAAAAATAGAGTTTGATATTTTAGATCATCCCACAATCAGCATAGAAGTGTGCCAGTCCACGACTACCCCCCGAACACTCCCGTGCATGCACGAGACATCCTGGAGTCCGTGTCCGAGTCCGAGTCCGCACAACAAAAATCAACTTACATCTTTGTTAGAATTAATCCTTTTTTTCTTATAGGAAAATACTCCCACATGACACACACTTGTGCCCCACCAGACCTCATTTGCACACCTCAACACAAGCAATGCATTATATTGAGATACCCACCATTTGGTATAGCCGATGTGGGACTATCTTTCCTAGTCCAAGGCAAAAATACCAACAATCCCCCACATATCTCAATATATGGGTTGAGCGTTCCCCACAGTGACTGCCCATCATGCATTAGGAGAGATGTCGCTACAACTTGAATCTTTTCGCATAGGTTAAATAACAGCATGATACAAGAATGTACTAAGCCTTGAATTCTGTACCATAACTGCAATTCTTCCTACTCACATAATGACATCAACTGTGCTTCTGGCTGCATATTAAAGGCCTTGTGCCAGCCTGGTTTCAGTGTATAATTTTTTGGGCGTCTATAAGTTTAACCTCAAGAGACGGCCTGATATCTCTATCCATACACTATAGGTGAGTTCTTTACAAAGAGTCATGGCATGAAGCATTGCGCTTCTTTGCGGTGCTACGCCGCTATGAAAAGGCTTAAAACCGAGACTTTACCCCACCTGGGTACTGATGGAACTGGGAATTCCTAGGACCCTTCCTTTGGTGTGCGTATTGATCGATAGAAAGTTAAACAGATCTAATACGTGTTCTAACCCTTCATAGGCGGAAACTAGGGTTCACGAATTATACCTACGGCGGAAAGGAGACAAGTAATTCCTGGCAATCTCGAGCGAACGACCCCAAGATCTTCTGCACGTATTCCTTCCTCGAGTTGGATGTCGTGTTGACGACGATCTCCCAACCTTTTCTTCTTCTTGGCAGCCCTCTCTTTCTCTTCTTACGTGAATCACGAATTTAGAGAAAGTTTTAGATTTCTGATCAGTAATCTGGCAGCCAGAGAATAGAGGATATATATAGGCTACGGCAGGGACCATGAGGAAAAATTAGGGTTAGGCCTCCTAACGGATCTGGATATCCCGAGTTCAGCCCGAACACACAATCCAGGCCCATTAACAATAGCTCGGTCCACTAATGAGCTATTGTTGCACTACCTTCCAATCTCAAATTATATTTGTGGGCTCCTTTTATTATATGCTTGTTTGGCTCCATATGTTAAGATATCGTATGTCCGTCGATCAAATTAAGTTACTGACAACTATATTAATTCGACATCTTTTATCCTTAAGTTGTACCGCTCAACTTTATTTGTCATGTCGGATATAATCTACCTGCAGGATTTACATGACAATCCTTATGAGCTCCTTAAGGGGACATCATCAACCCGATGTATCAGGACATGGATTCCATTTATAATCAACAGCCCATCATACATACAATGTTATTACCCAATTCATAGAGGTTGTTGATCCATAATGAATCTCACTCTTTTATGAGTCAAAGTAATGCACACTGCATATATATGTTCGTTATTATATCCGGATTAAGAGCACAAGCATCCATAATAACAGAGGTGTTTATTCTCTTATGTAGTCAGTACAAAGAGAACAACCTCAAGTGGTCCTGTTCAATACACACAAAGTGTACTAGTGTAAACCTATAGTCAAGATAGACTAATACCAGATTACACTACAACCTTTCCAATAGATTGTCCAAGTCCATCTAGGTTATGAACTATTTATATACTCCGTAGGGATCTGATAATATGATCTTCTGTGTGACACCACACACCATATTATCTACAATATAGAATATCAGACATTTGCATTAACACTTGCAACAAATACAATATGTAAACATTTGCCCATATGATTCTCATTCAAAATTTAAGGAAATAAGGTTACTACAAAAGTGATGCTTTTAGTATATAACCCTAACAATCTTCCACTTATACTCAAAGCATTGCTTTTCAGTATGCTGTTACAAATCTCCCACTTATACTTAAAGCTATGCTGCTACACATCTGACTTCCATTCCCTCAACATGACTATAAAAAGCCTTAGCTGGTAAGCTCTTTGTAAAGGGATCAGCTAGGTTGTCGGCTGATGCTATCTTGATCACAACAACTTTTCCTTTCTTTACGAAATCTCGTATCAGGTGGTACTTACGCTCAATGTGTTTGCCTGTCTTATGGGTTCGTGGTTCCTTCGAGTTTGCAACTGTACCACTATTATCACAATAAAGTGTAATAGACTTAGGCAAACTAGGTACCACATCCAAGTCTAACAGAAAGTTTCTGAGCCAAACCGCTTCTTTGGCTGCCTCAGAGGCTGCCACATACTCGGCTTCCATGGTGGAATCAATAATACATTTTTGCTTGATACTCCTCCACACAATGGCTCCACCTCCTAAAGTAAACACATAACCTGAGGTAGATTTTCTGGAATCCCTATCTGACTGAAAATCTGAGTCTGTATACCCCAAGGGAATTAAACTATCTGCCTGGTAAACTAGCATATACTTTTTAGTCCTTTTCAGGTACTTCAAAATATACTTTACGGCAGTCCAGTGCTCTTGTCCTGGGTTAGACTGATATCTGCTGACCATGCCTACGGCAAAGCAGATGTCTAGTCTCGTACATAGCATTGCATACATTAAGCTTCCTACTGCTGAAGCATAAGGAACTGCCTTCATGTTCTCTATCTCTTTAGGTGTCCTCGGACATTGCTCCTTTGATAGAGCAATTCTATGTCTAAAAGGTAAGAAACCTTTCTTAGAATTTTGTATACTAAAACGAGTTAGTACAGTATCGATATAGGAAGCTTGGAATAAGCCCAACATCATTTTCTTGCGATCTCGTAGAACTTTGATCCCAAGGATGTGACCTACTTCTTCCAAGTCCTTCATATCAAACTATTTGGATAACCATACCCTTACATCAGATAACACCTTCACATTGTTTTCAATGAGCAAGATGTCATCCACATAAAGTTCTAGGAATGCCACCATATTTCCGTCACACTTTCTGTATACACATGATTCATCCTGACCTTGATCAAATCCATAGGATTTTATCACCTGATCAAAACATATGTTCCAAGATCTGGAAGCTTGCTTAAGTCCATAAATGGACTTCTTGAGCTTACAAACAAGATGCTCCTGGCCCTTTTCAATGAACCCGTCTGGTTGCTTCATATAGATGTCTTCCTCAAGACTTCCATTAAGGAAAGCTGTCTTGACATCCATTTGCCAAATCTCATAATCGAGATGAGCTACAATAGATAAAAGAATTCGGATAGATTTAAGCATGGCTACAGGAGAAAATGTTTCCTCATAATCGATACCCTCTCTTTGAGTAAAACCTTTTGCTACAAGCCGAGCTTTAAAGGTTTCAACCTTACCGTCTGATCCTCTTTTTCTCTTATAGACCCACTTGCATCCAATGGCTTTTACACCAACGGGTGGTTCTACAAGCTCCCAAACCTGATTAGAATCCATAGATTCTATTTCAGATATCATTACTTTTTGTCAAGACTCTACATCTTTATCTTGGAGTGCTTCATTGTAGGTACAGGGATCATAATCTTGTTCCTCAGGGACGAAGTCTGACGACTCTCCCAAGAACATATATCTATCAGGTTGTATCACAACCCTCCTACTACGACGAGGCACTATCGGTTGTGGTGTAATATTTGTGACACGTTGTGCAGTTATTTGTGGTTCATCCTCTTGTACTATTGGTACTGAAGTACTTGGTGTCTCACGTCTCAGTTCTTCTAGAACAACTCTACTTGTGGGTTTATGGTTCATCACATAGTCTTCCTCTAAGAATCGGGCATTGGTGCTAACAATGACCTTCTGATCCTTAGGACTATAAAATAAACCTCCTTTCGTTCCTCTTGGATAACCTACAAACAAGCGTACTTTTGTACGAGATTCCAACTTATCTGCTTTTCCATTCAGTACATGTGCTGGACTACCCCAAATGCGAACATGTTTCAGACTAGGCTTACGCCCAATCCACAGCTCTGTGGGAGTAAGAGGTACTGACTTAGAAGGAACTAAGTTCAAAATATAAGCTGCAGTCTCTAAGGCATATCCCCAAAACGAATCTGGCAAATCCGAATAACTCATCATTGATCTAACCATCTCCATAAGAGTTCTATTCCTTCTTTCGGCTACATCATTCTGCTGGAGCATTTTGGGTACAGTCAATTGGGATACAATCCCAGCCTCTGATAAATAATCCCTAAACTCTCCAAAGAGGTACTCGCCACTACGATCTGATCGTAATGACTTGATACATTTTCCATGACGTTTCTCCGTTTCAGCCTTGTTCTCTTTGAATTTCTCAAAGCACTCAGACTTACGGTGCATCAAATAAATGTATCCATACCTTGAATAATCGTCAAAATGTGACAAAATATTCAAAGCCACCTCTAGCTTGGATAGTCATAGGTCCACACAAATCAGAATGAACCAATTCTAACACATCTTTGGCCCTATACCCCTTTGCCATAAAAGGCCTTTTGGTCATTTTACCTTCCAAGCAGGATTCACAGACTGGTAGTACCTCCACTTCTAATGAACTCAAAGGTCCATCTTCAACCAGTCTTTGAATCCTTCTTAGGTTAATATGCCCCAATCGCAAGTGCCAAAGATATGTTTGGTTCATACAAGAAGGTTCTTTTCTCTTATTTAAGTTAGATGACATATTATTCATTTCCATAAGTTGCATTGTGGGCGAAATAGGATTAATGACATACAAATTATCAACCAATGCACCAGAACAGATAAAATGTTTATTCTTTCTAATAACAATATTGTCATTAAAATAAACTGAATATCCATCCTTAACTAACATAGAAACAGAAACTAAATTCCTTCTAAGTGAAGGTGCATAAAGACAATCTCTCAATGTCAAAGACTTATTTCTACCAAAAGATAAAGTAACATCTCCTAATGCAACGACCGATACTTTTTTAGCATCACCCATGAACAAGCATATCTCTCCATCACTGAGCCGTCTGGTTTCCTAGAACCCCTGCAATGTATTACAGACATGATTAGTGGCTCCTGTATCTACACACCAGGTGCCGGTAGATAACACCGCTAAACATGTTTCAACTACTAGTATATAAGATATACCTTATTTGTTCCCTTGTTTGAGAAGTGGACAATCAGTCTTCCAATGTCCTGATCCTTTGCACTTGAAATATTTGCCTTTCGGCTTTTTCACCGTGCCTTGAGGTCCCATGCCCTTCTTTGCTGAGTTTGCCTGTTTTTGAATATTCTTCTTCTTCTTACCGCCTTTTGGCTTAGAAGTAGAAGCCTTTTCAGAAACAAAAACATGACCACTCTGCCTAAAGAGAGATTCAACATCCTGTAGCTCTTTTGCAAGTTCTGCCAAACTATACAACCTTTTGTTCATGTTGTAATTAAGGCAGAAATTGTCAAAACTTTTAGGCAGAGTCCCGAGAATGATATCGACCTGGGATTCCCCATCGATTTCAGCTCCAAGGATCTCCATCTCATTGAGATGACCCATCATCTTGAGAACATGATCCCTTACTGGTGTACCCTCAGCCATTTTTGTATTCATCAAATATTTCATAGCAAACTACCTAGCTGCTCTACTCTGATGTCCGAAGAGTTCCTTGAGGTTATACATCATGTCATAAGCAGTGGCCATGGCCTGATGCTGATATTGCAGTACATTTGACATAGATGCCAGAATGTAACACCGCGCCATCTTATCTGCCTTTTTCTATTTCTTATAAGCCTCTTTGACCTCTTCATTAGAGTTAGCATCAGGCTTAGGTGGGCATTCCTCAACAAGTACATATTTGTACTCCTCAGCAGTCAGAACAATATCTAAATTACGTTTCCAGTCAATATAATTAGGTCCAGTAAGTTTGTTTTCTTTAAGAATCACCATAAGTGGACTGAAAGAACCCATTTTTTTAAAATCCTGAGAATCACATAAATAAAATTATGTAGGGCAAAAAAACTTTTTGAGTTAACTAAATATTGATTTCCTCAAAACAATAATAAGAAATTCACCAACACCTTGAACACCATGAATTTAGCATGCCACGATAGTGTGGACGTATACAAATTCAACTTTATTCAAGTAGGTTTTTCTTATTAATTTTACTATCATGTCAACATAACTTTATGACAAATAAAATTAATATACTGGTCTTGCTCTGGTCATACAAATAATAGCAGTGACTCCGATGGGGAGGATACCATTATTTGTATCTAAGTGTATACCATTACTTAATACTAAGTCCATTACCTTGTAATGAGTTCCTTCAGATGGCTAAGTGAACACATACTAGGTAACTTTCTACAATTATCCCTAAGGAAGTTTGTACTGGTGATCCATAATTATACTCATCCGATATGGAGGAAAGCACTAAAGCCAACACGCAAGTATAATTACATCACCTACAAACCAGTAATGGAGACCATAGGATTTATATTAAATAAATATCCTCTCCCACTTAGTTATTTAACAATGAGGGTTTTTGTACTAGTTGATATTATGTCCATGTTGTCCATTATTAATGTAGGCTTGGTTTTTCAAAAAAAACAACCACACAATAATAAACATACATAATCAGAAAAAGTAAAATGACAAAAATAAGAGAAAATATCCAACTATTATGGTCATCTTTACTGCTCCGTCCTCAACTATCCGAATCCAAAATCTGCCGCTGCGCAGATCTATTCGGGGTTCGACCTGCCCGGTCAGTCGCGGGGTTCGGGGCAGCGCCCTATTTTTTTTATATTTAGGTTTTGGCTGTCAATTCCTTCATCGAAAATCATCTGTTTGCCTCTGGACTGCTTAAAACCAGCATCTCGTCCGGCGTCAGAAATAGCCACCACCGCCATTACGATTGATCAAAAATAATTAAAATTACATCAATCCTATGCCTCCCGAAGGAGTTCACACATAATCTAGATTGAAAAATTAAAATAATAAGCACGATCAATCCTCGTGATTTTAATTATATCCACAGCAACAACAACATCCACGACATATCCGTGGTTTAAACAACACAATCAAAAACATGCATTGGACCATAATAGTTGGATCTAAGATGTCTACAAAACCGAGTTAGAACAGATCTACATCTACCGACTATTACACAACACAGGTTTTATAGGACAACATGGACGTATCAATCAATACGTAGATCCAACCTGGCTCTGATACCAATTGATGGAACTGAGGATTCCCAGGACCCTTCCTTTGGTGTGCATATTAATCGATAGAAAGTTAAACATATCTAATACGTGTTCTAACCCTTCATAGGCGGAAACTAGGGTTCACGAATTATACCTGCGGCGGAAAGGAGACAAGTAATTCCTGGCAATCTCGAGCGGACGACCCCAAGATCTTCTGCACGTATTCCTTCCTCGAGTTGGACGTCGTGTGGGCGACGATCTCCCAACCTTTTCTTCTCCTTGGCAGCCCTCTCTTTCTCTCCTTACGTGAATCACGAATTTAGAGAAAATTTCAGATTTCTGATCAGTAATCTGGTGGCCAGATAATAGAGGATATATATAGGCTACGACAGGGACCATGAGAAGAAATTAGGATTAGGCCTCTTAACGGATCTGGATATCCCATGTTCAGCCCGAACACACAATCCAGGCCTATTAACAATAGCTCGGTCCACTAATGAGCTATTGTTGCACTACCTCCCTAATCCCAAATTATGTTTGTGGGCTCCTTTTATTATATGCTTGTTTGGCTCCCCATGTTAAGATATCGTATGTCCGTCGATCAAATTAAGTTACTGACAACTATATTGATTCGACATCTTTTATCCTTAAGTAGTACCGCTCAACTTTATTTGTCATGTCGAATATAATCCACCTGTAGGGTTTACATGACAATCCTTATGAGCTCCTTAAGGGGACATCATCAACCCGATGTATCGGAACATGGATTCTATTTATAATTAATAGCCCATCATACATACAATGTTATTACCCAATTCATAGAGGTTGTTGATCCATAATGAATCTCACTCTTTTATGAGTCAAAGTAATGCATACTCATATACATGTCCATTATTATATCCGAATTAAGAGCACAAGCATCCATAATAACAGAGGTGTTTGTTCTCTTATGTAGTCAGTACAAAGAGAACAACCTCAAGGCATCCATAATAGCATGGAGTTACACTCCTTATAGTGCTGCGCTACCGTGCTTCCTGTAAAGCACTCCAGGCATTCACTCTGCCTGAGAACTCATTAAGGCATTTAAGCCAACCTTCCCACAAGAACCGTTTTCCGCAGAAAACAACAGTAGACAACAGTGGTTGTTGGTTCGTAACCTCTCCATGCCATAGAGGACAAGTATCCACCGTTCCTGATATTCTTCCAGTTAATAGTCCTCCCTTGAACCAAAAGCTAGATGCCTCGTAGATTTTTCTTTGAACTAATAGCATAAAACTTTATGGTAGGAATGTAATAACACAATATCAGAATGCCTTCAAGCCCATTTTACAAGCTGTGTCATCGACCAGCTGGCGCTTGAGGCCCTTGGTGAACGGATCCGCCAGGTTCTCCTGACTCCAAACATTAATCACTGTAATAACACCCCTCTTGATGAGATCGTTCACTGCCATGTGCTTTAACTGCACAGTTCTCTTCTTCCTGTTGAAGAGATCATTTGATGCCACCGCCGTAGTCGCCTGGTTGTCGCAGTATATCAGAATTGCCGGTATCTGTGCCCCAACTACTGGAAGATCATACATGAGCTCCCGAAGCCACTCTGCTTCATCTACTGTGGTATCAAGTGCAAAGAACTCAGATTCCATAGATGACCGCGAGAGCATAGTCTGCTTCTTTGACTTCCACGATATAGCAGCTCCACCCATTGTGAAAATGAATCCACCTGTGGACCTCTCGCTCTCTAAATCTGAGCACCAGCTAGCATCACTGAAGCCTTCTACTACCGGCGGCTCTCCGCTGAAGTACAGTGCATATGTCTGAGTCTTCTTGAGATATCTCATAACCCGCTTCACAGCTTTCCAGTGCTCAACGCCTGGATTGCTAGTGAATCGACTCAGCATTCCCACATCGAAAGCTATACCAGGCCTAGTGGCAGTAGTAGCGTACATCAAACTCCCGATGACGCTAGCGTACTCCAACTGCTTGACGCTTTCCTTCGAGTTTGGCTCCAACTTCTGATCACCCCGGTACGGCGTATCAATTAAAGGAAGATCATGATACCCGTATTGAGTGAGCATATTCTCAATGTAATGAGATTGTGACAGCGCTAATCCAGTGTCTGTCCGAATGATCTTAAGTCCCAAGATAACATCAGCATCCCCCAAGTCCTTTATACTGAACTTCGTCGAGAGGAACTTCTTCGTCTCCGTGACACAGCTTATATCCATACCTAGGATTAGCATGTCGTCCATGTATAGACAAACGATGACTCCTGTTCCGTCAGTAAACTTCGTATAGATACACTTGTCTGTTTCACTGATTCTGTAGCCATTTGACCTTATGACTTTGTTAAACTTCTCATGCCACATTTTGGGAGCTTGCTTTAAACCGTACAGAGATTTCACCAACTTGCAGACTTTGTCTTCAAGACCTTTGACGATAAACCCTTCTGGTTGTTGTATGTAGATCTTTTCGGTCAGCTCGCCATTCAGGAATACCGTTTTTACATCCATCTGTTGTATCACCATCTTATGTATCGCTGCGAGAGCAATCAACATTCTGATGATGGTCATCCGGGCTACTGGAGCATACGTGTCAAAGTATTCGATCCCCTGCTTCTGAAAAACCCCTTTGCTACTAGCCTGGCCTTGAACTTGTCAATGGTTCCATCAGCTTTCATCTTCGTCTTGAAGATCCACTTGCATCCGATAGGTTTTGCTCCTTCAGGTAGATCAACCAACACCCAAGTGTTATTGGAGGTGATTGATTCAATTTTATTGTCTATCGCCTCCTTCCAGAAAACAACATCTCTGGTCTTCATCGCCTCATCATAGGTAAGCGGATCTGCTTCCACATGATAGGTGATAAAGTCATCTCCGAAGTTCTTCGGCCTCCTCGCTCGCTTCGACGACGGCTCAGCGAGTTCTGGTTCAATCGTTGTCTCCTCAGTAACAACTTCATCTTGGACAACTGGCTCATTGAAGATCTCAGTCTCCTTTGCACCTTCATCATTCTCCGGAATATCCGTTAGAACAATGTTCTTGTGCCTTGCAAACTTGTCTTCAAAATATTCAGCATCGCGAGATTCGATGATATGATTTGACTCAATATAAAGAAATCTCCAAGCATCACTCTTCTCTGCATACCCCAAGAAGATCATCTTCGTAGTCCTTGTCCCCAGCTTCTGAATCTTCAGATCTAGGAGCTTCACATAAGCTAGACACCCCCACACTTGAATGACATTCAAGTTAGGTCTGACTTTGAACTAGATTTCATGAGGAGTTATGTCCGAATTTGCATACGGCACTCTATTTAGAATAAAAGTGGCCGTCAATGCAGCTTCTCCCCAGTAGCATTTAGTAAGACCCGCAGTTAGCAGCATTGAGTTTATCATTTCTATCAACGTTCTGTTCTTCCTCTCCGCTACTCCGTTAGATTGAGAAGAATACAGAGCAGTAGTCTCATTGATGATTCCATGTTCTTTGCAGAACGATACGAATTCATGAGACCTATACTCTACATCTCGATCACTTCTAAGTAGTTGTAGATCGGTTTAACGTTCAGCTTCGGCCCCGAGGTCTCTGAACTACTCGAATGCTGCATCCTTCTACTTGAGAAGTCATATGAATGTGCATTTCGAGAAACACTTCGAACCGGCCTCTGTGGAGAATTGATAAAAGTCACAGATATCTGAGTGTACTAACTCCAGATGATCAGTACTTTAGTTCAATCGTCTGAGCAGCTTCCCAACAGTCTTGTATCTGCACAGTCCTTAAACTCCTCCACCTCCTTACCCCCCACATTCCGAAGATAAGGTCCCGGTAGGACAGCTTGAGTCTGCTTCTATCATAGAACAACTCTCAGTCCATTCAATAAAGTAACTTCATCACCATCAGCAGAAGTTCGAACATCCCTTCAGCATCGAACATCTTTTCGAAGCATGTTCCTTACCAAGAAATTACCATCTGGCTAGTACGAATGTCCATCTTTCAAGTCTGTATCAGATAACAGACTTTTTGAGATCAGATCTCCGAAAAATCTCTGGTATATGCAACACGCATTCCAGTGTCCTTGTCGGTGGTTAATAACTACTGTCTCGATCTTCAGAACTTCTGCTAGATATATGTTCGCCATCGAGACCTTCGTCATAACACGGCTCATCCTTGGTGAACAGCTCCTTTGAGAGCACACGTGGTCAGATGCACTAGTCAGCTACCACGCTAGATAACTCAACCTGTACAATAACAACCAAGTTAAGTAATCAAAATAACCAAGTTTAGCTATACCTGCTATTTTAGTTTGGGCTTGGATTTGCATTCACTCTTGTAGTGGCCATTCTTGCCACAGTTGAAGCAAGTCACGTGGGACTTGGACTTCTGTTGCTTGAACGAAGGACCGTTTACTTTCAGATTAGTGGAGTCCTTCTTCTTGTGATGAGAAGCCACCTGCTTCCCCTTGAACTCTCTTGTCTATACCAAGTTGGCCTTAGCCAGTTGTTTGGATAGAGTCCATCTTCTGTTGAGATCACATTTCGTCCTCAACGTGGATCTCTTGTAGAAGATCTTCCAAGCTAATGTCCAGCTTCTTCCGATACATTCTAGCATAGAAGTTGCTCCAACCAGCAGAAAATTTTGAGACTATCCCTCCAACGACAAACTTGTCGACGAGGGGCATCTTCTCGTCATCTAATCTTCTGGCGCAACTTCAGGAATTCCTTCACTTGAGATAACATCGCCATCTCGTCTTCGAAGAGCCACTTGTGGTACTTCTCGACGATGAAGATTTTGGACCTGTTCTCATCATCTTCATATAGCTTACCCAAATAATCCCAGATCTCTTTGGCCTTCACCTTCTTGGAATATGACTCTGCCAGAGAGTCTTCCATAGAATTGAGAATTAGCAGTTTACAGATGCTGTTTTCTCTCTTCCATTTGCTCTGCTTGACGAGTGCAACAGCAATAGTATCGGCAGTTCCTCCTTCTGAAATCGTTGGTTCATCCTCAATCAACACATGGTCTACGTCCACAAGTTGAAGATTAAGGGTGACCTTCCTCTTCCAGATTTGGAAATGTTCTCCATCGAATTTCTCCAACTTGTTAAAGCTGGTATCGATGAGAGAAGCACGAGAGTTTTCCATCTTCTAATCTTGCTTTGAGATTGTTACTCCCGAGGCACAATTTTTGATGGAAAATAGAGAAACGAAACAGTTGTCTCAATAGTAACAATGTTTCGTAGCAACACTTCAAAGAAGGTGCATCACAGAGATCCTTGGAGGATTCAAAACAGTTGTCTCAATAGTAACAATGTTTCGTAGCAACACTTCAAAGAAGGTGCATCACAGAGATCCTTGGAGAATTCTGGGTAATGAAAATCTAAAGAGATCTCGTTACAACAGCAAACAAAAGTAGAGCTTCTTTTAGGAAGGTACAAATCGAGTTGCTAGCAGCAGCGACGAAAGCCCACAAGAAGTATCTGATTAGATCAGAGAAGAATAGAAGAAAAGAAGAAAGAGAAAGGCAGCTTTGCTGGGGTGATAAGATTACAGTTGCTCAAAGCAAGATTCGCCTATATACGATCCGCTTTCAGGAACCAGCAAGTTCTAGAGAACTTCTGGAACGCTCGTCAGTCTATATTTGAGACTTGAACGGGCTTCCTGGACTTTACGGACTCCCTTAACTCTCTTCTTTGGTGCATCTTTCAAAGGAGGCCAAGGGGCTCTATTTATAGTGTGGAGTGAGACTTCACCTCTTCTCCTATCCGATGTGGGACTAAAATACCAATACTCAAAAATAGAGTTTGATATTTTAGATCATCCCACAATCAACATAGAAGTGTGCCAGTCCACGCCTACCCCCCGAACACTCCCGTGCATGCACGAGACATCCTGGAGTCCGTGTCCGAGTTCGCACAACAAAAATCAACTTACATCTTTGTTGGAATTAATCATTTTTCCTTCTAGGAAAATACTCCCACATGACACACACTTGTGCCCCACCACACCTCATTTGCACACCTCAACACAAGCAATGCATTATATTGAGATACCTATCATTTGGTGTAGCCGATGTGGGACTATCTTTCCTAGTCCAAGGCAGAAACACCAACACAACTTGCCTGAACTAATGTTTCTTGATAGTTTTCTATGATTTTCTTGGGTTGTGACAACTTGACTTTCTTGATTTTTTTTTTCATATTGGTTTCCCGGTGGTACTTGGGAGTATCATTATTTACAGATATTTCATGTATATGTATTATTTCTATGTGGTTCATATGCAGGTACACTTGTATGCAAGTATGGTCCTTAATTAAACTAAATTTATTAACTCTCATCTCTAGTTACATTGAATCGATTTCATACCTGTACCTTGAAGTAGTGTGCTCTTCTTATGTTTATATTGGTAGTAAAGACAATTATAATTATATACATTCGTGTTTGATGTACTGTTATGAGTGCGGTTTCCTTTGGACACTCGCTCTCCCGAATTGACGTGCTGGATTTGTGTATCTAGTTTTTGGTGAAGCGAGTGACATAGGATTGAGAATTTTCAGGTTTGAAGACACGAAGGAGTCAGGTTGAGGTGCCAGTACCCGAACGGCTGTGGGTACCCTCACATTGTATCGCTTATAATTATCTTTCGCACTTTCTTTTAGTACGTTTTCATGAGGAGTGACATGTGCTACCTATGCTATTTCTACTCTTACGAGTTTGGCTTTGTATGTCCACATCCCTTATGTTTCAGACATATTCAACATAGATGCTATCGGGTGGCCAACTTTAGTATTTTATGTTAATTCTTGCTTTCATTATTCTTGTGGATTGAGATATAGAAATAGACCAACCATAGGTTATGCATGCTAGAATACCCAAATATTGATAGCTTATACGTATATCGTTGGACGAGAGTCCACGGTAGACGTAGATGGCCATTGTCACGTGGCTCGGTCCTGTGTATTTTGGGACTGGGGCATGACACATTTGGCCGCGATCGAATACAGGAATGATGTGATTTGGCATGACCAAAATCTAATCATGACTAAGGCATGACCAAGAATAAAAATCGAATCGTTTAGGTACGCTTTATAAAATGATTTGATTTAACACGAATCAGGATAATCAAATCGGGTTATCAACAAAATCATTCACGCACAATTGAAACAATTTGGTATGATGAAGATTATTATCAAAGTACGGTCAAAACCATTCAAGCACGATCAAATACAGAATGATTTAGGCACGATCAAGAATGGATTCGAAATTAAAATCATATGAGCACGAGGAAGAAATAAATCCAATTTCTTAGGCACGATATAGAGTTAAAATTATTTATATCAAAGCCATTAGTTATGATCAAATTGGAATTTAAGCACAGAATGGTTAAGGCACGATCAACTCAAGGTCAAAATCATATGGACGTGATTGAAGATCAAAATTTAGGCACGATTTAAGAACAAAATCAATGCATGAAATAAAAGTCACCTAGTCATGTAAGGTCATATGGGCATGACTAATAGTTTAACTTGTTGGAGAATATAGTCATGTCTAAGGTGGAATTTAGTCCGATAGAACCTAGATATGATTAAGTGTAGAATCGAGATTTAGGCACGATTAGAATTACAGCATATTATCATGATCGAAGAATAGAACTTGGGCACGATTAAGAGTGAAATCATAGTATAGCCGCGATCAAGTAGAATAATAGGTACAATAAGTAGAATCTAAATCACAAGGTCATGACAAAAGTTAAAATTTGGCACGATTTGGAATGAATCTAGTCAAAATAAAATTTAGATGTGATTAACAATATAATGGAAATCACGATAAAAAAGATTTCAAGTACGATTAAGAATATAATCAAAAGCGTATAGTCGCGATCAGAATGGAATTGATTCTATTAATAACGAATTCAAATGGTGATTACAAGAATAGGAAAATCATATCTCTATTATAGGAAAAAGTCAAGTAATGATTACAAGCTATGATATCCATGAAAATCAAACTTTTCCATAACCAATATAAGGTACTTCTGACCATTATTCCAATGATACTACTTCTCAATCATATTCCTATTTATAAATTCTCAATCATTCGTATCCTTTATCAACTTAGTCATAAGTTCAAATTCCACTACGAGTTTTGAATTGAAACTGTCATTCATCTATATAATCCTTTATCATGGTTCAATTTAGACTTCTCGATTTATTTACCACTATATTCAAAATTTTATTCTTCTATATATATCAATCGGTCTTGTCTCTTAAATCGTTACCTCCCTGAAAGTTCACAACTGATAATATTAGTTCTTGTATTCCAAAATTCAAACTTGTGTGTTGTATCAGTTCTTAGTCTTTCATTGCATAATTCATATATTTGGGTTCTTCACGTTAATATTTTAACCTCAATTAAATATCTGAAGAATTTATAACTTCAATTATCTACTTTCTTCTTTTGAATTCTTTCAATTCTATCTTTATATGAAATAATCCATACTAGAAATAATTCCCTAAACATAACAATTTCTAAAATTTAATAATGCTACTATCCTCTTGACTTTACTTCCAATCCTATTACACATTTCCTCCATCAATTTTATCTCATTGTCTAAAGTATTATAACCAGTCTAAAATGTATCACTACCACACTATAACTGATTAGTGTCCCGTGTTTCATTCTTCCTTGGTTCCTCAAAATTGTGGAATAGCTTGATTTGGCATGATTAGGAATATCATCAAAGTATGGTCAAAATCATTTAGGAATGATCAATTATGGCATAATTTCAAATCATTAGGCACGATTAGGGATGGATTTGAAATCATAATTCAAAACCATATAGGCACGATGGAGAATAAAATCTAATTTTTGGCATGAGCTAGTCATAATTAAAAGGATCAAATCTTTTACATCAAAATAATGATCAAGTCAAAATAATCAAAATTTAAGTGTAGAATGATAGGCATGATCATAATCAGAATCAAAGTCATATATGTGTGATCAAAGATTAAAGCTTAGGCACGATTAAGGATAAATTCAAACATGGTCATGGTCAAGAGAATATAAGTTATCTAGACATGACCAAAAAGTTTATGCACGATCAGAATATAGTCATGATTATGAGAATCAAGGTCATCTTAGTCACACAAAGCAAAGTCATCTAAGTATGACCAAGATTAAATTTTTTGGCATGATTAAGAATAGTTTCATGATTTAGATCTAGTCATGATTAAGAATGATCAAAGCCTAGTCATGGGTAATAATATAAATGAAATCTAGGCACGATCAGAACTAAAACCACTCGAGTATGATCAAAATTTGACACGGTAAAGATTATAATCAAAATTATTTAGTTACGATCAAATAGAGTCGAACTTTAGTAATTGAAAATCAAATAATGGTTTCAACGGTAAGGAATCAAAAGATCGAATTTGTAGAGGGAAGGACGAGGTAATCATTATACTCTACTCTCCTACCATATAACTATTACCACGAAGGTACTGTACTATGAGTTATCTCAAGATTGATGCCTATAGCTCACATACCCAACCAGGAATCACTCACAGACTCACAAACTACAATTCCAACAATCAACACTGATACTCATAGACACAAACCTATCTATAAGTTATCAACTACTACACTATCCAAGGAACCTCAGGAATTAATAAAATGAAGTTCTATAAGAAACCTGATTAAAGGAACTAAGAATATCCCTACTCTTGAGTTAGGGAAGGTGATAGAAATGGATTCAATAATAGCTGGAGCGGAATGGTAGAGATGTTATATTAAGAACCAATTTCAAGATATAATCTGATAATCATATACGTCTATCCGTAATCATGTTACCTGAAATCTTTGTCTCGTTAATAAGCATAGCTGTGATAAACGATAGAGTCCATAACTAAGGTATATACCTCTATAATCATGTTATATAGAATTTTTGCCACGCCAACCGGCATGACTGCGAGAAACTCTAAATTCTATAACTAGGATGAGTATATCAAAAATTAGGCTCTATGTCCATGTCACACTAGCTAGTATGGCTGTGATAAACTCCAGACTCCATAACTAAAGCAGACATTTATCTTTCATACTGTCCTCATCAATTATGACATCATAATATACCTTAATTTAGTCAATAAATTTTATATCAATACAAAATCAAAGTCAACATCGAATATCAAGAATCCAATTCAACAACGAATTAAGGAAGAGTAAATAGAAACAAGTGGAAACAGTTTTCGAAATGAGATTTTCAGGGGTCATTCCAGGAATCTCTCAGAGGATCTTAATTTGTGATTGAGTATTCTCTCATCCTATATTCAGTTTCCTATATCCTATCATGTTGCGTGCTTGCAGTAGTATGACTAAACCTACGTACTACTACGACATCGCACTAATTGCAAAGACGAGACCTGCATGGGCCACCATAAAAATGTGTCATGCCCCGCACCCGGAAGTTCGGGCACGAATATATAAAAGTACGTCCAGCCTACACCGCAGAGTCGACAGTAGTAAGCTATCAATTCCTCAAGTATATCCAGTCCAATCAAGATAACATAAATCATGATATCAAGATTCTATTTCAATGACAAATACTAATAGGTAGATATGAAATGGAAATGACAAGTCCACAGAGTTTAACATAGAGAGTCAATACAGTAATCCTCATATGTAGAATACAACTCAGCAAATATTCTGATAATGGAAATCGAATAAAAAAAAAGTAACACTAAGCTATGCCAAGCATCCTCCAGTGGCACGTCTGCTATATCACGTCCTGCATCTCCAGATATGTCTTGATTAGCCTCAGGTGTACCATAGTAAGTGGAACACCAATGCTCTAAGTCCTTGCCTAAAAATGTGGTTATCTAGTTAGGATTGGAACAAATACATTACATGAGCCACTATTCATAACATGATAGATATCATATAACATAAAATAGAAGATAAAATGCTGAGATAAAACAGTAACATGGTAAAGACAGATAAAGTAGACAGAAAATCATGGTATGTGGCATAACTAGGAGTCATAGCTACACTAAGTGAGGTTGAAGTACTACGTTCTATATGTGATCAGGCTGAGGGATCTACTTGGACGGCTCAATCATACGTGTCGTGTATGATTAGCTATTCTTCAGGAAACATAAAATTTTGGATTTTGATCACATATATACTAAAGTACTTAGTATCTAACTAGCAATCATGGATTCAAATCATAGCAGAAAACATGAATAAAGTAAACATGGAAACCGGATAAACAGAAACACAGTAATTATGATGGGAATCCATAAATACTAATCTCATGTGATAATCATGACAATAATTATGGCAAGCATATCTAAATTGTGAAATATAATAACTATCAGAAAATGAGAGCATTTAATGTAAGTCTTGCCTTGGGTATCTGACGTCGACATGCGTGACACGAACGCGTCGACACAGAAAGTATCACAGTCTAAAGTCCATAATAATAAGTCCCAAATAAGTCGTCGAAGATCATAATATCCAATAAAGTCCAAGATCGTATCCAATGTCTAATATTCCAATAGCAATCCAATAAGCCGATAATTGATTTGGTAGCAAGTCACAAATTTGGAAAGCATGATTAGATTGGAATTAATGATAATTGAGGAAAGCATTATACAATTAATTAGGAAAATATTTTATAATATTTAAAACTTAGTCGTAAAAATAATATTTTGAAGTATAGATAATCCTTTTAGATAAATAAAACTTCGTTACAAAACAATTTAGAAAATCCTTCTCCACTAACTTGGCTATAGTAAAACTAATAGATAAAGTAACAACTATTAACAAATAATATTTTTACTAATAAAACACATATACACGTATTTACCAATATATATATATATATATTATATATATATATATATATATATATATATATATATATATATATATATATATATATATATATATATATATATATATATATATATATATATATATTTATTATATATTATATAATAAAATATATATATATATATATATATATATATATATATATATATATATATATATAAATATATATATATATATATATATATATATATATATATATATATATATATATATACAAAAAAAAGTAATATATATATATATATATATATATATATATATATATATATATATATATATATATATATATATATATATATATATATATATATATATTAAAACCCAATTTATTCATAAAGGCCGAACTATTACAAGTATACCGTGAGGCACAAAATGCCGAAGCCTATACATGTATACTGACAAAAGAAGAGGAAAATAAGAAAGGGAGAATCAACTCGGGTTGTCCGAGGAGAGGAGAGCGTTCCAGAAAACCGTCTGGCCATGATTGCAGAGGGTTCTCCGTTTGCGGCACTGACGAATGGTCTCCCTAATCAGTTGGTCCGCATTGTACTGGTGTCCTTCATATCTAGCCTTGTTTCGATTCTTCCAAAGGACCCACGTGGCAGCCGTAGCGGCGATCTGGTGGCCATGGGTCGTCGATGCCTAGGTAGCCATGAGATGTTGAATGTGTTCGCCCCCGTGAGGTAGTCGACAACGCTAGGAGAGATCTCTCCAGACCTTGAACGATAGATCCCCTTGACTGAGGATGTGCTTGAGGGTTTCGGATTGCCGATCCGTGCAGCAATTACATACGGAAGCAAGGCTGAACCCGATAGTGTTGATAGTGTCATTTGTAGGGAGTATGTTGCGAAGGGCTCTCCAGATGAAGAAGGACTATTTCTTGGGGATGCAAGTCTGCCAGAAGGATGCGATAGTAGGAGACGGGGCTGTGTTGCCAATGATCACTCTTCTAGCCGATTTAACCGAGAAAGCGTCGTTAATATCGGGCGACCACTCAAGTCTATCAGCTTCGGCTCCGATCTTAACTCCGCTACGGCAAATTTGATAGGCCGCCTCGGGCCCAGCCCACTCCCGAACTTTGGTCCAATTCCATGTGTTGTTAGGAAGGTCCCATAAGTCCTTGATAGTGCTGTTCCTGGGTGCGACTGAGATATTGGGCATCAAGATATCTCCGACCCAGCGTTCCAGAAATGGTGAAGCTTCGCCGATGCCCACCTTAAGGCAAATCGTTGGTTCAGCTACGGATCGCCCGGCGAGGATGCGACGCCAGGCTGCTGAGGATTTGCTGTTCGCAATGGCCATCAATGGATGGATGTGTTTGTAGTATCTGGCCTTCATGAACTTGGACCATAAGTTCTTGCTCGTGCGTAGCCTCCACCATAATTTTGTCGAGAAAGCGTTAATGATGTGGGAAAATTTAGTGAATCCCAGACCCCCTACTTCTGTAGTACGGGCCATAGTATCCCAGCTAGCCCAATAGTGCTTGTCATGGCCGCCACTGTGACCCCAGAGAAAGTTGCTGAAGATGCTCTCGATGTAGGATAGAACTTTCTTGGGAGGGGAGCAGGCTGCCAGGGTGTAGATGGGAATGGAAGTGAGGACGTGTTTGATGAGGATGATTTTGCCTCCGGAGGAAAGTGTGGCATTGTGCCAACCTTCGATCTTCTTCCTGATATGGGTGATCAGGTATTCGAAGATACCGACATTAGATCTGCCATAGACTAGGGGATACCCCAGGTAGTGGAATGGAGGGTGCTGGACGGGGAATGAGGTGGTGGAAGAGATACTCGCCGCTTGTTCTCTCTTAAGGTTGTGGTGGGTGTAGATTACACTTTTATCCCGATTGATCTTCTGCTCCGAGCACCTTTCGTATCTCTGAAGCGTGTTGTGGACGATGTCCACAGATCCGGCATCCCCGAAAGAGAATATGAGGATATCGTCTACGAAGGCCAGGTGGGTGATGATCGGGCAACCGCTGGCGGTGTGGTAATACTGGAAGTTGGGGGTGCTCGGCATCTTATTAAGGTTTCTGCTTAAAGCGTCCGTCGTAATGGTGAAGATGGTGGAGGATAGGGGGTCACCTTGCCTAACCCCGCAACTAGATTTGAAGAATCCGTCTGCATGACCGTTAATAACCGTAGAGAACCACGAGTTGCTGATCGATCTCCACACGATGTTGGTCCAAGTTTCGGAAAATCCGAAGGCTCTGAAGACCCAGATCATGAATTGCCAATCAAGTCTGTCGTAGGCTTTTTCTATGTCTAATTTGATGGCAATGTTGCCCCCTCTTGCGAGGTGCTTCATGCAGGTGACTAGCTCTTGGGCCAGCATGATGTTATCTTGGATGTTTCTTCTCCGAACGAAGCTGCTTTGCTCTTCCGAGATGATCTTGGGGAGGAGGCATGCCACGCGGGAGGCGATGATCTTGGATATGATCTTGTTGGTGATGGTGCAGAGACTGATTGGGCGAAAGTCGCGAAAGCTCTCTGGGTTGTCTTTCTTTGGGATGAGGATAAGGTTGGTGCTCGAGATGGCCCTGGGGTATGTGGCTCCCTGGAGGAAGGCTGAGGCCACACTGTGGATGTCCCCCTTGATGATGTCCCAGTACTTACGAAAAGTAGAAGTTCTCATCCGCCAGTTGGATACCCTTGGGGTCGCTGATGTTGGTAACGTCATCACCGATAATCTGGTGGAGGGTGAGTTTTTGTCTGTGACCATTAACGCATGTGTGGAAGAATCTCGAGTTGTTGTCCCCTTCGATGTCCCATTTGATCATGGCTTTCTGTTTCCAAAAACCAGTCTCAATTTTTAGCCTGAATTTGAGGATGGCTTTGGTGAGATTCAGGGCTTTCCTGGTAACAGACGAGAAGTCAGTCATGTGCCTTGCTTCGGCACGAGTAACGTCATCCTCAGCGCCACGAATGGCTTGGAAGATATCGTCATAATCTTGCTTGCTCCAGGCTGCTAGAGCTTTCCTCGTGGCCTGGAGCTTGTCTGCCACCCGTTTGAGGGGATCGAGGGAGTCCGTGCTGTTCCAGGCTTCCTGGACTACTCCCAAGAATTGGGGGTATTCGGTCCAGAGGTCCAGGAAACGAAAGCTTTTCCTGGGCTGGTTGGAGGTTCCAGCAATTTCAACTAGCAGTGGGGCGTGGTCTGATTCGGTAGCGTTGAGGTGAGAGAGCTTGGATGTGGTCCCCATCCTTATCCAGAGGGCATTCGATAAAGCCCTGTTGAGGTGAGAGTATTGCCGCCGGTCGCCTTTCTGCATGTTGTACCAGGTTAATATGTTGCCGGTGAACGGGAGAGAAGTGAGGTGAGAGTTGAAAACGAAGTCGTTGAAGTCTTGCATGGCAGTGAGGGGGGAGGGCGGCCTCCAAGTTTCTCATATCTGCAGGTGATCGCGTTGAAATCCCTATGCAAAGCCAAGAGAGGTTATGGTTGTGGTTGTTGATATTCAGGAGGTCGTTCCAGAGTTGTCTGTAGTCCACGATATCGTAGCTGCCGTGAACCGCAGAAAGGATGGCACGGATAGGGATCGACGGGTGTTTCATCCAGCAGGAAAGGGCTTGGCTGGAGTCTTGGATGACTCCGATTTGAATGGCCTTGGAGTAGAGGATCCAGATGTCGTGTCTGCCCGCTATGGCCGAGTGAAAGCCTAACTGAAGTTGGATGGATTTGATTTTCCTGTAAGGGATTTTGGGTTCGATGATAATCAAGATGTCTATCTTGTGAGTTTTCTTAAGGCTGGTAATTCTTCTCATGGTAGGTTTGTTTGCCAGACCGCGAATATTCCGGAGAGAATGTTCAGCATTATTGGAGGTTTGGGTGGGGTTGGTTGGACCGCTTGGCAGCAGACCTTGTATGCATGGATGGGGACTTGGCGGTCTCTTTCTTATCCAATTTTGAGGTGACGGAGGAAGCCGCCCCTGCCTTTTTGGAAGATGTGCTGGGATCCTTATAGCTTTTTGGGTGGACAACTGTTTCTTCGGCCGAGTCGAGGTCGGCTAGCTCCAACGGGATGAGGAGGGAGTCGTCGGTGATTTTAATCTGGTCACTTTTCGCTTGGAGGGAAAATCCTGCGGCGATGACCTGTAGGCCTCTACTAGCCAGCTTTGGCCCAAGAATAGCCAGAGTGTCTATGGCTGAGTTGTCGAGCGCTGTGTGGTGGTCGGTGGTGATCAGGGGTGCTAGGAGGGCATCCTCTGCATCTTCTATGGGGGGTTACTGAGTTCCTCTCGGTTCGTGCCTGGGGTTCGGACGAGGTCGTCAGGGAGAGTCATCTCCTTGGGGGGGGGGGTCGATAGCTTCTACCACGAGGGCGTCGAACTGATTGGACAGAGGTAGGGCAGGTGGGTGGTAGGGGATCATGGCTTTCTCCGATGGGTCGCCTCTGTCGGACTTCTCATCGCTGGAGTTGAATCTGGTGTGGGAGTTTGCAGGGGCATCAGGGGTGGTTGGAAGGATTTATGATGCCGAGTCCCTTTAGGAGTGGGTTCTGTCCTCTCAGGTTTCTTCTTTCTGAGTTCAGGATGGAGACGGAGGCAATGCTTGGATAAGTGACCGCGTAAATGACAGTGGGCGCAGAAGATGATGTGATTGTCGTAGATGATTTACTGGGTGTGGGTTCGGTCGCCAAGTTTAATAAGTATGTGGCTTGGGGGTTCTGAGGTGAGGTCGAGCTCCACACAAATCTTAGCGTAGTAGCTTTTGTCAGATTGCTGGTTTTTGCAGCAACGGCTACGAAAGTCCCGAAAGAGTTGGCTATACGCCTAAGGGCCGCCGGAACGAAACAAATGAGGGGGAGATTGGGTAGAGTGACCCATGCAGCCACCGTAGCTGAGTCTTTCTCAGTGTTAAAGTTTACTGACCACTTGATAATTTTCATCCGGTGGGAGTCAACTCTTCCAGTGCCTTTGGACCACACCGTCCTGTGGTCAAGGTCTGATGAAAGGTATAGCAGAATATGTCTCGGGTCTAGGGGGCTACCCTATACTCAGCTACCAACCGCCAGCCGGCGATTACCTCTGCGACCCTGGCGAGTTTAGGACAACCAGTAGAGAATTTGAGGACGAGGGAGTAGGGGAATGCGGTGGCCAGGGTCGAGAGTTCCTGGGCGGAGAAAGGCACCGTCGGCATGGAAGATGTCGATGGATACTTAACTTCTGGAAGGGGGTTGTCCGGGATCTTGGGCTCCTGCTTGGGGGCCCTGTCCGGACGGAGGATGTCGGCGAAGGAAGGGGTCTCCAGAACTGGTCTGGCTGGAAGAAGAGTCGCTCCGGTGGGAGCAAAGCCCAAAAGGGAGGGAGAGGAGCCCGGAGAATGAGAGGGCTGGGTTGCGCCCGAAAGGGGGGACGCCACGAGGGTGGGGCCAGGAGGAAGGAGGAGAGCACGCTGAGGGGGCGCCTGCGCCGGGGAGGGGAAGGGTTGTGCCCCGAAGGGCCGGAAGAAGGGAGGTAGGGGAGGAACCAGAAAGAGCCAAGGGTGAAGCTGGGAGACTCGAGCGACCGAAGCTGAAAACTAGAGGGCAAAGAAACCCGGCCGCATCCGAGAGCAGCGTAACGTCGCCAGACGACGCAGGCGGAGGGTGAGAGGATGGGAGAGGAATGGAGGAGATGGAATGGGTTGCGCCCACACCCGGCGCAACCAGGTGCAACGTAGGGAGGAGGATACTCCAGGCGACGCAACCAAGCCATTCGCATCGGGGAAGGCATCCAAAAGGGCAGTAGAGCCTGCGCTCAAAGGAGCACAGGAAGCCGGAGAGGCCAGGAGGCCGAAGGGGAAAACATGGTGGGTTGCGCCGGAGGGGGCCACAGGCTGGGCTGCGCCGGAGGGGGCTACAGGCTGGACTGTGCCGGGGGGAGGGTTGCGCCAGGTAGAGGACTGCGCCAGGGCCACGAGGGCAGGGGCAAAGCTGGACCGCACCTGGGGACACGAGACCCAAGGAGGAAACGGGGCCCGAAGGGGACACGTGGTTGTCGAAGGCCAGAACCTCGGACTGCGCCTGGGCCACGTGGGCAGGGGGAAAGCTGAACTGCGCCGCGCCAGGAGTGGACTGCGCCAGGTCCTCGTGGCGACGGGGGGACAAAGCTGGACTGCGCTCGAAGGGGGCACGGCTCCCAAGGAGAAAGCGGGGCCCGAAGGGGGCACGTGACCTCCAGAGGCCTGTATCCCGGAATACATCTGGGCCACGTGGGCAGGGGGAACAGGCTGGACTACGCCTGTCGGGGGCATGCCTTCCAAGCAGGGAGCGGCGCCCGAGGAGGAAACGTGGCCTCCAAAGGCCGGTATCCCGATGTAGTTTGAAACTGGGGGAAATGGAGGGAGGGAAAGCGGGTCGGGGCCCAAGGGGCCACTCCAGGACCGCGGCTCCGGGGTGCTATGCCGGACTAGCAACTCCGGTGAGGAAGTGCCAGCCCGGAAGCATGAGGAGGCCGGAGGGGACACTGAGGGGGGCGGAGGATCCGGCCTAGACCGCCGGAGGAGAGGGACCAGTGGGTTGAGGAGGGGGGAGGTCGGAAGGGGTGAGAGCGAAGGGTGGAGGGGCTAGGCGGACGGCCGGAGGAGAGGGAGGAGCGATGGAGAGGGAGGGAAGAACCGGACTGGACTGGAGCCCGATGAAGGTGAGGAGGTCCGGCGGGGGGCGAGGCCATGGAGAGAGGGGGAGGGGGGAGGTGCCCGACCGGCGGCGCGGCCAACGACGGGGAGCGGAGGCGAGGGCCTAGCAGGGGCGATCGCCCCCGATTGGACACGGGCTAAGGGGGGAGCACAGAGAAAACATTTCTTTCTATATATATATATATCCTAACAACATCAACATATATATATATATATATATATATATATATATATATATATATATATATATATATATATATATATATATATATATATATATATATTACATATTTTGTATATATATATATATATATATATATATATATATATATATATATATATATATATATATATATATATATACAAAATATGTAATATATATATATATATATATATATATATATATATATATATATATATATATATATATATATATATATAAAATATATATATATATATTTTATATATATATATATATAGATATATATATATATATATATATATATATGTATATATACAAAATATGTAATATATATATATATATATATATATATATATATATATATATATATATATATATATATATATATTATATATATATATATATATATATATATATATATATATATATATATATATATATATATTACATATTTGTATATATATATATATATATATATATATATATATATATATAATATATATATATATATATATATATATATATATATTACATATATATATATATATATATATATATATATATATATATATATATATATATCCCAACAACATATATATATATATATATATATATATATATATATATATATATATATATATATATATATATATATATATATATATATATATATATATATATATATATATATCCCAACAACATATATAATATACACAAAATAAAACTCACTGGGCTCTAAGCCCAACCCGGCTCACTGGGCATAGTCCTAGTGCTAATAGAATATCTAATAGACACTCTAACCCTAATGTTAAAGGAGAGAGACTCAGCCGCAGTTTCTCAGAAGAAGACGCGGAAGAAGGATGGAAAGAGTGAGGGAGTGGGGATGAAGAAGAAGAAGAAGAAGGAGGAGGAGGAGGAGGAGGAGGAGGGAAAGAGTAAGGCATCGTTGGCCTCGAGGACGGTGGCCAGGTGTGGAGGAGCACGACGAGGACAACACTGGCGGATCTGGGTTGATAGGCCACAATGCTCACCGTAGACGGCTCTGCGAGGTCGAGGAGGCTGGCAGCGGGGGATTCAGGTGAGTGGGGGCGGAGTTAGGGTTTTAGGCAGTGACGAGAGGGGTGGTCGAGTTGGGTCAGTGAGTCGGGGTGGCCGTGGAGTAGGGTGGTGCTAGGCGGTATGGGGTGATGGATGGGTGCTAGTCTGCTTGGTGGGGCGCTGGATGGAGCTAGGTGGTGCGAGGGTCGATCGATCGTGGGATGTGGCGGTGATGCTTGTGTTGTTGGTGGATGAGGAGGTGGAGTCGGTATTGGGTGGCCGAGGTAGCCAAGGAGGAGGTGGCGGCAGTAATGACGGTGGTCGGTTGGATTGGGGCGGAGTGCTGTCGATGAAGGTCAGGTGGAGTTGGTCAGAGATCTAGGTGGTGGGGGTCGAGGTAATGGTGTGATGCAGGTGAAGGTGGTGGTCGTCGGTGGTCGTGGGGTGGAGGTGCTAGAGTCAGGGGACTGGCCGCGGTTTCGATGGTGACAGAGTATAGGGGTGGTTAGCTCTGATGTGAGGAGGAGGAGCAGGTGTAAGCCCCCTAAATTTTAGGGTTTTTTTTATAATTTTTTTAAATGTATTATTTTCAATAAATAATTTTGTTTTAATTAGTTTTGATCATTAAATGTCTTCTCCGTGACTTTGATTTTTGGAGCGTCAGGGATGTCAATCGCTCGAGACTTCCTTCATAAGTTTTGACCTAGACAAGTTTATCTTCATTTTGACATATCATGTCCCACTCAAACTTGTTCTTTTGTATTCTATTTATATCGTATAACTTTCTGGTCAAATTAGGCTATTCGACCGTTTACCGTAATTATAAACCTAACTTCCAACCTGAGTTCGGGACTCGACATTGATCAAAACCATTTGACCCATATGTGGTTTTGATCCATTTTGAGACTGCTATATACATGCTACTTGTGTGCTATCCAATTGAGCTCCCGTATGCTAGTATTTTATCAATGATCATAGTTGATCTAAATTATAGACATGATCGCACCAAGCCTAAACCTAACCCAATTAAAACCAAATACCCAACTCAAAATTTATGTGGCCACTCTCATGACATACCAAACACTCCAAACATGAATTCTACCCTCATCAAATCTCAGTTTTCTATTTGTGCCAAGCCCCAAACTTTTAGGGACCTAAAATGTGAAATAGTTGCTAGGTGTCCCCCTCATATTGGAGCAAACCAAGTGAAGAAAAATACTTATGGTCATACTCGACCGCAGCGAGAAGGTGTTGAGAGGACAGGCGATTCGACTAGTCCGTGTTACGTGGAAGCACCGGGCTCTATTCGGAAGCTTTTCCCTCACTTGTTTGAAGATCGATGTACGAATTTATGTACTGTTGGCCCATTGGTTAATAATCATACCTGATTTGATAATCAACGTCAACTTTGGTCGATACACAAAATATACAGACTTCTACAAGTTTGTAGGTTTCAAAGAAGAAGTTCGTCTACATCCTACTGCTACCTACTACTTCAAAGTACAGTATATTGCATCGTCAATAAGAACAATATCGTACTGGAATCCAGATAAAGACTTTTATATTTTATTCTGTATTTTTTAATTTTATTGAGTTTAGGAGATACTTGTAAGGTTGATCAGGATTGGTACTGGCTTAGGTTTCTGTTAGTCCACATATCCAAAATAAGCCTACATAAATTCCAAAAGTCCACAATTCCAAAAAAAATGCCCAAAGCCTACACAGATTTGGCCCAAACCAAAGTGTTCTAACCCAGATAGAACTTTGGTCAAACTCGGCCCGAGTTCGGTCAGGGTAAATTTAAATTTTATTTCCACCAAACCTGCCTATAATATTCTTTTGCTAGATTCACGCATCTGAACTCTACCAGAACTCTGTCCGAGTTCGGTCTGCAAAAATATTATAAATAAAGAAGGATTTTTACTGATTAAAATCAGTCATTCACTCATTCATTCTCTCTTCTCTATCTTTTTAAGTGTTTATCTCGAGTAAAAGCTTTCAATTTAGCCTATACCACTCTTTAGCCAAAGCCAGTACAGTTATGTTTCAATCTAGAGTTTTAGTTCAGAAGAGTTGTATCAGAGGTTGCAACTCAGAAAACGTTCATGTTTTCGAAATCAAGTTTGTGGAGTCGGTCGTGCGCTCGTCACCAAGCATGGTGTTATAAGAGACTACAAGCTCTTATTTAGCTTGTGCATAGTAGATTAACATCGAGCAAGAGTACTCAAGACTGGATTAGTCCTCTCAAAGGGATACCAATATACATTGTTGTGTTACTGAGTTTGATTCTCTTATCTCTTACTTTACTACATTTTATTTACCGTCTCCTATCTGCCATAGTTCATAACTGTTTAATTTTTAAGTGGTAATTATTTTTGCTGCACATGCACACACTCTATTCACCTTCCCTCTAGAGGTGCTCAACGATCCTACACGTACTACTTTTCGAATACTCTTAATATCTCAGTTACTCATTTTTTCTATCGTGCCTTCATTTTTTTATTTCGGGGACAAAATTTTCTAAGGGGAAGATTTGTAAGCCCTCTATTTTTATAATTTATTTTTATATATTTGTTACCAAATTTAGCACTTTGGAAGTTTACTTTACCTATTAAAGTCAGCTATTTTTATTAGTATTATTATCTTATATCTAATTTATTTTAATTAACAGGGTAACTGGTGATAATTGATTATTGGAGAAGTTTCAGCAAATATTGATGATTTTACCTTAGAAACAGTGATTATATAATTTATTTAATAAGGTAGGCTTAGTATAGTTATTAACCAACCAAGTGTGTTTAGAAATTTCTCTTAATTCATTTCAGCCTGTTACTTGGGCCCAAGCCCAAAAATCCTTTCTTGGATAGTTACCTGGTGATTCGGGTTGATACAAAACGCAACCCGATACCCCCAACTCCCTTCCTTCTAACACTCTGCCTACTGAGTGTTCAGCTCAGTCGGGCGGGTACTATTTCAAAACCCAACCCATTTAGGCATGAAGGATTGCACACAGGTGGATGGGTAACGGTCTAACCCACACCCGACCCACCATTCAAATGTTCACTGTTTTCCTTCTTCCAACATAAATCACGCACATTATTCACGTTCACGCACTGATACCGCAGACTGCTCGCGGTACGATGCGGCCAACCACACTCCAGCTCACACGCGACCATCCTGTTCTCTCCAGCCTATAGGAGAACCCTAATTCCCTCTATATGTATGCTACGATGCTCTTTTTCTCTTCTTCCTCCTCTTATTATTACAAACTAGCCGTTACCTCCTCTTTCTCTATCTTCTTTTGACCTTGTACCTCATCGCGCGCGTGAAAAGGACCAGGCGGCACGGCAGTAGCACCGGGCCTTGCCGAACCTCACTGTGCCGGCCACCGCGCGAGCATGGCAACAAACACAACACGTGCACGAGCAGCAAGCGCGGCAACAACCACCAGCCACGACGTCGCCTCATGCCTTGCGACCACCTCCCCGAATCCCTGGAGCACCGACAAACTCCCCCATGACAGCCGTCGTCCTCTCCGACGCGTAACATGTGCTATCCGTGCGTTTTACACGAGATCCCGTCATGACGTGCAAGATTTAAACTCAAAAATCGTACTTCATGTTAACGACTTCATGCCCATTTTTTAAGAAATTCAACCTTTGGATCGTCGAACTCTTTCTTCCGTCACAATCTCAATATATAGGTCTACCTTCGCCTAAAATTTCAGCCGTTAATTCGATCGTTTGATAGATCAAAATCGGCCACGAAGTTGACCGTTTAAATTACGTTTATTTTAGACAGTTTCGTGGAGCTAACTTCGCAGATTCATTTTTTTCTCGTCAAAGCTCTGGTTGACAAACCACTAACTCCGTAGCACAGCAGGTATAACCACCTCTGTGCCATAAAAATTTCAGATTCATAGGATGTCGTTCGGTTGGTTGAAATTGACGCCAAACTTGGCCTCTCGAAACCGTAATTTCCAACTTTTAAAATTCTAATTTTGAATTCGGGACTCCGAATTCCAATTCTGATGCCACTAGTGGAATCGTGGCATCGTCCTACCTAAAATTAATATATAATTTGCTGAGTTTGGAGCAATATGGCCCCAGCACATGTAACACCCAGTTTTCCAGAAGAGGGTAATTTTGAAATTTTGTAATTATAATTATTATTTAATAATATTTATTTCATATTATGATTTTTAGTGATTTTTAATTATTTTTAAATTATTTAAATTTATGACTTATGATTTGGTGTCTTGCTAGTGTAACCCTAGAGCCTAGCCTTGTAATTAGGATATTTCATTTATCATTTCTAGTTTGAGGGGTATTTTAGTCATTTTTGTAATTTTGGGAATTATTTGGAATTATTATGTATTATTTAGATTTATTAGAATTAATGTGATTTTTAGTTATTTTTAGTATAATTGATTTTGGGCATATAGTTGACTTGACTAGTGTTGACTAGGAGACTAACCTAGGTCATGACCACTTGGTTAGGTTAAGTAACCTTAGCTTGACCTAAGTTAGTGAGGTTTAACTCATTGGAACTTGTTTGGAGAGATTAGGAATTGTTTAGGCTAGAATGGCTTATGACTTCATAAGTCATGACTAATGACTTGAGCCTTAAAGCCCATAGGCCCACACCATGTAGCCAAACCCTAACCCTAATAGTTTTGGCCAGCCACTATTGATTCCCTCCCTCTATTTAATACTCCTCAAAGTTAGGGCTAGCCTCCATTAGGATGTTTTGCCAAGTTTTAGAAAGAGGTAAGCCCCTATCTTCAATAAATCATAGAAAATCCATTTTAAATCCTTTTTCCCCCAAACCAATTGCATTGGGTTCTAATTTTACTCCTCTTACTGTTGGTAACAAGTAATCTCAGCTTGGGAGCAAATTGGAGGAGTTGGCTATCAAGAAGAATACCTCTTTGTGGAGCTTTTTGAAGGATTTGACACATATAGGTAACTTTCAATCCCCTTCATAGAATCCTGATTTTATTGCATATTTAGGGAGCCCTAGACCTAACCTAACTGTAGGAATAGGAATCCCTAAAATTCGTGTCCTTTTCGTGTCCTTTTTTGGACACGTATCAGTGTCACATACCAAGTGTTTGATGAAATGCCCCAATGGGCATTTCGTATGATTTTTAGGAAAGTATTTGAATAGAAAATTAGGGTTTGATGTCGCTTACACATTTCTGGTGTTTTTGTGTAGTCTTAGTGTCGTGTCGAGTCCACACGGACACGCGAACACAGGGTCGCGCGTGCGCGTGCACGGGCACTGTGTATGCCCTGCACTTCGGGGGACACAGCGCCCTGGACACGGCTCCCCGATACGTGAGACTTGGCGTGTGTCTTGGGGCTGACACTGACACGGGGCTCCCCAAATTTTAGAGCCCCACGTGTCGTGTCGGACGCACACGAGCGCGTGCACTGATTATGCACTGCACAGTCGGCTGTCATTTTTGTGCGCTGATACGCGTGTCGTGTCGCACGCACACGCGACGTGGACACGTGGAAGGGTGTCCTAGCCCTAGCCCTATACTAGGTTGACACGTGGACACGACCACGTGGCTTGTGTCGTGTTGTGTCGAGTGCACGGACACTGTGAACATGTGCACGCTGCTTACTGTTATACTGTGTCCAGTTTTTCCTGTTTTGTATCTCGATTTGATTGGACACGTTTGTGTCCACTTGGGTGGACACAAACACCTTGTATGGCACGTGCACAATTAGTGTAAACTTTACCAACCACTGTATTGCTATTTTAATTCAATTTCATTGTTCATTTCCTTTTTTTCCTAAATTACTGATATCCTATGTATCAGTCTATTATTCCTGTTTTTCCAGATTTCGAATTTGATTTTGTCATCGATTTTAACCTAGATTAAACTGTTACTTGCATGATTTTAAACCTATAATGTGTTCACCTAATTGTTATCTAGATGTATGAGGAATTTGGGGTCAAATTGATGTGGTTTGGTTCAATTTCTGTGAAGGCCAAGTGTTGGACTGTTTAAACTGATTTTTGAGTCTGATTTAGTTTTTAAACTGATTTTGGGTTCAATATTGAACTGAGATTGGGATATGTTTTATCTGAGTTGAATTGGTTTTGAACTGAGATTGGTATTTCTCTGAACTGTTTTGAATGGGAGTGTGTCCTAGTATTTTTTTCCAGATTTTTGCTTTGTGTCTCACTTTTTTACACTAACCTATACACTCATACCCACATGGTTTCCATTACTCTAATCTATCTCACACACACACCTATGTATTTCCCCTCTCTGTTTCTCACTGATTGACACACTTTTCACACACACATAAACACACACATGCCTCACTGTCCTCTACACACACAAGCCCACACTCACATTCTCACTGTTATACACACACATACATGTTATACACTCTCACTCACTGTTTTATGCCTAACACCTATCCACACACACATGAACACCCCCTTCACTGTTTTTCACTCACATACACACACCCTCTCTTGATACACCCATGTTTCCTCTCACTACACACACACACTCTTGTGTTTGCACACATGCCTATGTCTAACACACACACATGACACATGAGCACATGTGTCCCTCTCTCTACACATATATATATATGTATTGACATATAACGTTGTATATGGTATTGCATAGGAGCCTATATGCTATGTTTTCCTATTAGCCTATCTAAATAGATTAATATGTGTATTCCTATATAGATTATATTAATATAGTGATGTGTGTATTATTTTAGATAAATGATTTGACTTGTGTATAGGTGATGTATGGTTGGTTTTAGACTTGGTTTAGCCTATGGCCTAGTCTCTTAGCCTATGGCTTATGATTGTGCCTGCTTGCCAGTGTAGAGTCTAGATTAGACTTGTGTAGTCTTGTTAGACTTAGAATAGACTAGTTAGACTAGTATAGACTAGATTGACTTAGTTTGACCATAGTTGACCTAGTTTGACTTCTAGGGTTGACCAGAGTTGACCAAGAGTTAACTTTGGTCTAGATTAACTTAGAATCATGTAGAATGCATAGTAGGACTTCATTATATCATTTTAGACTTGTTATGACCTGTGCTGTTCTGATTAGGAGCCAGACACCTCTCCTCGGACAGTACATTTTATCCGGACACTCAGATACAGGCGAGTACATTCTTTGATCATTTCATATCCTGCTTAGAATTATTTTTTTGCATTAAATTACTTTACTTGATACTGTCACATTGGTCACACGAATTAGTACTATATGGATCCCTTCTTGAGATGTTATCCCTTCAGGGAGCATCGGGGTACTCTATGTTCGTTGTGTTTCACTTACATGGCGTATTACTATGCTTCTTTGGTTCTTTGATCACTTGTGACATATACACATATGATCACCGAGTCTTCTTTGAATCCTTATCCCATTTATTGGGTTTCCCAGAAACCCCATTTATGGGACTACTATGTACCACCCTTCGGGGGCTTATCACCCTTTGGGGGCTTATCACCCTTTGGGGGCTTATCACCCTTTGGGGGCTTACCACCCTTTGGGGGCTGTTACATAGAATCATAATATAACCTGGTTGGATCCTTGTGTATTAATTGGGGGTACGGGGGAGTATAAATAGCCATGTGAACAATTCCAAAGTAGAATAGCCATGTACGCCTCTTTAGTATAGCCATGTACAAATCAAGCCGTTCACATGTCGACTTTGTACTCTAAATCACTAGTCACTGGTAGCTCTTTACTTATAGTAGATATTTCTATTACAGTTCTCTCTCTCTGTTTACATACTGCATTTCTTCAGTATCTATATCTTACTTTACTGCATGATTATATTTTCTAACCTGCTATGAACTGTTGAGATGTATTGTACTCGCTCCTGTCCTGACTGGACCTGTTAAAAATATTACAGAGGACGAGGAGGAGGCCTGTGAGGATACCTTCTACGGGACAGCTCTAGCTGACGGCTTTACCCTACTGCCTAGACTAGTTTAGTTAGGTTTATCTTTCTTATGTTGTCTTGAGACTAGTAGTTAGACTTTATTTCTGTCTTAGAGATTTGGGTTGTATATATTCTTTTATTTTCAGTAGCTGAGACCTTGTACTCTGGATATCTGCTGAGATGTTATCTTAGACTATTTGATCATCTGTATTTTCCTTGAGTTCTTTATCATATCGTGCTTCTTCTTTCTTAGTTGTGATGGAGTTTACTTTCTGCTATGTCACCCCCACTCGGGGAGTATAAACTGCTTATATTGCTAGATGTATGTTAACCTAGGATAACGTTCTACCGCCGACACTGTGGCGTAGGCTGGGCGTTGTTACGTTCTCGTACCCTCACAGTGGGTGCGGGTCGTGACACATTTTTAGTGGTAGCCCATACAGGTCGAGTTTATGTAGTGGTATTCGAACTAGAGTATCACTACAGCCTGCAGTAGGATTAGGATATATATTTTGAAGGTACTCAATCACAGTTAGGATTCCTTGAGAGATTACTGGGACGACCCTTGAGAATCTTATTTAAACTTCAAATTGAATCATTTCCCTTGTTTTGTTGCTCTCACTCCTTGATTATTGAATTTGATTTCGTTGGATCGTTGTTGATTTGATTTTCCTATCGAGATGAATTTTTATGGCCTGTGTTACGATATTTTTCTGATAACATATGTTGACGGGAATACAGGGATGGTAAAACGTCTACTTGATTATGGAGCTTGTAGTTTATCGCAGCCATATTAGCTGGCGTGGCGGAAACATAGAGACCTGACTTCGGATGTACGTATCTTGGTTATGAGATTTGGAATTTCTCGCAGCTATACTAGTCGGCATAGCGAGAATTCCAGACGACATGATTATAGAGGTGCATACCCCAGTTATGGAACCTATCGTTTATTCGCAGCCTTGCTTACTGCATGGCGAGGACTCTGAGTAACATGATTTTGGACAGACGCATATGATTATCAGATTGTATCTTGAGAAGGTTTTTAAACATATCATCTCTATCGTACCATTCTGTTGTTATAAATTGTACCCCATCATCAAATAACTTAGGAGTAGGAGTATGAGTAGGAGTAGCTTAGCTGTTATTATAAATCTAGTATAACTTCTTGCTATAATTCTTTTTCTAATACAATGAATCAATGATTTTGCTAGACCTTGACTTAGATTTGATAATATAGCTCTGGTTTCAAAATGGTTCCTTCTTTTAAACAGATAAGCAGAATAGATTTTATCATTATTTCCTTCTTGCCATTATTTCTTATATTACCTTAAATATACATATATAGTGGACACAGGTACTTGCCTAACACGTATGCATACTACACATGTTACCAACCTATCTAAATGCATGTTAATATGATTGATGTTAAGTTCTCAAAATCCTAGTATTCTAATATAGTGCAATATCAGTGACTAGTTCTCTGTTCTCCATATTAAATTCGTAATTTAAATTTAAATTTCATGTTATTAGTTTTGCTTACATCACTACACATGTATGTTATATACAGGATTTCATTTCTTAAAGAAATTGGTTGAGATTGGTTGAGTTTGTGTTAAATTTGTCAAACCTGAGACTGTGTACATATTAACCCTTTAAGTCTGAATTCTAAGTGATTAGTCAATATGCAGTTTTCTTTAATAGTAATGTTTGAGCCGTATACATGGTTGTGTGTAGGTGTATAATGTTAGGTTTCATACTCTTACATGTTAGGTTGTGGTAAACACTGAGATAGTTTTTGATGTTCGAATTTCTCCAAAATTTTGAAAACTGAATACATGTTAACATTTTTACATTGCTTTCAAATGTGTAGTTTAATTTCAGATCTAATATGTAATGTTGAGCTAAACTGAATGATTGAACCCTTCATTTCAAGTTTTAACCCATGTACACTTGACACTCTACACTAACGTTCGTAACTACCATGAAAACCTAACCCTTCATCTCTATGTTATGTTCATATAGCTATATAGATATATATATATATAGTTCTGTATACATGTTATAATGTATGTAGATGGATAATTAAATCTTTACCTCTTTATACATATAGATATACTTATATATATGGTTAGCCATGCATGTTATGAGTAAATAGGTTGTGCCTTGTAGACTGCTTAACCAATATGCCATGAATAGTGTAACTTGATAGCTATAGTTGAGACACATATCCTCTTATGCACTTTCATGTATAATTCACACAAACCATATAACCCTTACATATGCTAGCTTTTCCCTCTCTAACACACTCTCTATATATACATATTGTGATTGGATTCCATGCATTGACTTTCATTCCTTAACTTTTGAATTTAATTTTCTTGAATAGTATCCCTTAATAGATAATTGGTAGTTATCCTTATTATATTTTATTTTTGATAAGTACCAGTTTTCATATAGGAGGGTGGACTGCCTTACAGTCTTGATGATTGTTATTTCTGTATCCTTCTAATTAGCACCCTAGATTGCTTGTGTGTTTTGATACCCTATGATTGTTTTGATCTAGTATGACTAGTATACCTAGATGAGACTTTCATTACCATCGTATGCCATGACCCTGTATGCCGTCCTTTTTAATCGTATGTTTTATTTAAGTTCTGAGACTTGATTGGGGGGGGGGGGGGGGGGTTGACCTAGAAGGAGTAGGAACATTTTAATTTCGAGGACGAAATTTTTATAAGGTGGGTAGGATTGTAAAACCCAGTTTTCCAGAAGAGGGTAATTTTGAAATTTTGTAATTATAATTATTATTTAATGATATTTATTTCATATTATGATTTTTAGTGATTTTTAATTATTTTTAAATTATTTAAATTCATGACTTATGATTTGGTGTCTTGCTAGTGTAACCCTAGAGCCTAGCCTTGTGATTAGGGTATTTCATTTATCATTTCTAGTTTGAGGGATATTTTAGTCATTTTTGTAATTTTGGGAATTATTTGGAATTATTATGTATTATTTAGATTTATTAGAATTAATGTGATTTTTAGTGATTTTTAGTATAATTGATTTTGGGCCTATAGTTGACTTGACTAGTGTTGACTAGGAGACTAACCTAGGTCATGACCACTTGGTTAGGTTAAGTAACCTTAGCTTGACCTAAGTTAGTGAGGTTTAACTCATTGGAACTTGTTTGGAGAGATTAGGAATTGTTTAGGCTAGAATGGCTTATGACTTCATAAGTCATGACTAATGACTTGAGCCTTAAAGCCCATAGGCCCACATCATGTAGCCAAACCCTAACCCTAATAGTTTTGGCCAGCCACTATTGATTTCCCCCCTCTATTTAATACTCCTCAAAGTTAGGGCTAGCCTCCATTAGGATGTTTTGCCAAGTTTTAGAAAGAGGTAAGCCCCTATCTTCAATAAATCATAGAAAATCCATTTTAAATCCTTTTTCCCCCAAACCAATTGCATTGGGTTCTAATTTTACTCCTCTTACTGTTGGTAACAAGTAATCTCAGCTTGGGAGCAAATTGGAGGAGTTGGCTATCAAGAAGAACACCTCTTTGTGGAGCTTTTTGAAGGATTTGACACATATAGGTAACTTTCAATCCCCTCCATAGAATCCTGATTTTATTGCATATTTAGAGAGCCCTAGACCTAACCTAACTGTAGGAATAGGAAGCCCTAAAATTCGTGTCCTTTTCGTGTCCTTTTTTGGACATGTATCAGTGTCACATACCAAGTGTTTGATGAAATGCCCCAATGGGCATTTCGTGTGATTTTTAGGAAAGTGTTTGAATAGAAAATTAGGGTTTGATGTCGCTTACACGTTTCTGGTATTTTTTTTGTAGTCTTAGTGTCGTGTCGAGTCCACACGGACACACAAACACAGGGTCGCGCGCGCGCGTGCGCGGGCACTGTGCATGCCCTGCACTTCAGGGGACACATCGCCCTGGACACGGCTCCCCGACACGTGATACTTGGCGTGTGTCTTGGGGCTGACACTGACACGGGGCTCCCCAAATTTCAGAGCCCCACGTGTCGTGTCGGACGCGCACGAGCACGTGCACTGATTATGCACTGCACAGTCGGCTGTCATTTTTCTGCGCTGATACGCGTGTCGTATCGCGCGCACACGCGACGTGGACACATGGCAGGGTGTCCTAGCCCTAGCCCTACACTAGGTTGACTCGTGGACACGACCACGTGGCTTGTGTCGCGTTGTGCCGAGTGCACGGGCACTGCGAACACGTGCACGCTGCTTACTGTTACACTGTGTCTAGTTTTTTCTGTTTTGTATCTCGATTTGATTGGACACATTTGTGTCCACTTGGGTGGACACAAACACCTTGTATGGCACGTGCACAATTAGTGTAAACTTTACCAACCACTGTATTGCTATTTTAATTCAATTTCATTGTTCATTTCTCTTTTTTCCTAAATTACTGATATCCTATGTATCAGTATATTATTCCTGTTTTTCCATATTTTGAATTTGATTTTGTCATCGATTTTAACCTAGATTAAACTGTTACTTGCATGATTTTAAACCTATAATGTGTTCACCTAATTGTTATCTAGATGCATGAGGAATTTGGGGTCAAATTGATGTGGTTTGGTTCAATTTCTGTGAAGGCCAAGTGTTGGACTGTTTAAACTAATTTCTGAGTTTGATTTGGTTTTTAAACTGATTTTGGGTTCAATATTGAACTGAGATTGGGATATGTTTTATCTGAGTTGAATTGGTTTTGAACTGAGATTGGTATTTCTCTGAACTGTTTTGAATGGGAGTGTGTCCTAGTATTTTTTTTTCCAGATTTTTGCTTTGTGTCTCACTGTTTTTACACTAACCTATACACTCATACCCACATGGTTTCCATTACTCTAATCTATCTCACACATACCTATGTATTTCTTCTCACTGTTTCTCACTGATTTACACACTTTTCACACATACATAAACACACACATGCCTCACTGTCCTCTACACACACAAGCCCACACTCACATTCTCACTGTTACACACACATACATGTTATACACTCTCACTCACTGTTTTCATGCCTAACACCTATCCACACACACATGAACACCCCCTTCACTGTTTTTCACTCACACACACACACCCTCTCTTGATATACCCATGTTTCCTCTCACTACACACACACACTCTTGTGTTTGCACACATGCCTATGTCTAACACACACGCATGACACATGAGCACATGTGTCCCTCTCTCTACACACACACACACACACACACACACACACATATATATATATATATATATATATATATATATATATATATATATATATATATATATATATATATATATATGTATTGACATATAATGTTGTATATGGTATTGCATAGGAGCCTATATGCTATGTTTTTCTATTAGCCTATCTAAATAGATTAATATGTGTATTCCTATATAGATTATATGAATATAGTGATGTGTGTATTATTTTAGATAAATGATTTGACTTGTGTATAGGTGATGTATGGTTGGTTTTAGACTTGGTTTAGCCTATGGCCTAGTCTCTTAGCCTATGGCCTATGGTTGTGCCTGCTTGCCAGTGTAGAGTCTAGATTAGTCTTGTGTAGTCTTGTTAGACTTAGAATAGACTAGTTAGACTAGTATAGACTAGATTGACTTAGTTTGACCATAGTTGACCTAGTTTGACTTCTAGGGTTGACCAGAGTTGACCAAGAGTTGACTTTGGTCTAGATTGACCTAGAATCATGTAGAATGCATAGTAGGACTTCATTATATCATTTTAGACTTGTTGTGACCTGTGCTGTTCTGATTAGGAGCCAGACACCTCTCCTCGGACAGTACATTTCATCCGGACACTCAGATACAGGCGAGTACATTCTCTGATTATTTCATATCCTGCTTAGAATTATTTCCTGCATTAAATTACTTTACTTGATACTGTCACGTTGGTCACACGGATTAGTACTATATGGATCCCTTCTTGAGATGTTATCCCTTCAGGGAGCATCGGGGTACTCTATGTTCTGTGCGTTTCACTTACATGGCGTATCACTATGCTTCTTTGGTTCTTTGATCACTTGTGACATATACACATATGATCACCGAGTCTTCTTTGAATCCTTATCCCATTTATTGGGTTTCCCAGAAACCCCATTTATGGGACTACTATGTACCACCCTTCGGGGGATTATCACCCTTTGGGGGCTTATCACCCTTTGGAGGCTTATCACCCTTTGGGGGCTTATCATCCTTTGGGGGCTTACCACCCTTCGGGGGCTGTTACATAGAATCATAATATAACCTGGTTGGATCCTTGTGTATTAATTGGGGGTACGGGGGAGTATAAATAGCCATGTAAACAATTCCAAAGTAGAATAGCCATGTACGCCTCTTTAGTATAGCCATGTACAAATCAAGCCGTTCACATGTCGACTTTGTACTCTAAATCACTAGTCACTGGTAGCTCTTTACTTATAGTAGATATTTCTATTATAGTTCTCTCTCTCTCTGTTTACATACTGCATTTCTTAAGTATCTATATCTTACTTTACTGCATAATTATATTTTCTAACCTGCTATGAACTGTTGAGATGTATTGTGCTCGCTCCTGTCCTGACTGGACCTGTTGAAAATATTACAGAGGACGAGGAGGAGGCCTGTGAGGATACCTTCTACGGGACAGCTCTAGCTGACGGCTTTACCCTACTGCCTAGACTAGTTTAGTTAGGTTTATCTTTCTTATGTTGTCTTAAGACTAGTAGTTAGACTTTATTTCTGTCTTGGAGATTTGGGTTGTATATATTCTTTTATTTTCAGTAGCTGAGACCTTGTACTCTGGATATCTGCTGAGATGTTATCTTAGACTATTTGATCATCTGTATTTTTCTTGAGTTCTTTATCTTATCGTGCTTCTTCTTCCTTAGTTGTGATTGAGTTTACTTTCTGCTATGTCACCCCCACTCGGGGAGTATAAACTGCTTAGTATTATATTGCTAGATGTATGTTGACCTAGGACAGCGTTCTACCGCCGACACTGCGGCGTAGGCTGGGCGTTGTTACGTTCTCGTACCCTCACAGTGGGTGCGGGTCGTGATAGCACACATTTCAGTTCAAATCGGGTCCCATTGTCCGAGTCAACGGATCATTTTGAGATCGGCTCATCAGAATCTAATTTTGGATATGTCGTTGGATTCGTATCGTCATTATGGACTCATTGACATATAGTTTGCTAGGTTTAGAGAACTTTTATCCTTACATGTTTATCGATGCAAAACGGGTCCTACAACGAACATCGTTTTGACCCAAAATTACTATTTTGCTCCTGTATCTAAATTAGAATTATGGGTAGGCTATTTTAGCTAATTTGACCATTCTTGACACGTTGGTGATGTTTGTTTCATCAACAGACGACGTCTGTAGATTTTTTTCTTTATGTAATTACTGTTAGTTATAATTAATTCTTATTATGTTCGTATTTTGGAATCCGTGCGTCAAAACTGAGATCAGTCGATTCCAGTGATCTCATATTACTGAAATTGACAATGTGACCATGTGGATTGCCAATATAATTTTGTTAATCTTGCGGTTGATCATCTTATCTTGATTTACGTGCCGTAGGTTTCGCTGTACGAATAAAGAGGTGCAAACTTGATACTTTAAACCTATAACTTGCAATTCATCTTATTAACAAATATTGATTATGGATACAAGTATGACCTAGTTCTAGGCGATGTAATTAACAAGTGTCTTAGATAACCTAAGGTAATACGCGACTAGAACAACCCAAGCTCTCTAGGTGGGAGTTATGAGTTATGCATGTACTTTAGTATGTGATATATGTTTGTGATTTGGGTTAATAGATATTTACATGGAGTATGGTTCATTGGCTCATGGATAGTGGGATAGACTTTGGTACTGCAGTCTCAGCACAGATTGGACAAACTCCATACAAATATACCTTGCCAACTTGATTTACGGTATCTACATGCTTATATTCCTTATCAGTCGTTCACACTGGATATACTGTACATGTTTTACCTGTTCATCATCAGTACACTGTCATGATTATACCTGCTGACACATAGACATGATTTACGGATTCACACTACATGGCATATAGGTGACTCGTTTATGATCTCTAGATATTTACTTAAAGATTACTTTATGCGTACATGTTTGACCGGATTTGTGGACTTATCATTGGTTAGAGTCGGGCTGGACGTGTCGCGGATGCGACACAGACAATATCATTGGACGTGGAGGATAGTCACTAGGCGTATGAGATCCTTTCTCACAGAGTACGCCGTCGTCTCATTACCAGAGCTTCGGGGATTTCATAGTTTGCCACAGTTTTACTGTAGGATTTTACATCATAGTTTGCCAAAGTTTCCTTACCAGAGTTCTGGGGTACACCGTGACCACTATGCATACTATTGTTATTCTCAAGTGCATTTCATACATACTAAATAGTCTGCTTAGTAGTAGAGCTACTGGATCACATGTGTATTACCCTAATCACATGTCTATTACCTAGATCACATGATTCTACCTACACATGATATTTATTGTACTTCATTCGGTATGTATATTATGTATTGCTACGTCCCGCTGAGGACCTGGTTTTCTTCCAGGTTGGCTGAGTAGGTTTGTAGACCTCCTTGCTGGATTTGTTGCTGGTACTCATTTTATTTCAGGTATTCTCTCTTTCGGAGTTACATGTTTTATTTTTTTACTATTTGTATCTGCTTAGTAGTCTAGTATTTATATACTCATATTATTCTTTTCGAGTCTACTTGGGCGAGTATGATTATTGGACTGCAGACTAGTATTCATATTTCTATTTCTTATGCTTCTGTTATATGGATTGATATATAGAGTTGATATAGTGATAATTATGTTGACACAAAGTCACAGTCAACCAAATATTGATAGAATTGACTACATAATACTTGTGATAATTTAATACGACACATGAAGACTACATCCAGCACAAGTCAGACGACAGCCCAGTTTTGCAAATGCAAGTCATGTTTAAAGTCTGTATTTTATAATTTTATTGAGTCTAGACTTATGTAAGCTGAGTTGTGCTGAGCATCTGAGACTTAACCTATACCCTACCCAAAATCCAAAAGCTCCACACACATCCAAATAAGCCCATTGGACCAAAGACCCATTCTATGCTCTGGAGACAGAGTTCGGGCCGAACTCTGCCTCCACACAGAGTTCGGGCCGAACTCTGTCCCCTAAAAATTAGCACCCTAATTTTTAGGGTTGGCTGGTTGCAAGTTATCCAACGGCCAAATTTTTGAAAATTCCAACCAGAATTCTGGCCGAATTCTGCCTACCTGGTATCCTATAAATAGGCCATGAATTCTCTCATTTTCATTCATCCAATCTTCTCTTCTCTTCTCTCTAAAGCTCAATACAAGCCATACCCTTCTTCATCTACTAGCCACAAGCTCCCTAAGCCTCAAGTGCTCAGCATTTTTCAGTTAGGAGTTTGTGCAAGAGTTCAAGAAGTCGCTTAGAAAATTCTAAGCATCGCCACTGCGATCTTTGTAAGAAGTTGACGTGCTCTTCTGAAGAAAAGGCACGGGGTATAACTACTATTTCACAAATAGTGGATTTAATCCTGAGCTAGAGTTCTCAGGCCTGGACTAGTCCTCCACGAGGAAAACCAGGTTAAAATCGGCTGTGTTTGCGTATGCTTTCTTGTTCCTTATTTATTTCCGTATTTACTCTGATTAATTTTAGCTTGTGAAAGAGTTTAATTTTTAATTGGCTATTATCGCTATAAACTCTATTCACCCCCCTCTAGAGTTGCCATCTGTTCTTCAATTGGTATCAGAGCTCTGTTCTCTCAACAAGGACTAACATCCTAGAGCTGATCCATGGCAACCACACAATCCTTGATTTCCAATCACGGTGAAGGGCAGTCCACTCATAGGCCTCCCCTATTTGATGGAACTAACTACACCTATTGGAAAACAAGGATGAGCTTTTATCTCAAGTCGCTAGACTTCGACCTGTGGACTATCGTCACCGATGGTTACAAAAAGCCCGCCAGGATAGTTGTCAATGGTGATCTCGTTGAGAAATCACATAACAAATATTCTGACGAGGAGAAGAAACAGGCAAGTCTAGACGCGAGAGCTATTAATGCTTTATTCTGTGCTATAGACAGGAATGAGTTCAACAGGGTCTCAACATGCACCACCTCTCACGAAGTATGGAGACTTCTAGAAGTGATGCATGAAGGAACCACCCAAGTCAAGGAATCAAAGATAAGCCGTCTCACTCAAGAATATGAGGCTTTCAAGATGAAGCCAAATGAGACGATCACGCAAATGTTCACAAGATTCCTCGATATCATCAATCCCCTGTCTTCGCTCGGCAAACAATATTCAAATCACAAGAAGATTCGCAAGCTACATAGGGGGCTACCAAAGATTTGGAACCCTAAGGTGACAGCCATCATAGAAGGAAATAATCTCACAACCATGTCCATGGAGACCTTGATGGGAAAGCTGATGACTCATGAGCTTGACCTCAAGGACTTCAAAGAGCCTGCTCCTAAGGCTAAGGAGATCGCCCTCAAAGCTCACCGACGAAGGACTGACTTCGAAGAGACGGATGACGACAACTCGGAAGGTGATGATCAAGCTCTCCTTGTCCGCAACTTCAAGAAATTCCTTCGCTTCAACCGAAGAAAGAAGGAACCACAAAAAGACGACGAAGAAGAGCCAACCTGCTACGGTTGCAAAAAGACGGGACATGTCCGAAAAGACTGTCCATACTTAAAGAAGAGCAACCGTTATGAGAAACCATACAAGAAGACTTTCTCAAAGAAATATGCCAACACAAGCATTTGGCATGAAAGCGAAGCTAGTGACTCCGAGGAAGAAAAGGACTCTCCTCAAGACACGGCAAATGTTTGCCTAATGGCAACGTCCGACAAGGTATCAAACGAAACTCTTGATGACTTCACTTTTGATGAACTTGGCGATGCTTTTACCGATTTACTTGATGATCAAAAAAAGGTCATTGGTAAATATAAACATGCCAAGGAAAAGATCAAAAGTCATAAAGTCAAAATTTAAAGACTTTCTTTACTGCTTGATAACATTAGAGACACTTCACCCACGGATGTCACAAATGAGGTATCTAAGCTTAAAATAAGCTTACTGTTGGCCCATTGGTCATATGGTCAACCTGATTTTAATAATTGATCAAACTCTGTCTGGATATACAAAGTTAGTTGGGATATCTCGGTTTCTTGGACATAAGCAAGATTGGCTATCCACTCCATTCAAGACTGAAGATCTGTTTGCCTACTCGAATCTGTATTTTCTATGCAATATAATTTTCATTTTATTTGAGTCTAGGAATATGTTGTACACCGAGTCGTACTGGCAAATAGGCTATCCCCAAAATATTTCAAAATGCTTTTAAAATGACCTATCAAAATGTTTACAAAAAGGTTTTCAAAAATCACCAAAACCTATTTTTAAAAACCCTAACCTAACCCTGACAGAACTCGGCCAGAGTTCGGCCAGAGTTCGGTTGGTGGCCATTGTGATTTTGAATCTTTGGAACTTGGTCCTCCTGCAGTTGCGGATTTGACCGAGATTTGCTCATAGAGTTCTGTCCGAATTCTGCCCGAATTCTGACAGAAGTCTGCCTTTGGAACTCCTATAAATAGAGAAGGATTTCGATCATTTCAACTCACTCATTCACTTTTAATCTTCTCTCTATCTAAAGCTTTCAGTCTTCCAAAGAGTTTTCTAGAGCTTTCAATTTCAGATCCCAAGCCAGTTACAATTCTCTAGTCAATTTGCCAGTGCGGTACGGTCTAGAAGTTTCTGAGAGATTGTAATCAGAAGGCTTGATTGAAGAATACCTCTTCACATTTGAAGTTGGACGAGTTCTTCGTATCAAAGCTCGCGTTGTAGAAGTTGCAAGAACTTCGTAAGAAAACTTGCGGTTTTTCCAATAGTGGATTCAACTGGTAGCAAGAGTTCTACCGACTGGATTAGTCCTCAACAGAGGGATACCAGTATACATCGCTGTCTTTGCGTTTGCTCTCTTAACTTTGCCTTTACATTATTTCAGTTGTGATTAATATTCTGTGATTGTGCTGCTAACATTTTTATTTAGCATTTTTTCGCTGCCAACTCTATTCACCCCCCCTCTAGAGTATTACGCTTTACTATTTCGTTCCTACAATTGGTATCAGAGCGGGTGTTACAGGTAAAGCAAAGGTAACAGTGCAATTATTTATTCATTTTAATTAACTGTTATATAGATCACAACACAACACATGGCAACTGTGAAATTCACAAGTGAAGGCCAGGCCACAAACAGACCCCCACTGTTTGATGGTACAAATTATACATATTGGAAAACACGGATGAGTTTCTTCTTGAAATCTCTTGATTTTGATTTATGGTCCATTGTTCTTGATGGCTATCAAAAGCCACCTCGTATAAATGTTGATGGAGTTTTAGTTGAAAAACCCCATAGCAGATATACAGAGGAAGAAAAGAAAAGGGCCAGTCTTGACGCACGTGCCATTAATGCTCTCTTTTGTGCTTTAGACAGAACTGAATTTAACAGGGTGTCTATCTGCACAACGGCTAATGAAGTATGGAAGCTACTCGAAGTCACACATGAAGGCACGACTCAAGTCAAGGAATCTAAAGTCAGCAGACTTACTCAAGAGTACGAGGCGTTCAAAATGAAGCCCAACGAAACAGTTACACAAATGTTCGAGAGATTCTTGGATATTGTAAATCCTTTGTCCTCCCTAGGCAAAGATTACAGTAACCATGAAAAGATTCACAAACTCCTGCGAGCTCTCACCAAGAACTGGATTCCAAAGGCTACTGCAATCATTGAAGGGAACGACCTCACAACTATGTCCCTCGAAGTACTCATGGGTAAGCTACTCACTCATGAACTGGAGCTACAAGATTTTGAAGAGCCTGCACCAAAGGAGAAGACTATCGCCCTCAAGGCTCAGCACAGAAAAGCTGCTGAAGATGACTCAGACAGCAGTGGATCTGACGCTGAAGATCAAGCTCTCCTAGCAAGGAAGTTCAAAAGATTCATGAGACATGAGAAGAGAGTCAAAGAGAACAACAACAACAACTGGTACCAAGAAGATGCTGTCTGTTATGGCTACAAGAAGAAGGGACACATGAAGAAGGATTGTCCCACAAACTCATCATCGAGCAAGAAGAACAACAGGTATGAAAAAGGGAACCTGAAAAGATCAACATCTCGAAAATATGCCAACACCAGCATATGGCATGAGAGTGAAGCCAGCGACTCAGAAGACGAACACTCAGAGGACGCTGCAAATGTATGCTTCATGGCAACCGATCAGGTACCTACTGAACCTGTAGAAACTTATGATGACTTCACCTTTGAGCAATTAGGAGATGCCTTCAGTGACCTGATGACTGATTACAGGAAACTGCGTAGTAAGTATCAGACCTCTAAGAAGGTACTCAAAGAGTACAAAGGTGAAATAGGTAGACTTACCGACCTACTAGCTGAGGTTAGAAATAATGTTAGTGAGTCTGGTGAGCTTTCTTCAATAAAGCTCTTATTACACGAGACTACCAAGTCATCTGAAGAGAAAGACAAAATTATTGACCAACTCAAGGAAGAACTTTCTATAGAGAAGAAAAGTCTTCAATGTGCACAAATCAGAATGGAATCACTTACTTCTGATTATACTAAGTTGTATGAAACTTCCAAAAGATTGGAAATTAGGTTAGGAAAACAGCCTGAGCCTGCTGCTTCCTACCCTAACACGTGTCACTTACCGAGAAATTGGAACATTCCCAAGCCAAACACTGTTATACCTAACCCTATCAAACCTTTACCCCAAAAAGTCAAGCCCAAACAAGATTATAGGTATGCTTTCTTCTATACTAGAAAACCCAAACCTACCAACCATGCACACCACTCAGCTTTCAACACTCGACATGCACAATGTCATTATTGTGGCCTCATTGGTCATATATCATCTGCATGTAGAATGAGAAAGCTTGTAGATCTAAATGTTTATGCTTGGATACCTAAAGCTAACAATTCAGGACCCTACAAGAAATGGGTACCAAAGGTTTCATCTGCAAACTGTTTTGTAGGTGGAACACCCTTCACATGCTAGAAGCAAATGGATCCTCGACAGCGGTTGCTCACGGCATATGACCGGTGACGCTACCTTATTTGCAACACTGTCGAAGAAAAAGAAGGAAGGCTATGTCTCCTTCGGTAATAATTTGAAAGGGTATATTATTGGTATCGGTGATGTTGGTAAGTCTCCCTATCCTGTAATTAAGGATGTCTGTCTGGTTACCGAGTTAAAACATAACCTACTCAGCATAAGCCATCTAGCTGATCATGGTTATGGCATCAACTTTGGCAAAGACAAATGTACTATAGTTGATGGCTCACTGGTAGTACTATCTTTGAAGGTATCAGGGAAGACAATATATATGTTTTCTATTTGTTAGAAGAAACTAACATTTCAGGTAGATGCTTAATGGCCAAGAGTGATGAGAGTCATCTGTGGCATATGAGACTCGGTCACGCTAATATGGATACAATATCAAGATTATCCACAAAGAAGCTAGTATGCGGTTTACCGGATATTACATTCAAGAAGGATTCGGTATGCAGTCAATGTGAAAGGAACAAAGCTACCAGATCCACTTTCAAGTCAGTAAATGCAGTATGTACTACTAGACCTCTACAATTGCTTCATATGGACTTATTTGGTCCTAGCAGAGTTGCTAGCCTCGGAGGTAAACTTTATACTTTCGTAATTGTAGATGATTTCTCTAGATACACGTGGGTATATTTCTTGACACGCAAGAATGATGCATTATCCGAATTTATCGCCTTTTGCAAGAAAGTACAGAATGAAAAAGGTTACATGATCACTCGTATAAGAAGCGATCATGGTGGCGAATTCGAGAATGCTGATTTTGAGCAATTTTGTGACACACACGGTTTTATTCATGAGTTCTCCTGCCCTAGGACTCCACAACAAAATGGAGTTGTGGAACGCAAGAACAGAACTCTAACCGAAATGGCCAGAGTGATGTTAAACCAGTTTAGTCTACCCAAATATTTTTGGGCTGAAGCTGTCAACACAGCTTGCTTTGTTCTCAATAGAGTTCTAATTCGACCCAAATCGAAGAAGACTCCATTTGAGTTATGGTTTGATAGAATTCCTTCAGTTTCATATTTTAGAATTTTTGGTTGTAAATGTTTTATTCTTAATACAAAAGACAATTTAGAAAAATTTGATGAAAAGGCCGATGAAGGTATATTTTTAGGTTATGCGGCCAAGAGCAAAGGATACAGAGTCTTCAACAAACGTACCATGATCATCGAAGAGTCAATCAATGTCACCTTTGATGAATTAAATCAAATGACGATTGATGACAATGACGAAGATACATCTGTACCAAGCTCAACTCCAGCTGATTCTTAACCAAGCTCTGTACTAGCTGAACCTCCTAGAGAAGATCCAGGAACCAGCTACCTTCAGAATGAAGCAAAAAGGTTGAAATTTACAGCAAATCATCCAAAGGATTTGGTAATTGGTGATATTACCAAGGGAGTAAGTACTCGTACATCCTGTAGAGATATTGTTTCTAGTGTTGTATTTATTTCACAGCTAGAGCCCAAAACTATTGATGAAGCATGTAGTGATAGTTTTTGGATAGATGCTATGCAAGAGGAATTAAACCAATTTGAACGGAATCAAGTTTGGGAACTTGTTCCCAGGCCTGTTGATCATCCGGTCATTGACACCCGTTGGGTATTCCGAAACAAACTGAATGAGAATGGTTTAGTGACTCGTAATAAGGCTCGACTCATAGCTCAAGGATACAATCAAGAAGAAGGTATCGACTACGATAAGACTTATGCCCCAGTTGCGAGATTAGAATCCATTCGCATGTTATGTGCATTTGCATGTTTTCATGATTTTAAACTTTTTCAAATAGATGTGAAGAGTGCTTTTTTAAATGGCTTTATAAAAGAAGAAGTTTTTGTAGCACAACCTCCAGTTCAAAAGGAAAGATTGACACTACACTTTTTATTAAATCTTTTAATGGCAAGCTGCTTTTAATTCAAATTTATGTTGATGATATTATATTTGGATCTACTGATGAATCTCTGTGTCAAGAATTTTCTAAGTGTATGCAGAATGAGTTTGAGATGAGCATGATGAGAGAGCTGAAATTCTTTCTCGGATTGCAAATCAAACAAACTGATAATGGGACATTCATAAATCAAGCCAAGTACACAAAAGACTTGCTAAAGAAGTTCGATCTGGATAATGTCAAACCTATTGGCACTCCAATGGCAACTTCAACAAAGCTTGATTCAGATGAACAAGGCAAGCCAGTCGACACACGTAAGTATCGAGATATGATTGGTAGTTTACTTTATTTAACTGCTAGTCGTCCAGATATAATGTTTAGTATTTGCCTGTGTGCACATTTTCAAGCTAATCCAAAGGAATCACATCTGTCCGCAGTTAAGCGTATCTTTCGATACCTTAAAGGCACTTCTTCTGTTGGCTTGTGGTATCCCAAAACTAAGTCCTTTGACCTTATTGGTTATTCGGATGCAGATTTTGCTGGATGCAAAGTTGATAGAAAAAGTACAAGTGGCACATGTCATTTCTTAGGCAAAGCTTTAGTCTCTTGGTTTAGTAAAAAGCAAAATTCTGTAGCCCTATCAACAACAGAGGCTGAGTACATCGCCGCAGGACGTTGTTGCGCTCAGATTTTGTGGATGAAACAAACCCTAGAAGACTATGATTTATTTTACACACATATTCCCATTTTTTGTGATAACACGAGCACTATTAATTTGACTAAGAATCCAGTATGTCACTCTCGTACTAAATATATCGAGATTAGACATCATTTTCTTAGAGATCATCATCAAAATGGAGATATAAACCTTGTGTACATAGATACTGAAAATCAATTAGCTGATATCTTCACTAAACCTCTAGCGGAAGATCGTTTCAATTATTTACGTCGAGAATTAGGAATTTTGGACGTCAATAATATTAATTGATTCTGTTTTATGATTATATCTCAATACGCAACAACTGTGTTAGAGACAAGCCAATAAAGAGTCTGTCTGTCACCACAACTACGGTTGAAGCGAAGTGGTATTTAAGAGTTCTCCGGTGAACCTCCGTCAGCTGGGACAGTACTCCTACAGCTAATCTGAGACAATCGCTGTGTAAAGACTTTTAATTCATAAAATATTATTAATTATGTTACTTGAAGGCTAAAATAACTAATCTTTGAATTAAATATTTGAAATAAGACAATGACAAAGAAGTGGCAAAAATCAACTTTGAAGAACCCTAGGCGAATTCGGCCAGAGCTCTGACCGAATTCGGCCCGAGTTCGGTTGAGGGTATCTGTGTATATATCCAGAACCCGAGAGCTTCTTCTCTTTCATTGCTTCCAAACCAATTCAAACAGCAGCAGCAGCCGACCTGAGCCATCAAACCCTAGTCCTTCACCAATCTTTTCCTTCCAATCTACTTGGTGAAATCTCTCCAAAATTTGGAATCGTGCGGAGATCAACATTCTCTACAATATATCCTGATTTCGTGAGGTATAACTACTTCTTTCTCCACCTTTCAATTTGTGCTCTTTATTTCAATGGCACCTAAATTTAATCCATTCAAGAGGAAGAAGAAGACCACTCCTAGTGAGGAAGGGTCGTCTTCGAATCCACACACGGATTCACTCTTTTCGCCAATCCAAACGAGCGACGGCGCTTTCGATGGGTTTTTCTTCCAAACCCTCGACCAAGCCCTTTTATGGTACGGTGATTTTTCCACCCGATCTATATGCAGCAGCGCTCCGATCAAATGGACGGTATTTCTCGATCATCGTCACTTGTTTGAGGCATTAGGGTTACACCTATTTGTTAAACTGTGCTTCCCGATAGCTACTAATGCCATTCGTTTATTCTATTGCAATCTCGTAGTAAACACTTTTGTTATGAGCACACGTGTTGGAGGCATCGACATCGAGTTCGATGATGCCCTCCTAGCGGAGATTCTTGGTATTCCCAATGAAGGTGAACCGCTAGTAGACATCACGGAATTTGAGTTTCCCGAAGGCACGACACTCACTAGTTTCAAAGCGAAACTCTGTGCTCCTGACAGAGTACGCTCTGGAAAGTTCAAGGCTAACAACCTGAACTTGTTCAACTATGAATTGCATTGCATCATCTACTCTACTATCCTTCCTAAATCCACTTCCAAAGATGATGTGACCTCTCTTGAGCTGTCCACCATGTACCATATTCTTAAGGGGATTCCTTTTTCCACCTCTAAGATTATCATTCAGATGATGGGACGATGTCGTGCTAGAGATCGAAATCTCTCTTACGCGATGATTCTCCCTCGTATCTTTCAGCGATTTGAGATCGATCTATCGACTTGTACTCAGGGCTTTGAGCCCAAGTTTCTTCAGCTATCTCGTCGCAGCCGGACTGCTTCAGCTCCACCTACTGCTCCTCCTACTGCACCTCCTCCACCACCTCATCAGTATGCCATGACATTTGAGGGCATACATCAGCACTTATCTGCTTTGCACGTCTCGTTGACGGACATGGCTCGCGAGCGTGAGTTCCGCGATGTCATCCGTTACCAGGCGATGGCAAACTCCTTGGCCGATCTGCGTTTTGCCCAGACTGGTCACTCTGCCACCTCCATCCCTCGAGATCCAGCTTTTTTGGGTTACCGCTGTGAGGATGAGGCTGTCCATGCCTACTTCCAGCCAGGTAACGCCTATGATTGGTATCGTGCACCTCGTGACTACGTTGGTGAGTTCTATGCTGGCGCCCCTACTCATCCTTCTGGCGCTGGTACTTCTGATGCTGGTCCTTTCGGTCATGCTGGCTGAGCTGCTGCTGATGATGACGAGGATAGTGATGAGGAGATGTGATTTAATTTTTTAGTGACATTCTATTGTATACTTGGAAATGTTCCAACATTCCAAGTTTTTATCAGTATTTCTTTTTATCAGTACTTTTGATATTTATCAGCACTTTGTAGTATGCTTTCAGTACTTTTTCATGGACATGCTTATGGTGTTTCGTTTATGATATTTCAGTTTCTTTCAGCACTTTGTTTTCAGCACTATCTCTTTATACTGCTTCTTCATTACAAACTGCCTGTGAAATAGCATGCCTGAGATTTCTTTTATGTTTTTGAAACATTAGCATGCCTGTGATAATATTCTTTAGAGACAATAGCATGCATGTGATGATAATTTGTAGAAACTTTACATGCCTGTGATGATGTATATCTACTCTTTATGTTTTATTTATTATGTTTTCTCACTATTTGTTCCTTATGCATTAATTGCGGGGGAGCCTTCTGCATTAAATGCGGGGGAGCCTTCTCTTGTGCAATTATTTTGCTAAGTGACAAAAGGGGAGAAAATTAAAGATCTAACATTTTTTTGAGTTAAATACAGGACATGAACAATTTCACGTTTTGATTCTTTTTGAACAAGCTTAATGTTATATCATTCATAGTTTGTCAATTATCAAAATGGGGGAGATTGTTGGCCCATTGGTCATATGGTCAACCTGATTTTAATAATTGATCAAACTCTGTCTAGATATACAAAGCTAGTTGGGACATCTCGGTTTCTTAGACATAAGCAAGATTAGCTATCCACTCCGTTCAAGACTGAAGATCTGTTTGCCTACTCGAGTCTGTATTTCCTATACAATGTAATTTTCATTTTATTTGAGTCTAGGAATATGTTGTACACCGAGTCGTACTGGCAAATAGGCTATCCCCAAAATATTTTAAAATGCTTTTAAAATGACCTATCAAAATGTTTACAAAAAGGTTTTCAAAAAGGTTTTCAAAAATCACCAAAACCTATTTTTAAAAACCCTAACCTAACCCTGACAGAACTCGGCCAGAGTTCGGCCAGAGTTCGGCCAGAGTTCGGCCAGAGTTCGGTTGGTGGCCGTTGTGATTTTGAATCTCTGGAACTTGGTCCTCCTGCAGTTGCGGATTTGACCGAGATTTGCTCATAGAGTTCTGCCCGAATTCTGCCCGAATTCTGACAGAAGTCTGCCTTTGGAACTCCTATAAATAGAGAAGGATTTCGATCATTTCAACTCACTCATTCACTTTCAATCTTCTCTCTATCTAAAGCTTTCAGTCTTCCAAAGAGTTTTCTAGAGCTTTCAATTTCAGATCCCAAGCCAGTTACAATTCTCTAGTCAATTTGCCAGTACGGTACGGTCTAGAAGTTTCTGAGAGATTGTAATCAGAAGGCTTGATTGAAGAATACCTCTTCACATTTGAAGTTGGACGAGTTCTTCGTATCAAAGCTCGCGTTGTAGAAGTTGCAAGGACTTCGTAAGCAAACTTGCAGTTTTTCCAATAGTGGATTCAACTGGTAGCAAGAGTTCTACCGACTGAATTAGTCCTCAACAGAGGGATACCAGTATACATCGCTGTCTTTGCGTTTGCTCTCTTAACTTTGCCTTTACATTATTTCAGTTGTGATTAATATTCTGTGATTGTGCTGCTAACATTTTTATTTAGCATTTTTCCGCTGCCAACTCTATTCACCCCCCTCTAGAGTATTACGCTTTACTATTTCGTTCCTACACTTACATGATGCCGAAGTACGCATTGAACAACAAACACAAGAAATTACAACACTCAACACGGAGCTTGCAGAAGAAAAGAGTAGACACAAGATTTCTATTACTAAGATATATGGTTTAAATGCTAAGATTACTGAACTGCAGGCTGTCTCTAAGAAATTAGAGACTAAATTGGGAAAACAGGTTGCTCAACCTCAAACCCAATCACATGAGACACACACAAAGCATGACACTACTCATACTAGTCACCTACGTCATCCACCTGCAGCACGAAATCATGCATACATATACACACACTTTCAAAAAGCACACAAACCACATGCATGTAGAAATAACTCTCATATGTTACAAAATCATCATGCTACACATAGATACAATCATCACTATATTGCACAAAAACACAATCACCATCACTCTACATATAGACATCATCACCACGCTATTCCATATAGACAATATCACCATGCCACTCTACATCACTCTATATATAGTCATCATCACCATGCTAACTCTACATATCATCATACTACTCCTCATCACTCTACTTATAGACATCATCAGCATGCTCCTAATATAAATATGAATGCTACATGTACTTATTATGGTTTACATGGACACATTTCACCACAAAGTAGAATTAGAAGATTAGTAGATAGAAAGATATATGCATGGTTTCCGAAAACTAACTTTTCAGGACCCTCAAGAACTTGGGTACCAAAGGTCACATCTACTCTTGATGTAGGTGGACCTTCCCTCCTCAACTAAGAGTAAGTGGATTCTCGATAGTGGATGCTCGCGGCATATGACGGGAGACGCAAATCTTTTCGCATCACTATCGATGAAGAGAGAAGGATATGTATCCTTCGGCAACAACCTAAAAGGTTATATTATAGGTAATGGTATTATTGGTCATCTTCCCTCTCCCGTAATAAAGGATGTCTGCCTAGTGACCGAGTTAAAGCATAACCTGCTCAGCATTAGTCATCTTGCTGACCATGGATATGGCATTAACTTTAGACAAAATAAATGCTTTATTTATGATAGGTCAACAGGAGACATCATTTTTGAAGGGATAAGAGAGGACAATATTTATATTTTTTATTTGTCTAGAGATACTAACAATACAGGTAGATGCCTATATACTCATAAGGATGAAAGATTACTATGACACCAGCGTCTTGGTCATGCCAACATGGATACTATATCCAGGCTATCGACTAAGAAGCTAGTTAGAGGCTTGCCCGACATCATATTCAAAAAGGACACGGTATGTGCAGAATGTGAATTGAATAAGGCAACCAGGTCCTCATTTCATTCCATTAACTCTGTAAGTACTACTAGACCCTTGCAACTACTCCATATGGATTTATTTGGCCCTAGTAGAGTAGCCAGTCTTGGTGGAAAACTCTATGCCTTTGTTATTGTTGATGACTTTTCTAGATTTACTTGGGTTTTCTTTCTTACAAATAAAAGTGATGCTATTTCGGTTTTCAAGATTTTTGTTAAGAAAGTTCAAAACAAAAAAGGCTACATGATTACTCGAATCCGAAGTGATCATGGAGGCGAATTCGAAAATTCTGATTTTGAAAAGTTTTGTGATTCTAATGGGTTTGATCATGAGTTTTCTTGTCCAAGAACTCCTCAACAAAATGGTGTTGTGGAGCGAAAGAATAGGACTCTTGGCGATATGGCTAGAGTCATGTTGAACAAATTTTTACTTCCGAAATACTTTTGGGCTGAAGCTGTCAGTACAGCATGCCACATTTTAAATAGGGTACTTATGCGTCCTATTACGAAGAAAACACCCTATGAGCTTTGGTTTGGGAGAACCCCAAATGTTTCTTATTTTAGAGTTTTTGGTTGTAGATGTTTTATCTTTAACACCAAAGACAACTTAGGCAAATTTGATGCCAAAGCTGACGATGGTATTTTCCTTGGCTATGCTGCCAAGAGCAAGGGATATAGAGTATTTAACAAATGCTCATTAATTGTGGAAGAGTCTACAAATGTGACTTTTGATGAAGATAACAGTGCAGCAGCTACTCTTGATGATGATGTTGAGCCATCAACTTCTACTCCAATGAATACCACAATCGAAACCAATTCTCTGGAGGGCTTGCCAAAGAAATTCTCTTTCAAGCCATCACATCCAGAAAATTTGGTAATAGATGAGGTTTCACGTGGAGTAACTACTATATCATCATTAAGAGACTCTATTGCTAGCACTGCCTTTATTTCACAAATTGAGTCGAAAAATATTTTAGAAGCTTTTAATGATGAATTTTGGATTTCTGCTATGCAAGAGGAACTCAACCAATTCGAGAGGAGCCAAGTATGGGAACTTGTTCCTAGACCGGCTAATCACTCGATCATTGGTACTAAATGGGTTTTTAGAAACAAAGTAAATGAAGATGGTTCAGTCACACGCAACAAAGCTCGTCTAGTAGCCCAAAGATACAACCAAGAGGAAGGTATCGACTACGATGAGACGTATGCTCCTGTTGCTAGATTGGAATCCATTCGGATGCTTTGTGCATTTGCAAATTTTTAAAATTTCAAATTATTTCAAATGGATGTTAAAAGTGCTTTCTTGAATGGATTTATTAAGGAGGAAGTTTATGTAAAACAACCCCCTGGTTTTGAAAATCACAAATTTCCCGACCACGTGTTCAAGCTAAAGAAAGCGCTATATGGCCTCAAACAAGCCCCTAGAGCTTGGTATGAACGGCTAAGCAATTTCTTGCTTGAGAAAGGTTTTTCAAAAGAGAAAATTGACACCACACTTTTCATAAAATCTTTTAAAGACACTATTCTCTTAGTCCAAATATACGTAGATGATATTATATTTGGTTCTACTGATGAAACCCTCTGTCAAGATTTTGCCAAGTGTATGCAGACCGAGTTTGAGATGAGCATGATGGGGGAGCTCAACTACTTTCTTGGACAGAAAGTCAAACAAATGTCAAATGGAACTTTCATCTGCCAGTCGAAGTATACAAAGGACATGCTGAAGAAATTCGACCTTGACAACGTCAAACCAATCAGTACTCCAATGACTACTACAACTAAACTAGAACCAGATGAAAGCGGCAAACCCGTGGACCAACGTAAGTATCGAGGTATGATAGGCAGTCTACTCTATTTAACTGCTAGTCGCCCTGATATTATGTTTAGCGTTTGCCTGTGTGCTAGATATCAAGCAAATCCTAAGGAATCACACATGAGTGCTGTTAAGCGTATCTTTCTATACCTTAAGGGTACAGTTACAGTGGGCCTATGGTATCCCAAGTCAACATCATTTGACCTCATTGGTTACTCTGATGCTGATTTCGCCGGATGCAAGGTCGACCGTAAAAGTACGAGCGGTACGTGTCATTTATTAGGAAATGCTTTAGTCTCTTGGTTTAGCAAGAAGCAGAATTCTGTCGTACTATCCACAACAGAAGCTGAATACATCGCAGCTGGGCGTTGTTGTGCACAAATTCTGTGGATGAAGCAAACTCTTGAAGACTATAACTTATCTTTCATGCACATTCCAATCTTTTGTGACAACACTAGTGCTATAAATCTCACTAAGAACCCCATTTGTCACTTACGCACGAAGCACATTGAAATACGTCATCACTTTTTGCGTGATCATCAGCAAAATGGCACTATTAACTTAGAATTTATTGACAATGATCATCAGTTAGCAGATTTCTTTACAAAACCATTATCCGAATAGCGCTTCAATTTTCTGAACTTGGAATTTTGGATGAAGCCGTTATTAATTAAAATAAACCTGCGTAAATATCGAGTATGTCGTGATTCTTTTATGATGAAATTGCTATGGGGACAAGCCGAAAGGGTCCTTCTGACAACAAGGCATAAAAGCCTAAGCGACACGGTGCACTAGTCCTCAGGACTACCGCTAGCTGGGATCGGGCCCCTGCAGCTAACCCATGGCAGCTTCAAAATATTGAATTATGACATAATTCCTTGTTTATTACATGGTTCATTTTTTATTTATCACATGCTAAAATACAAAATTTTCAACTTCACTTAGCTGCTTCGAAATTCACTATCTGTCATTCTCTGCTTATTACATGGGTCTTTTCTTGTATTTATACTCACTCTTATTTTGGTTTTTCTCACTTAAACCATTTTTCAGCCTGATTTCTGTTCTGTCAACAGAATCCAGAATTCGGGCCTAACTCTGCCCTACCCAGAGTTCGGGCCGAATTCGGTCTGGCTGTTCCAGAACCAGAAATAGCCTCAGCCGCTGATCAATTATAGATCCAATGGCCCATATTGATTCCGACCAATTGAAACCCTTCACTTATATTCGGGATCTCCTTCTTCTTCTCCTCCATTGCCACCTTTTCCACTTCTCCAAACACTTTTTCTCAAAACCCTAACCCTAGTTCTTCCTTTCTAGAGCTCATCTCTTCTCCAAACTCAAGGAGAAGGCCTCTCTTTCCATTCTCCTTTATTGTTCATCATTACTTTGAGGTATATCTCAACACTTCTCTATATCTCAATTTCCTTTATTATCTTTATTTGTGTCATGGCTCCACGTTTGTTCAATCGCGGGAAAAGACTTCGAACCGAGGGAACATCCTCTTCGAATGCTCCTCCTCGCGTTGAACCGCCTGTTGCACCACCCGTTGCACCGGTCGTTGAACAACAACCACCTATCCACCCGTTGTTCAACCCACCTCGTCCACTTGACCCAAACACATTTGACGACCGAATATTTGTATCACTCGACGCATCAAATGATTGGTTTAGTGATTTTTGGACACGTCCGGTGTTTGCGGGTCACCCCATCAACTTTACTATATTTTTACAATATGATGCACTTTTTCATGACCTTTGCCTTGACGAACTTGTCACCACCAACTCGGTCATTTATCGTAGTGCTATTCAAATGTTCTACTGCAACCTAACCCATGATGATACACATATTTTCTCACGGGTTGCGGGAATTGACATCTCTTTTGATGATTTCGATTTAGCCGAACACCTTGAACTCCAAGAGCCAAACTCATAGGAAAAGCTTGTTGAAGCTCGATCGTTTCAATTTTTCGATGGGTCTTCACTTGAAAGCTTCAAGGACGACTTGTGTACCCCGAACACACGTCCTCGTAAGCTTTTGGCCAAGTATCTCAATCCCTATTTTTATGAACTTCATCGAATTATCTTTAACACCATTCTACCCAAAGCGGGATCCACCGATGAAGTCACCTACTTTGAAATCTCGGCATTATATCACCTCCACTTTCATGTACCATTTAATCTTCCATGTACCATGATGGACTGGATGATTAATTCTAGGAAGAAACCAAGATCTTTGGTTTATGCTTTGTATCTTCCTATGGTATTTCGTACTTTTCGCATACCTCTTGATGAGTGTCCATTCTTACCTGCCCCTGCCTTTCTTTCAAAGGCACGGAGGCTTCAGGCAACCGTTGGCTCACCAGTCATGTCTGAGCATTCTGATGATGAGCCAGATGTTCCTCCTTTTGGACAGGATCCTCCTCCTCCTCCTGCCACTCTCGAGTCTCTTCAGACCATGTTCCGCGATCGCTTCACCTTGGAGGATGATCGTTGGACTCAGCTGGATTACCGGACCACCTTGCAGATGAGTGCCATTAGCAACTCGCTGCACGATATTCGGTACTCCATGTTTCGCCATCCTTCCATGCCTATACCTATGGAGCGGGACCCTGGTCGTGAGGGATATCGTATCGATGACCCTTGGGTTATTCGCTACTTGGATCCGGATGCGGCCTTCGTGGACCCTCGTCGTTCCTTTACTGATCCATCAGACGACGCTGGGCCTTCACGAGCACGATGATGGATATGGACTGCTACTTGCTGCTGCTACTGAGGATCATAGCTTATGTTTCTTTCTGCACTTTGGATTTTAGTTACTTTTATGCACTTTGATTGTATTAGACTTATTATGAGTTGTGACTTTTGAGACATTTAGTAGTTTTATCAGTTTCTATACAGTTTCTTCTCTTATCTTTTGGTGTGCTTGCCAGTTCTTAATTACTTATGGTTTATTGTTAAATGCCAAAAGGGGGAGATATTGGTATATTCTATATTCTTTTTATCTATGTATGTATCTGTGCTTTTGGGAGAATACTCTTATCAGGCTAACAGGATTGAAAGCAATGTTTACGGGGGAGCTATTTTTTAAGCTCGGCACTGATTACGGGGGAGCTATGCTTTTTGTCTTTAATTGTGTCCAGGTATGAATATTGAATATACAATTATTATTTTGTCACTTATCAATATGGGGGAGATTGTTGACACAAAGTCACAGTCAACCAAATATTGATAGAATTGACTAAATAATACTTGTGATAATTCAATACGACACGTGAAGACTACATCCAGCACAAGTCAGACGACAGCCCAATTTTGCAAATGCAAGTCATGTTTAAAGTCTGTATTTTATAATTTTATTGAGTCTAGACTTATGTAAGCTGAGTTATGTTGAGCATCTGAGACTTAACCTATACCCCACCCAAAATCCAAAAGCTCCACACATATCCAAATAAGCCCATTGGACCAAAGACCCATTCTGTGCTCTGGAGACAGAGTTCGGGCTGAACTCTGCCTCCACACAGAGTTCGGGCCGAACTCTGTCCCCTAAAAATTAGCACCCTAATTTTTAGGGTTGGCTGGTTGCAAGTTGTCCAACGGCCAAATTTTTGAAAATTCCAACCAGAATTCTGGCCGAATTCTGCCTACCTGGTATCCTATAAATAGGCCATGAATTTTCTCACTTTCATTCATCCAATCTTCTCTTCTCTTCTCTCTAAAGCTCAATACAAGCCATACCCTTCTTCATCTACTAGCCACAAGCTCCCTAAGCCTCAAGTGCTCAGCATTTTTCAGTTAGGAGTTTGTGCAAGAGTTCAAGAAGTCGCTTGGAAAATTCCAAGCATCGCCACTGCGATCTTTGTAAGAAGTTGACGTGCTCTTCTGAAGAAAGGGCACGGGGTGTAACTACTATTTCATAAATAGTGGATTTAATCCTGAGCTAGAGTTCTCAGGCCTGGACTAGTCCTCCACGAGGGAAACCAGGTTAAAATCGGCTGTGTTTGCGTATGCTTTCTTGTTCCTTATTTATTTTCGCATTTACTCTGATTAATTTTAGCTTGTGAAAGAGTTTAATTTTTAATTGGCTATTATCGCTATAAACTCTATTCACCCCCCTCTAGAGTTGCCATCTATTCTTCAAATTATACTATTTCGAATAGCTTATACGTATTCGAGTCGGACTAGAGTCTGGTTGAATACGTAGCTGGCCATGCCACGTGGCTTGGTCCTGCATATTTTAGGACTGGGGCGTGATAGCAGGGGTCGAAGATAGCAGAACTTTGTCAGAGTTGGTGGCGGTTGGGGTGAGCTGGTGGTGGTGAGCGGGGAGTCAGGGATAGTGGTGACAAAGCTGGAACGATGATCGGTGGAGCATCACCTCGCCGGAGTCCGACGACGACACGATGAAGCTAGGCAGTTCGTCAGGCAGACAGAGGGACATGAGATAGAGAGAGAGAGAGAGTATTATGTGTAATAAAATATTAGGAGTCCTAATATTTTAATAGAAAGAAAATGGAGTGCTCTCCAAGCCTAAGTAGCAACAAATGTAAATTGTAATAGATCTATGGGTACTAGTAAAGACTACTAATAGTTCTAACTAACCAACAACTAATTCTTAACTAATCTGATAGTTAACAAATAACTCCTAATTAGGACTAACTAACCATCAATTAATCTAATTAATAATTAATTACTTATAGCCCAAAATCCATAGGACCACAATCTAAGTCCAAGGCTCGGTAGGCAATTAGGATAGCTAGCCTACAATCCAAGCCCAAGGCTTGGTAGGCTCATAATTAATTAATAATAAATAATTCAGATATGAAAGTAACTAATTAAATAACAACAACCAGGATTGAAATAAATTCACAATAAACAAAAAATGATTTTATAAATTCCCTAACATTATAGTATTATTTTTCCAAAAATAGGATTTCAAATTTAGGTAGTTACAGGAAGGCAGCTCTAGTCGAAAGCGACATGCGGGTCCTACTAAGGAAGACATGCTTCACTATGCTATTAACCGATATGATGGAGAGGAGAGCTTATGTATAGATAACCCACAATGGTTGTCGATGCAACAAATAGAGGGTCTACAGTTGCGAAGAATCAACAGAGAGAGCCGACTAACCCCCTGTTAGCAGATCTGAAGGTCTTGACAGGGATATGGATGTTAATTAAATATTGATAATGACATGGCATGTTAGGGGATCTACTAATACTAATTGGAAAGATGGAAGGAAGTGTGTGCGGCTATTCGGGCTTGGTTACAGAAATTCCTTGAGTCTGTGGTCGAAGGGCTCACCCTTGACACGAGTGACCACGCCCTTATACGAATACAATTGATGGAGGTGAACAAGCATCGGCGACAACCATTTCGTTATAATAATAAATGTCATACTATGGAAGGGTATGCTGATGCGGTACAAGAGGGTCTTGGAATGGATGTGATTGGGAATATTCAATTTAAACTGGTTAATAAATTGAAAGGAGTCAAAGCCGCTATACAGAGGTGGGTTAGGCGTTGCCCGCCTAGGAGGCGAGAGGTAGCGGAGCAAAAGCTGCGAGCAACTCAAATGAGTTTGCAGGTGGATATGCTCAACGAAGCGCTAGCGGCTGAAGAGAAAACTGTTAGGATCTTGTGATCCTGACATGTATATACCAGAATTCCTACCAGGAATCGTCATCAGTGATCAATACAGAAGCTTAACAGAGAAGAATTGGGGAGAAATTCTAGGTTTATTGATAATACTGGAAATGGAAAAATACAAGCAATGCAAGAATTGGAAAGTGCAGGAAGAAGAACAGGGAAAACTTAGGTAACAATTCTCTGATGCTCCTCTTATTGAATTAACAGCTATTTATATAAAGGATACTTTGGTGACGCGGCTTGCATTTGTCATGTGCAGGTATGATTGGCCTGCCAATGATGAGCTGTCCTCTGAGGCTGCTGAGCTGGACTGCTGGGCAATTCCTGAGAAGGGAATAACTGCTAAACCAACTGTCCAGTAATGGACATAGCTATGTGCCTATACACAAAGGCACGTATCAACTCCCTTCCCCTTAAATTGACCTTGTCTCAAGGTCAAAATGGGGATACGTTTGAATAAACTTTTCATAGGGCACCCAGTGAGCAAATTCTCTGCTTGAATGCTTCTACTGTACCAGAAGATCAACTGCAGCTTGATTGCCTCTCTTCACCATCCTTCTTTCTAGTATAAAGTCAGGTTCCAGAATTTGAGTTTCCACTTGAGTAGGTGTTCCAGTATGAACCTCTCTAGCAGAGCTGACCTTTTTCTTAAGTTGGGAGACATGGAACACAGGGTGTATTTGAGACCCTTCAGGCAGGGCTAGCTTATAGGCTACTGGACCTATCTTAGTTAAGACTTCATAGGGGCCAAAATATTTTGGTGATAACTTTTGAGGCCTTCTTTGCCCCACTGAAACCTGTCTATATGGCTGGAGTTTGAGAAAAACCCAGTCACCTACAGCAAATTGTCTGTCAGTCCTTTTGGTGTCTGCTAGCTTCTTCATCCTGTCCTGGGCCAAGTGCAAATTGTCTTTAAGTAGTTGCAATGCATTATCCCGAGAGTTTAGGGCTTCTTCAACACTCTTGTCTTGAGGGGGGTCTAGAACATAAGTGAGGAGATGTGGGGGAGCTCTGCCATATACAGCTTCAAATGGGGAAATTTTTGTTGAAGTGTGCCAATTGGTGTTAAACCAAAACTCAGCCCATGGCAGGAATTTGCTCCACTCATGAGGTTTATGCCCACAAAAACATCTCAAGTAGGCTTCAATACTCCTGTTGGTGACTTCAGTCTGCCCATCAGTTTGAGGATGGTAGGCAGTACTATATTTCAATTTAGTTCCTTGTGCTTTAAAGAACTCTTGCCAAAATTGGCTAGTGAAGATGGGATCTCTGTCACAGACAATTGATCTGGGCATTCCATGCAATTTGAATACCCCTTCAATGAAGACATGAGCCACCATAGCAGCAGTGTATGGATGGCAGAGGGCAAATAGGTGGATGTATTTAGTTAGTCTATCCACCACAACCATGATGGTTGTTTTGTGATGACTGCTAGGTAACCCTTCAATAAAATCCATGGAGATATCCTCCCACACCCTATCAGGTATAGGTAAGGGTTGTAATAAGCCAGCTGGGGAAATATTTTCAGATTTATTTTGTTGGCAAACCTGACAAGCCTGTATATGTTTCCTGACTGCAGTCTTCATCCCCTTCCAATAGCACGTCTTCTTGAGCCTCTGTAATGTCTTTGCTACACCAGAATGACCAGCTTGTACATGATCATGGTGTTCTTGTAACATGGTAGCTGCAAATTCAGAGTTGGGATCAATAAGGAGCCTGTTCTTGTAATACAAGAGACCTTGTCTCATAGAGTACTTATCAGTGTTAAGACTTCCTTGTGCCCATTTGTTCAACTGTTCTTTGTAGTAACCAGAATGTTGCATTTGTTCTTGAAATTGATTCAACCAATCAGCTTGCACCACAGTGACTGCCTTCAATGTAAGATCTTCCCTCCTGGACAAACTATCAGCAGCTACATTCTCCTTGCCCTTCTTGTATTCTACCTTGTAATGGTAACCCTGTAGCTTAGCTATCCATTTGTGTTGAGCTTCTGTCCCCATCTTTTGGTCTAACAGATACTTGAGTGCTTGATGATCAGTCTTGATAATGAACTCTCTACCCCACAAATATTGACTCCACTTTTTAATTGCTAAGAGGATTGCCAGCATCTCCTTCTCATAGGTAGATAGTACCTTGGTTCTTCCCTTTAACCCCTGACTCAGGAATGCTATAGGCCTGCCTTTTTGCATGAGGACAGCTCCTATTGCTTCTCCTGAAGCATCACATTCTAATACAAACTCTTCATTAAAATTGGGCATACTAAGTACAGGAGGTTGAGTGAGGGCAAATTTCAGTTTCCCAAAAGCAACTTGAGCTGAGTCATTCCATTTAAAAGAATCCTTTTTGAGGAGATCAGTGAGTGGTCCAGCTATTGCTCCATATCCTTGGATGAATCTCCTGTAGTAGCCAGTAAGCCCTAGGAATCCCCTGAGCCCCTTCAGTGTAGTGGGAGTGGGCCACTGCTCTACTGCTTCAGTCTTTGTGGTGTCTACTTGAATGCCTTCCTCAGAGATCACATGTCCCAAGTACCCAACTTTTTTCAATGCAAACTGGCACTTGCTCTCCTTGATCTTCAGATTGAACTCTGATAACCTGTAAAAAACCTTTTCCAGGTGCACTAAATGGTCTTCCAGGTTACTGCTGTAGATTAGTATGTCATCAAAAAATATGAGAACAAATTTTCTCATGTAATCCTTGAATATAGAGTTCATCATGGATTGGAATGTGGAGGGTGCATTTGTGAGCCCAAAGGGCATTACAAGGAACTCATAGTGTCCCTCATGAGTTCTGAAAGCAGTTTTAGGGACATCTTCTTCCACTACCCTCACTTGATGATATCCAGCCCTTAAGTCCAGTTTAGAGAAAAATTTGGCTCCATGTAGTTCATCAAATAATTCATCTATGAATGGGATTGGAAATTTGTCTTTGATAGTGTTTTGATTAAGGGCTCTATAATCTATACACATCTTCCATGTCCCATCAGCTTTTTTAACTAAGATGACAGGGGAAGAGTAGGAGCTTGTACTAGGCCTAATAATTCCACTAGCTAACATCTCCCTCACCTGTTTTTCTATTTCATTTTTATGTATGTAAGGATGTCTATATGGCCTCTGACACACTGGCAGAGCCCCAGGTAACAAGGGAATTCTATGGTCAAATTCCCTCTTGGGTGGTAAACCTGTGGGTTCATCAAATAGTTGTTTGAAGTTGTGCAGTAGAGGAGAAATGGATGGGTGTATACCTGTAGTAGTGGTTTGGCACTCTACAGAGGAGAGTTGAATAACATAGAATTGATTTTTTTGCCTGAGCTCCTTCAAGTCTGCTTCAGATAGGCTATGCTTGTCTGCCCCCAAGCCTTTGAAAGCTTGTACTTGTCCACCTTACTGAAAAACCATGGTGAGATCTTGGAAATTCCAGAGGATGGTTCCCAGAGTCTTGAGCCAATTAGCTCCCAACACCACTTGGCACCCTGTGATGGGAAGTTTGAGTAGATTCACCTGTAGTTTCTTTCTCTGGCAGTCAATTAAAACATTAGGACACATGCCTTGGCTCTGTAGTTTCTCCCCATTGGCTACCAGTACTTCAAAAACTTCATTATTCAAAGTATTGAGCTTCAGTCTTTCACTAAAGTTCTTGTCAACAAAACTATGAGTAGATCCAGAGTCCACTAGCACTATAACTGGCTTGCCCTGTATGGTTCCTCTCATCTTCATGGTGGAATGTTGGCTTGTCCCTGACAGTGCTTGTAAGAAAATGGAGAAGGATTCTGGAATATCTTCATTCTGAGCATTTTCTTCCTGGTCATCCTCTGCAGATAGCATAAACAGTCTCTTCTCTTTACATTTGTGTCCCTTAAACCATTTTTCTTCACACAGGAAGCATAAACCTAAATTCTTTCTTCTCACTATTTCAGTAGGGGATATAGTGAACCTTCCTGGAATCTTTGTAGAAGTCCCTGTGGTGTTTGTATACTTCTTCCCTGTATCATTAATGTTTGCAGGTAGAGCTGGTGTGGTTGTCACCACATTTGTTGCAGGAGCAGTCTTGTATAAGTGTGTGTTACCCTTATAATTCCTCTTGAGAGCTAAGAACTTAGCTTCATACAGCTTGGAAAGTTGCATGGCGGTTAACAAACTTCTGGGACTGGCTAATTGCAGCTCATACCTGATCTCTTCTCTCAAGCCACCAATATAGTGACTAATGAGACAGATCTCAGGAACCCCTTGTATTCTCTGTGAAACTCTCTGAAATTGGGAATTATATTCCTGAACATCAGAGTCCTGTTGTAAGTGTTTGAGATCAATAATGTGGTCTATGAACTGGGAAGGGCCAAATTTCATTCTAATACTTTGATAGAAATCATCCCAAGTTATAACTCCATTTTTGAGTTTTAACACCCACCTCAGCCAATATGCAGCTGTGCCCTTGAGTTGGACTGAACACAACTTCACTCTGTCGATTTCCAGAGTTTGATAAAAACTGAAGTAGTGATCTACTCTCATTAGCCATTCCTCTACATCACCTGTGCCATCATACTCAGGTAATTTGAGCCTGTGTGAGGACTGTCCCCTGTTTTGATTTTGAAAATTGTTGGGAACATTATAGGAAATGCCCCCAGCCTGTATAATTGGCCTTGGGGGAGTACATAAAATCCCTGGGGCATTTGCTGGTGGTGTCCTCATGTGTTGTATGGGTGTTTGCTCCCCAGTGATCATGGCAGTGTTCATCACTGGAGCATTGGCAGCCCCCATATGTGTATTATGAGTATGCATTGGAAAATTTGGTCCAGGAAATTGTGAGACAGGTGGAAATTGCGGAAACATTGGGGTTTGGTTCATATTTGAACTAGAACTTTCCCCATCTCTACGAGATCTGGATAATTCTTCCAACATCCTTTCCATCCTTCCAAATCGATCTTCGATCTGATCAATTTTGGCAGGAAGGCCTTCTAACTGGACCAATTTGGTCGAGAGATCTAGCACAGTACCTGACATGGCTCCCATAGTGCCTTCGAGGGAGAGGATCCGTTCGTTGTCGACGTACGCTCGCCTCCCTTCAGATGCTAACCCTCAAGATCCGCCGGTGTCGGAGCTGCCCTCCCGGCTGCCTTCCATTACTGGATCCAGAGGCTCTGATACCAAGTTGTTAGGATCTTGTGATCCTGACATGTATATACCAGAATTCCTACCAGGAATCGTCATCAGTGATCAATACAGAAGCTTAACAGAGAAGAATTGGGGAGAAATTCTAGGTTTATTGATAATACTGGAAATGGAAAAATACAAGCAATGCAAGAATTGGAAAGTGCAGGAAGAAGAACAGGGAAAACTTAGGTAACAATTCTCTGATGCTCCTCTTATTGAATTAACAGCTATTTATATAAAGGATACTTTGGTGACGCGGCTTGCATTTGTCATGTGCAGGTGTGATTGGCCTGCCAATGATGAGCTGTCCTCTGAGGCTGCTGAGCTGGACTGCTGGGCAATTCCTGAGAAGGGAATAACTGCTAAACCAACTGTCCAGTAATGGACATAGCTATGTGCCTATACACAAGGGCACGTATCAAAAACACTAGTTCGTGAGGTAGGGGTGCTCGGACTCTAGGAGGAAATATAGATGGCTCAACGAGCCAAATGTTCTTGGTTACGTGAGGGGGATCATTGCACTAAATTCTTCTACGATGTGGTTCGTGCTCGCCAACACCATACTAACATTTGTAAGCTTATTGATGCGGATGGTCAAGAGATTGCTTCCAGAAAGCATATACAAGAGGAGTCGGTAAGGTTCTATTCTGAATTATTTAATCAACAACATTATCTAACTGAATTTCCATAACTTATGTGTAAACGGCTGGTTACGGCATATGGCAATCAACGTTTGTTAGCACCTGTTATGATGGTGGAGGTTGAAGATATTGTTCAGAAAGCTGATCTTAACAAATCTCCTGGACATGATGGATTTGGCAGCCAATTTTCAAAGTCCACTGGGAAGAGATCAAAGGGCCTGTGCTAGAGGTGATCCAGGACTTCTGGGTTCATGGACATTTATTGCGGGAGCTTAATCATTCTTTCCTTACACTTATCCCAAAAAAGGAAGGGGCGACTTCACTTGCTGACTTTAGACCCATTGCATGTTGCAATTACATTTACAAATTAATTACGCACCTGATGTGCAGATGCATGGAAAAAATTATACAAGAATTGATCTCTCCAAATCAAGCAGCTTTCATGAAAGGACGATCTATTGCTGATAATAATCCGTTGGCTCATGAGCTCATCCGAAATTTCAACAAACCCGGAGGACCACAAGCTTGTATTAAACTCGATCTGCGGCAGGCATATAATAATGTTAATAAAGGATTTGTGTGTCACTTGATGCTTGCGATGGGCTTTGATCGTGTTTGGGTGGATAGGGTCAAAGAATGTATCTCAACTGTTTCATTCTCTATTCTTTTTAATGGCCAGCCACATGGATTCATTCACAGCAATCGGGGACTGCGACAGGGTGATCCACTTTCTCCGTACTTATTTACGATAGTGATAGAGTACTTCACGTGTCTTATGGACACTGCAGTAATTCGAAAGCAAATTATTCCTCTGCATAAGAAGATCCAGCCATATGTTATCCACCTCATTTATGCGGATGATATTTTGGTGTTTATGAAGCCTACCAAGGAAGGGCTTACTGAATTATCTTTGGCTGTGGAAGAATTCAAAAAACTCTCTGGACTATTCCTTAATAAAGATAAGAGTAAATTTTATTTTAATACTCATTCACTACGCCAAAACAGACATTTTTTGACAGACCAAAACCGTCGTAAATCACGATAAATGACAGTTTTGATCCGTCAGAGCATTCGTCATTACTAGCGCATCCCAAAATATAAACGACAGTTTTGGACAGTCGTTTCCTAGTTGAAAAAATGACAGTTATTATCTGTCAAATAAAAACAATAGGCTAAAACTGTCAAATAATCTATGAATTGGTCGGCCATTTTCTTTTTTCTTTCAACAATTAAGGTCTGTCATTTTTTTAGAAACAAAATTAAAAAAAAAATCAATTCATCCATATCAAAGCTATATAAGCCTGTTCACCCTCTATATAAAACTGAAATACATCTGAAAATAGAATTTCATGTAAACATCAACAATCATCAACAATGAAAGATACTCAATCAAAACTGTATTAACTAATAAATGTATTGACTTTACATACAATATTCCATCAAAATCAAAATGAAAACCCAATGTTGCTAGCTTACAATGACTTAGTTCTCATGATAAGCAAAAAAAAGCATGTTATTGCTAGCTTACAATCTCAAGTGCACTAGAAAAAAAAATTAAAAACCTCACAAATTGAACTGAACATTTTCGCCAATCAACCGTAATATCTTCAAACTTTCGTCTTTGTCGAACATTTCACTGCAGTCAAAAAATTTATCGACAATAATATTATAAGCTTCGCAACATTTATGTTAAGGTCAAAAACTACAAAAGAAAAGTACATAAAGAGTAAGACATAATGGCAGGCGGGTCGACTATGCTTCTCAAAACCTCCAAATGAAGGAGCAAGGTATGGTACCTTCAAAGAATCAATAAACATCATAGTAGACCTCAAGCCTCTGTTTAATTGCATAACACATTGCAACCCACATTATTATAATCTTTACAATATCATGTATCAACAATGACAGTAAAAGATGTCTATCGAAGTATAGTAAAGGATGACGATTGCATAACATGGCTCACCTCAAAACTGACCACACCACCAAAACCAGTCATTCATCGATTGCCAATGTGATGCTCCAGATGACTTTAATTTTACTCTGCACTGTTTGATTGGATTCATCCAACGGTCAAAGTACTCAATACCTTAGGAATGCATGTAAGATTTTACTCCGCACGTACCCTAATTCTCTTTCACTACAGTTTAGAATCCTTGCGGGGAATCACACAAAATTACTGTTCCATTTGCCAAATTTTCTTCTACTTTGTTGAAAGCACCAGGTTTTGTAACAAATTATCACAAACATATAGTATGGAAATGTTCAAAACAAATATACCAATCTACTAGTTTGGTGTTATATTCCAAAAGGAAAAAAATACTTAGAATGGTGCTATTTCAAAAGCAGTAAGAACTTAACAGGGGATTTGTATTCTGATTTTTCTAATCTGGAAAAGTTATAAGTGTGAATCTTCCATAAACTCAAACCAGTTGCCAATTGCCAAGCATGAGTACTTTTATATTTATAGAAGTGTTTGGACTAAGGGTGTAAACAAGGAGGAATTGCCTTGTTCAAATCTTATTTTGTAGCCTTAATTTAACCAATATGGATCCTTTGGCTTAAAGAGTCATTGGCTGCCTTTGTGGATAAGCCAGTTTCACAAGACGTGGAGAATGTTGGTTTACCTTCAGGAAGAAAAAAGGCTTTGACAGTACAAGAATGAAAGAAACTTTTGATGGGGTTATATTGGTTTATGAAGAAAAAAGACCTTCTGAAGTACAAAGATGACTTCTAATTCTAGACTAGTCAAGATCACTCCCTTATTAGTTTATGCCAAACAAACTTCTCTAAAGAAATAATAATTATATGCTTGAAAGTGTCATCCCTTCTTCATGCCAAGTAAACTTCTCACATAGGCAAGAACTGATAGAAAACTTGAGCATGCTTCCATATATATAATGTGTTAGAGAAAAAGTACAAAGTACTGCAAAGGTCTCCAGATATCCCTGCTAGATACCTTCAACTGAGCATCCAAATAATTGCTGAGCATGTTCTGTTGTTTGGAAAAAGGAAAAGGTAAATACTTGAAGCTAGAAGGAAGTGTAACATTACCTTCTTCATAGAAGGACAGTCAGCCAAAGACTAAAAAAAGTTATAGTGTCATACTGAATTGCATGAATTAGATTATCACCTACTGTTGGTCAAAAAGATCATACACTTTCATCAAGCTGAATTAGATTATCACCTACTGTTGGTTAAAATAATCATACAGTCTCCTTCCGACGCTATGAGGCCTCAGCCTAGCGCCAGCTGGTTTTCCTTCTCGTCCGAGGATGAGGATGCGAAGGGCTGCCGGTGGACCGTGGAGGACGACATGTACAACATTTTGAGAGGCCAGCTTAGTAGAGTGTATGCAGCACCTCCGGAGGAGAGAACCAAGCGCATTTCCTTGTGTTCTTATGTGGCTAGAACTTAGATGGCTTGATACATAGACACTCGAATAGGGTGTGTATCAGCCTATCAGGTAGCAATTCTTATTGGATACTCACAGTACATATCGATTTAGAAAAATAGAAGTTTTCTGGATGCAACAGTGATATTTTTGGTGGTTACCCTGCTGGTATAAATAATGCTTGCATCATAGCCTTTGAGGCACGGATTCTTCAAACCCTGATACGCACTCCAATAGGCTGTGTATCATCCTATCAGGTACCAATTCTCATTGGATATTTACAGGACATATCGATTTAGAAAAGTAAAAGTTTTCTGGAAACAACAATGATATTGTTGGTGGTTACCCTGTTGGGATAAATGATGCTTGCATCATGGCCTTTGAGGCACAGATTCTTCAAACCCCGATACACACTCGAATAGGGTGTGTATCAGCAACTTATTGGATAACAGGTAATATTCTCTATATTTTATGGTCCTAAAATGGAGATTGACCAGTATTGAGAAATGTTTAGGACGATTGACTAATGCAAGAAATCCAAAATCAAAATTTTAGATGGTGAATAATGTCTAGATGAGCTTATTAAGATTCACATCCTACAAATTATCATCCATAAGATCTTGGGACTATGTTGCATCAAGACCAATATATAAACCACAAAAACTAAAAAACCTAGGATTCCAGATAAGAAAACAACAATATAACATGTAGGAGAGAAATATACATACTCTAACTCCACCATGTACACCAGTTGAGTAGAGTTTTTTTGGAACTTGACCATCCAATTCATTGTTGTTCAATAACCTGCATAGAAGGTGAATGATAGTAGATTATGTTAAATATATAAAGATGTTCATATATAACTGAGACATAAGTGTTAGCCAAACAGGAAGCATGCTTCACCATAAATGCATATATCCAATTTATTTGTTTGTCAGTGTTCCTGTTTGCCTAGTTCTAATTATTGTGTTCCTCTTCTTCTTCATTGCAACAAGATACAAAAAACAATAGAGGGATCATTTGGTATTGGCTATTTTAATCATGTTCTTCCATTATGCTATGTAAGGGTTGTTTCCTCTCTAACATTAAATATGTAAGTGATTTAGCTTTTGTAGATAATACCTCAAAACAAATTGCCTTGATTAATTTACCATGTAATATAAGAAAATGATTGGTAGGAAGCATGGAGAATCCAAAATTGGTGCCATGTCTCACGTCACGTCGGACACAATACTGTTACATAAAAATACACCAAGACACGCCAATATCGGCATTGTGTCCTTGTTGGGTGTGAATCGAGTCATGTCATGTTTGTGTGCACGAGTGAAATTGTAGAGTTTTAATGTCCTTCTGAGAAGCTAAGGAGACCAATCAGAGTTCCTGAAATTGTAGAGTTTCAATGCTACAACAAGGTTGGCAGATTTTCTTTTGATTCTTGTACTACATAGTTTTTTTTAGAGCAAAAGGAAGCCCTTTTATGGTTCATAGGATGAGGAGGAACGGCCAGGTGCTTGCAGGTTGTGGACCAGTCAACGTTTTGATGGTCCTATATAAATTTGAAGCAATCATGCACTCAATAGTTTTATCTATATCTGACATTTCCCTCAATAGTTTTTTACCACTATTTCTCGTGACATACTCTTGTCTTGCAAGTCCACTGATTCCCTCTCCCACAAATTTTGCTTGATTCCCTCTCCCACTATTTCTCGTGACATACTCTTGTCTATGAGTCAGTATACAGGTGAACCCAGGTTCAGAAGGGATGGGGAAATAACATGTTTGATAACAATGATGAACCAACTATAGAGCGTTATTGCCAATTATTACCAAATCAGGAAGGCTTCCATAAAGAAAATAACATGTTTGATAACAACTATGAACAAGGCAACAAATTCCAGCGGGTATAATTGACTTTGTTCCTTCTAGAGCATGTGGTGTTGGAGTGGGTGGGGTTCCCAACCTATGTGGAGAAGACCCCGGAGTGCGACGAGCGCCGTTCGTGTGTTGAAGAAGCTCGGAGAGGAAGCGGGGCTGCTGATGGAGCTACAGGGAGCTGCTGGAAGCAGGGGGGCCGAGTTCGGGCCGAACTCTGCCCCAGGCAGAGTTCTGGCCGAACTCTGCCTCCCCATTCCAGAATGTGGTCGGCCAGTGCTGGTTGCCCGACACAGAGTTCTGGCCGAACTCTGTGTCGTCGGGAGCTGAAGTGGATTTTAGGGTGACTTTTCACCACTGGATCTAATCCAACGGTCCAGGTTGGTTGCGGGATTAGGGAGTTAAGTTGAGTTTTCTCAACCCTAATTCATAACGCAACGTAACACAACTTAGAGAGAGAAGGAGGCAAGAGTGCCATTGCAACTTCGGAGAAGAAGACGGAGGATTGAAGGTCGCTATTCGAAGGAGATCGTGTTCGGGTAATCTCTACTCGTCGTTCTCGCTATTCGTAGCCTTGTAATCATTTTTCTTATTTCTGAGTGTTGCGGGGATCCGATTTGGATCGGGAGGAGTTTGTAGAGGGTGTAATTCTTCTATTCCATTAGTGGAGGCTTCTCAGGGTTGGACTCCGATCGTCCCGTGGTTTTTCCCGCAAGGGTTTTCCACGTCAAAAATTCTCTGTGTCTGCGTGGATTGTTTTGTGTGGTTGTTTTTGGGTTCGTGCGTTGTATTGCTCGGTCCTCTCGCAGGTACTCTCCGGTTTGGGGGAAGGTTTCCGCGCTTCTTTCCCAACAGAGTGGTATCAGAGCCAGGTTCTGGAATTCAGAAGGGTGTCAGGAGTTGACAGAAACCAGAGAGGAGAGATGGACGCGAAGCCGGTGCACATGGAGAATCTTAATGGCACAAACTATCACTATTGGCGGAGCAAGATGAAGGATTTGCTGTTTGTCAAGAAGCCGCATCTACCCGTGTTTGCATCCGAGAAGCCCAGTGATAAATCCGAGGAGGACTGGACATTCGAGCATATACAAGTGTGTGGGTACATACGGCAGTTTGTGGACGAGAACGTGTACAACCACGTTGCCAATATTGAGCACGCGAAGACGTTGTGGGATAAGCTGGAATCCTTGTATGCAAAGCAGACCGGGGTAAACAAATTGTTCCTGATCCGAACGATGATGGGTCTGCGATACAAGGATGGGGCGTCTATTTCGAATCACTTGAGTGAGTTCCAGGGCGTGGTTGACCAGCTATCTTCTATGGGAGTCAAGTTCGACGACGAAGTTCAGGGACTATGGCTGCTGTGTATATTGCCAGACTCGTGGAAGATCGTACGAGCATCTATGATCGCTTCTGCTCCAGAGGACGTGGTCAGTCTGGAGTTTGCCAAGAGCGGGGTGCTGAATGAAGAGATGCGGAGACGTTCTCAGGGCACTTCATCCACATCCCACCACTCAGAGGCATTGGTTTCAGAGAGCCGCGGAAGGGACAAAAGCAGGGGTCCAGGTGGTGGCAGAGACAAGAGCAGAGGGAAGTCCAAGGGTCGTTACGAGGACTCGGAGTGTTACCATTGTGGTAAGAAGGGCCACATCAAGCGGAATTGTTTCGCTTGGAAGAGAGAGAAGAAGGGCGACAAGAGGAAGCAAGAAGAGAACAGTACAGTGGCGGCCTCGATGCACGGAGGCGATGTGATCGTCGTAGGTGATGAGGTCATTACTAACCTTGCCTGCGATGATAATTCTTGGCTGGTGGACTCAGGGGCTTAAGCACATGTATCTCACAATAGGGCACTATTTGCCACTTACACGACAGGTGACTGTGGCGTGTTGAAGATGGGCAACGAAGATGTGTCGAAGGCGGTTGCCGTTGGAGATGTGCATTTGAGAACGAAGACGGGTGCGGTTCTTGTTCTCAAAGATGTTCATCATGTCCCTGATATCCGTTTCAACATGGTGTCGGTTGGAAGGTTGGATGACGAGGGATTCTTCAGTCTCTTCGGGAATAGTCAGTGGAAGCTTTCCAGGGGTTCGATGGTTATTGCCAGAGGAAGCAAGAAGTCCGGTCTCTACTATATGGAGGGGAGCGCACAGGGGGCACAGGAGGTGAACGCAGTCAGTGATGTGTCTACCGAGTTGTGGCACAGGCGGCTCGGCCATATCAGCGAGAAGGGGATGAGCTACTTGGTGAACAGGAAGGTGATTCCGGAGCTCAAGTCTACAAAGTTGGAGAAGTGCACGCACTGTTTAGCTTGGAAGCAAAATAGGGTGTCTTTCCAAAGTCACCCAAGTTCGAGGAAGCCGGCGTTGCTCGAGTTGATTCACTCGGATGTCTGCGGTCCTATGAAGGTAAAATCTCTTGGTGGTGCTTCTTACTTTGTAACCTTTATTGATGACTGTTCCAGGAAGGTTTGGGTCTATGCCTTAAAGACCAAGGATCAGGTGCTGTCTACTTTCAAAGAGTTTCAGGCCTCTGTTGAAAGGAAGACGGGCAAGAAGTTGCTATGTGTTCGGTCCGACAATGGCGGCGAATACATCGGTCCCTTTGATGCGTATTGCAGAGAGCAGGGGATACGACACCAGAAGACTCCGCCAAAGACACCTCAGCTCAATGGTGTAGCGGAGCGCATGAACAGGACACTGATGGAGAGGGTGCGGTGTTTGCTGTCAGAAGCAAACTTGCCGAACAGTTATTGGGGTGAGGCTCTTCTCACAGCTGCTTATGTTATTAATTTGTCTCCTAGTGCTCCTTTGCAGGGTGATGTGCCTGATAAAGTATGGTACGGCAAAGAGCCGTCATACAATCACCTGCGGGCGTTTGGTTGTAAGGCCTTCGTGCATGTACCGAAGGACGAGAGGACCAAACTTGAGCCGAAGACGAGGCGATGCGTCTTTGTCGGCTACGATCGGGATGAGTTTGGCTATAGACTCTACGACCCAGTGGAAGGAAAGCTCTACAGAAGCAGGGACGTAGTGTTCATCGAGGATCAGACCATGACCAACACTCAGGATTTTGAGACACCTTCTGAGGCTGAGGAATTGCCTGAGTTAGAGTCATTTCGCTTCGAGCAGTTTCCAGAGGACATCGCAGAGGATCCAGTTATGGGGGAGCCAGTACATGGAGTTGCTCCCAACCTTGATCATCAGCCTGCTGATGGTGGTCAGGGTGTCCCTCAGGAGGATGAGCATGCCGGGGAGGCAGTTCCTGAAGGGGAGGAGGCTGTCGGTATACAGCCAGCACCAGTGGTTCCTTTGAGGAAGAGTGACAGGGATCGTCGACCATCTATGAGATACTCACCAGATGAGTATGTGCTATTGACTGACGGGGGAGAGCCCGAAAGTTTTGCAGAGGCTATGGAAGACGAACACAGGCAGGAGTGGATGGAGGCTATGCAGGAGGAGATGAGTTCCTTGCACACCAATTCCACTTATGATCTGGTGCGGTTGCCAAAGGGCAAGAAGGCTTTGAAGAATCGATGGGTGTTCAGAGTGAAGCAGACAGATGATGCTACTCGCCCTCGATACAAAGCTAGGCTGGTAGTCAAAGGCTACGGTCAGCGGAAAGACGTGGATTATGATGAGATCTTTTCGCCTGTCGTCAAGCATTCGTCTATTCGGGTGGTGCTAGCATTAGCAGCCAGTCTCGACTTGGAGGTCGAGCAGATGGATGTGAAGACGGCATTCCTCCACGGTGATCTTGAGGAGGAGTTGTACATGGAGCAGCCAGAGGGATTCTGTGAGAAGGGCAAGTCACATTTGGTCTGCCGGTTGAGGAAGAGCTTGTATGGTCTGAAGCAGGCTCCGAGGCAGTGGTACAGGAAGTTCGAGTCGTTTATGGGGGAGCATGGTTATGCACGGACGACGTCGGACCACTGTGTATTTGTGAGGTATTTTGCCGATGATGATTTCATCATTTTATTGCTCTATGTTGATGATATGCTATTAGTGGGTCGGAATGCCACTAGGATAGCGGAGCTGAAGCGCCAACTGGGCGCGGCCTTCTCTATGAAGGATTTGGGCGCAGCGAAGACTATTCTTGGGATGGAGATCAGCCGAGAGAGAGAGTCCAAGCTGCTACACTTGTCCCAAAAGAAGTACATTCACCGGGTACTTCAGCGTTTTGGTATGGACGGATCGAAGAAAGTGAGTTGCCCCCTTGCGGCTCACTTTAAGCTCACTGAGGAGCAGTGTCCATCTACCGAGGACGAAAAGGAAGATATGGAGCGGGTTCCATATGCCTCAGCTGTGGGAAGCCTGATGTATGCCATGGTGTGTACGAGGCCAGATATTGCTCATGCAGTTGGTACGGTTAGCAGGTATCTTTCAAATCCTAGAAGGGTACATTGGAGTACGGTCAAGTGGATTCTACGATATCTTCAGGGCACTGCTGGTTGGAGACTTTCCTTTGGTGGTGACGAGCCGAAGCTGGTTGGGTATACCGACGCTGATATGGCTGGAGATGTAGACACGAGGCGATCGACTTCGGGCTACGTAATGATGTTTGCGGGAGGAGCGGTGTCGTGGCAGTCGCGGTTGCAGAAGTGTGTTGTCTTGTCAACGACGGAGGCGGAATACATTACGGCGACGGAGGCTTGCAAGGAGCTGTTGTGGATGAAGAAGCTGTTGCAGAAAATGGGACTGAAGCAAGAGCAGTATAATTTGCTTTACGACAGTCAGAGTGCTATCCACCATGTGAAGAATCAGACGTTTCATAGCCGGTCCAAACACATCGAGACTCGGTATCATTGGATACGGGATGTGGTTGAGAAGAAGGACACGGAGCTTGAGAAGGTTCATACAGATGACAATGGAGCTGATATGTTCACGAAGATTCTACCAAGGGGGAAGTTTGAGTACTGCAGGCAGATCGTCGGGATGACGACATCCTCCCCATAGTTGTGAAGGGGGAGATTTGTTGGAGTGGGTGGGGTTCCCAACCTATGTGGAGAAGACCCCGGAGTGCGACGAGCGCCGTTCGTGTGTCGAAGAAGCTCGGGGAGGAAGCGGGGCTGCTGATGGAGCTACAGGGAGCTGCTGGAAGCAGGGGGGCCGAGTTCGGGCCGAACTCTGCCTCCCCATTCCAGAATGTGGTTGGCCAGTGCTGGTTGCCCGACACAGAGTTCTGGCCGAACTCTGTGTCGTCGGGGGCTGAAGCAGATTTTAGGGTGACTTTTCACCACTGGATCTAATCCAACGGTCCAGGTTGGTTGCGGGATTAGGGAGTTAAGTTGAGTTTTCTCAACCCTAATTCATAACGCAACGTAACACAACTTAGAGAGAGGAGGCAAGAGTGCCATTGCAACTTCGGAGAAGAAGACGGAGGATTGAAGGTCGCTATTCGAAGGAGATCGTGTTCGGGTAATCTCTACTCGTCGTTCTCGCTCTTCGTAGCCTTGTAATCATTGTTCTTATTTCTGAGTGTTGCGGGGATCCGATTTGGATCGGGAGGAGTTTGTAGAGGGTGGAATTCTTCTATTCCATTAGTGGAGGCTTCTCAGGGTTGGACTCCGATCGTCCCGTGGTTTTTCCCGCAAGGGTTTTCCACGTCAAAAATTCTCTGTGTCTGCGTGGATTGTTTTGTGTGGTTGTTTTTGGGTTCGTGCGTTGTATTGCTCGGTCCTCTCGCAGGTACTCTCCGGTTTGGGAAAAGGTTTCCGCGCTTCTTTCCCAACATGAGGTGTGTGTCTTGTGTGAGAAAAATGTATCAGCAATGAATGACAAAGAGTAGATATGCTTCAAAATTCGAATGATCTCTTGTTCAAATGTTACAGAAACTAGTAATGCAATATGAAATTTCCGAATGAAAAATGTACAAGTGATTCCTCGTCTTGCAAAAGGCGCTACTCACTATCATCCGAAGCAAATCATGCAAAATCAGCAAGTTATTAGGCTCCCCAGTAAAGGATTTATTTTCAGAACACCATGCGCAATAAAAAAAGATAAGGTGTTTCTTCTGGAAAAAAAATACTGATGTTTTCTAATACGCTCATGACTATTCCAAAGAGGCCGACACTATCATCCATGCACATCATGCAACAATAATTGGTTTTTTTTGGTAATTTGATTAGTGAGACCGTTTATGGTGCTCGCAATTTGTGAAGTGGGGATCCCATCGTTGGGAACGGATACAGAATTAGCAGAATAAAATGCACAACTTCCTTCATTAAACCCATATTTACAACAAATTAACCTAGGTTCTATAGATTCGGCTCTTGGCCATGATTACACATTTCAAGACCATCCCAAATAATTTTCAACATTTTTCTTCATTAAACCCGTAGATATGACTTCCCATGAATGCAATCAATGCAAGTCAAACTTAAGCATTACAAAGTAATTGCCAAACATAAGTCTTGAAAATGTAGGATATCATGTATCACTTTATCATGTTCTGCCATCAATACTATATATTTGAGGTAGCATAATGCAATATCTAACACTTACAGCTTGATAATATGGCGGAGAGGTGTATGGCGAGCTTATGCCAGCCAGGAAGCAACCTTCTAGCTGAGGTAAATGCAATGGGCATAAATATAGTATGGAGAAATTTACACCAATAACAGAATAAAATCTTATTGTCGATAACCATGTCATTTATCATATTTGAATACAACTACTTAAAGATGAGGGATGTTAATGCCATTGGAAGGTACGAGTAAAAAATAATGCCCCATAGTATGGGTAGGCTGCTGTAATAAACCTCTCATATTCATTGTGTCTGAAAGGTCTAACTGGAATCTGCATCTCAAAAACATTTTGTAGACAATCCTAAACTAACTATTTTGTAAGTAAAAGTACAAAGGTACATTATATATTTGACTAGAAAACTCTTCTTTAAATTGGGATACATACAACAGATCATAGACCAGTAGTTATTAAGTAGCTTTGATGTGTCACAATGAGACATCTATGTCCACTATAGTACGCTAATTCTAAAATAATGCAAAGTATGTCTCACCATGGTTTCTTCAAATGTTTTGGCAAGGATAGTACCTGGTTAAAAAATATATAGGTCATACTAGTTCTAGCAAACTGGAACTACACAAAATTAGTCTTTGTTCTGAGATTGACAATTGGAATTAGTAATGACATTACTCTTGCTTGTTTGTTTGCAACTGTTACGAAAGCAATCTAAACTATTACACTATGTGACAACAACATTACTCCAATGGAGACATTTGTTTGCAGTTGCTATAAAACCAGCTTGCAAAAATCTCTTTATGTGCTAATATATCTAAATAGTATGCTAAACACACATCTATTTCCATTTTTGTACAACACAATAAAACAATTGCAAACAATGGAATGTAAATAAACATTTGATTATGCAGTAACCATGTAGTCCATTGCAAAAGAGAGTATTTGTCTCTCCAAGAACATACATGGATCAATTCTTCAAAAGAGATCCAAAATAGTAAAACCCCAAACAGTAGAATCCTTTTTATGACAGTTGCATATTCCTAAATTCAATTCCCAAACCTTCTTATGGTTAGAGTTACCATTAATGTGCCTCAATCTAGAAGCAAAACCAACCCTAAGTACGAAATGATCAAAGAAGCTTTAACACATAAACCTAACCTTTACTAACCACCATGTTAATCATCATAAAGCTAGTAAATTTAAGCTGGCATATAGTGAATTGCCTTTTAAAATCCAAAATAACCATGTCAAAACAAATGTCTAACTCTCTGCATTACTTGTTCCTTCAAATGACGAGTTTAATATGCTTACTACAACCAAAATATTTCATCATATGCCTACTAAAACAAAAGCCTTATATGAAACGGATATATAAAACTAAGAGAGGAAAAACCAAGTAAAGTTTGTACCTAAAGTTCTAGGGCCGTTGGATTGCCTATACTTGGAAGAGGAGCTGTCAATGTTCGTTTCGTTGAACATGCGTGCTCTGAAATTAGAGCAACTTGCTTTGCCAATGGTGTATACGCCTGTGTAGGTAATAAAATAAGGGTTTAATTTGACTTTAGGTTTAAAAATATTAGGAAATTATAGCATTTGGATTACGAAAATATCCATCTTATAGTTTAGGTCCTGAGATAATGATTGACCCGTATTGACCATTCAAAATCGATTAATAATATTTTAAGGTAATTAGATTTAGGGGTGCTTTTACTTCTTGAGCTCCCATTCAATTTATTTACTAATAGTTTTTGAACGATCAAAAGTCTAATTAAACCTTCTTTAACCATAAAACATATTTTGATCAAATATAATTGATTTAGATTAGAGCTTCATAAGTCAATCAAATTTTATGGTTAATATTATGTGCAATTAATGTTGTCCTTGAGATTGGACTGGTGGAAGAGAATAAGAGTAAGGTTTGGATTTGAATTTATATGGGAATCACTACTAGCAGATCCAAATCTAAATCATACCAACAAGTGAAACCATGTTCTTGGTAGAGGGACCATGTGCCATGGACTTGGAATGAGGTTGCTAAGGCTCGACATTGGTGGCGGAATATTGGTGTTGGTTGCACTTTGTCTTGCAGTCCTTGCATCCCTCCTTCCAGCTCAATTCCATCTAGGACCGACAAGCTGCATCAAAGCATCAATATATATTTACTCTAAAGTAATGATATGTCATGCCTTTATACAACATGACCGAATAATTTGAGTGCATTATGACAACAAACTCGGTTCAGCATTTCCTCAAACACCACTGTTTCACCGGCAAAAAGATCGCCACCCTAATCACCAACTACCCCCCGTCTTTTGTGACCCCTACTAGATCATAGAGCCAAACCTTCGTGTCATTTACGACATGGGCTTCGACGACCCTGACCATCTGTGGCAATGTCTGCGGCCCTGGTCATCTCGATTAGATTGGTGGTGGCCCACCACATCTACCACACATCATCGCCATCGCAGACACCGCCATACGGCTGCTTTTCTCTAACCCAAACCCATGTACATTGGAGAAGAAAATAGTGAAAGTTTTGAGAGGAAAAGGTTTTTAGAAGAAGAAAAATACCTGAGGGTTCCAGCAAGGTTCCGGTGGGAGGGGCGGGGATTTGAGAGGAAGAAAAGTGGAGAAATGTTTTGAGAGAGGGCATCGAGCGGGAGAGATGATTTGGGTAGAAAATTAGGGAGGCAAAGTTTTTAATGTACTTGGAGCCAAGATTTTCAACAAAAGTTTGATTTAAACAATAGTTTTAATTTGTTAAATCCAAACCTACTATTTTGTGAAATAGATTTTGCTGTTAAACAACGGTTTCAATTCGTCAAAAATATAACGACAGTTTTAATACGTCATTTTGGACAAATCTAACTGTCGTAAATCGTCCATTTTGGTGTAGTGATTGCCTGGTCAAAGAAGAAGGTGATATGGTGTTAGGAGTGGACAAAGGGGAGCTCCCAATAAAATACTTGGAAATTTCGCTGACGGTAAACTATGCTTGCGAGGTGGACTGTGGGAGTCTAGTGGAATATGCTCAGTAGCATACAAAAGGCTGGCATGCATATAATCTACCATTCAGAGGACGGATAGAATTAGTTCATGCGGTTATCGCAGCAATTTCTGTGTTCTAGATCCAAACTATCATTATTCCAACATCTACTATTAATAGAATTGAGAAGATATGTGCTAATTTCATCTGGATTGGGGGCATACACGGGATCAGTTGGGAGACTCTATATTGTTCATGTCATGAAGGAGGGGTTGGTCTACGACCACTGAGGGATCTGCGACAAGTGGCTGGAATCAGGCTAATTAGATGGCAGGGCGTTTTTCATCTTCTATTTTTTTCTCTCTATATTATAGTATATTGTATATATAACACATTAATTACAAGAGAAGATGAAGGGTGATACTTAAATTAAGTAGTCTTTAGTCTTTACTCTCCATTCTCCAAAGTCCAAGAGAAGTCTCCATGACTTCTCATCTTTGGGAGTATATCTGCTGTCCCATTTATTTATGTCCAATCATGTCTCCCTTCCTATTACATGTGGGCCACCATCCACATTTCTACTCCCATGACCCGCATGTAATAGGAAGGGGGACAAGATTAGAGAGAAATAAATAGGACAGCAGATCTGTTCCCCTCATCTTCTACGATCTTCTAGAGCAATACCAATTAATTATCTTAATTTCTCTTCTTCTTTCCTCTTTTCTAAATCATCTAACTTGTGCTTATTGCAAGGAAGTATCCTTCATGTGGTTCTTTTTTTTTTTATTACTTTTTTCTATCTAACCAACCATTGTGTGTGTATAAATACAGAGTAGCCTCCTTAAGTTGAAGATCATACTGAAGAAGAAGAAGAAAGAAAGACGATGAAGATTGTCTCATTTGTGCCATAACTGGTTTCCTTTCCCTCCTTTTGGTCGCAGCCTCTGTTGCTCACTTGGAGGAAGTCTGCAAAGAGATTTCGGGGCCAACCTACGTCCCTCCGGAGTTCTGCAAAGCCATCCTCCTAACGGACCGGAGGAGCCGCGATGCGGACGACTGGGCGCTCGGGGGCATCTCTATCGACATCCTCATCAGGCAACGTAACGGCCTTGAGGGCGGAGCTGGAGGTGTTGTGGCAGAAGGAGAAGAGCGAGAGCAGCATAACCCTGCTAAGAGCCTGCGGGAAGATCTACGGGGACAAGTCAGACTTCCTGGAAAGTGCCAAAGAGGCTGCGAAAGCTGGATATTCCGGCACCGTGGCCATTTGTGACGAGTTCCTATCGGCACCGTGGGAGTGCAAACGCATATTCGATGTGAGTAAGATAGAAAATCCGGTAAAAGAAGACACATGTCTACTCTACATTGCTAAATTTTTTGCAGAAGCACTGTATGTTAGACTTGAAAATCCATCCAAGAGCTAGAGCTAATTGTAATAAAGAAAATATTTCCTTCATCATATTCAAACTGTTCTCATCATCAGTAGCTTTCGAGACACCATACATGATAGTTGTTGGTGCTTTCTTTGGTGCTTTCTTTACATAGAGCTTGCTCTCAACATGCCTTGTAAATTTTAGTCCCACATCGGAAATGCACCATGAGTTATCTCAACATATATACTTGGGTGTGTTGTTGAGAGATGCACATGGGGTGGTGACCCTAAGGAGGGAACCATGTGGGTGATTTTACTAGGAGGTAAGAATAAGGCTCCAAGGATTAAGCATTAATGCTTTTGTCATTCTCTTGGATTAATTCCACTTGGAGCTAAGCCCCAAAGGGGCTTAGCGACTCGGACTCGGACTCATGAGGCGTAATGTGGCGTTTTGTTGGCACACTTTGCACTTAGCACGTCATGCGGTCTTATGCGGCATGCGGCTCATATGCGGCCATGCGGTTGAGCGGTTGATGCGGCCCAAGCGGTCCATGCGGCCAGGCTGCTGCTGCCGCATGGAGGGCTACGCTGACTGTGCAGATTTCAAATCGGTTATGGAAAGGGTGAATCAATGCGATTAATTCAGATCCTATCTTTGTGGGATTTGAATTAATTTCGTTACTATATTTGTGGGATTTGAATTAATTCAGTTCCTATCTTTGTGGGATTAGAATTAATTCGTTGCTATCTTTTTGTGATTTGATTCAATCTTTCCATAACTGATGAGGCGGCTAGGGTTTCCCCCCTCTCTCTATAAATACTCTCTTCTGGCCTCCTCGAGCGTTCCACAAGTTCTTCAAACTTGCTGGTTCCTGGAAGCAGATCGTGTGGGGCGAATCTTGCTTTGAGCAACGGTGTTTTGACACCCCAGCATTGTTCTTCTTCTTCTCATCTCTCTAGATTATTGTAACTTGTTCTGTCCCAATTGCAACACGTTTGCAAGGAAGAACAAGAGATCTTCTCTTTGCTATTTTTCTCCTTCATATTGTAATTTGGCTATTTAGTTTTATTCGTAGATCTTGAGTTTGATCATCACAAAGTTTTGTGTGACATCTCAGATCTCGATTGCATTAGTTTTCATCTTTGATCAAGCCCCCGGAACTAACAATCTCAAAGCAAGATCCGTATAGATGGAAAACATTAATGCTTCGCTCCTCCAATCGGACTTCTGCAAGTTGGAAAAGTTCGATAGAGAGCACTATCAAGTCTGGAAGAGAAAGGTGTACCTAACTCTTCAACTGAAAGACGTTGATCATGTTCTGTTGGAGGAAGAACCCTCTGTTCCAGACACTGGATCTACTGCCGCCATCAACGCGGCTACCAAACTCCAGGCCAAATGGAGAAGGAAAAATAGCATATGCAGGCTTATCATCCTGAATGCTATGGAGGACTCCCTGGCAGAATCCTACTCGAAGAAGGAACTTGCCAGAGACATATGGGAGTCTGTGGAAAATCTGTATGAAGAAGACAAGAACAGGAGCAAAATATTTGTGGTTGAAAAATATCACAAATTGCTCTTTGAGGACGAAAAGTCCATGCTGCCACAGGTGAAAGAATTTTTGAAGCTGCGTCAGAAACTGGAAGACGAAGAGATGCCCCTTCCCGACAAGTTTGTCGTCGGAGGGATCGTCTCAAAACTTCCTGCTGGATGGAGTACCTTCTATGCAAGGATGCACAGAAAGAAGCTAGACATTAGCTTGGGAGATCTACTGCAAGAGATCCATGTTGAGGACGAGATGCGTTTCCAACAGAAGGTGGACACTCTGTCCAAACAGTTGGCTAAAGCCAATCTTGTGCAAACGAGAAATTCAAAGGGGAAGCAGGCGACTTCTCATCCCAAGAAGAAGGACTTCACTAATCTAAAAGTGAAGGGTCCTTCTTTCAAGCAACAGAAGAATAAGTCCCACGTGACTTGTTACAATTGTGGCAAGAAAGGCCACTACAAGAGTGAATGCAGATCTAAGCCTAAACAATCAGAGAAAGGTGAGCCTAATAAGGTTTCATTGGTTTCTAACATTGTTGCTATGATCGGACAGGTCACAACTGTGGGGGTTGACTCTGACTGGTGGATAGACACTGGTGCGACTTGCCATGTCTGTTCTGGCAAGGAATGGTTCGTCACGTACCAGCCAATATCTGAAAAGGTTGTCATGGCGAACCAGGCCCAAGCTGAAGTTCTGGGGATTGGGACTGTGGAGCTGAAACTCACTTCTGGGAACACTCTGACGCTTCAAGGAGTGAAGCATGTTCCTGCGATTGCCAAGAACCTAATCTCTGGGAGCCTGCTCTGCAACGCAGGCTTGAGGATGGACATCAACGCTGGTCAGATGGTTATGTCCAAGAAAGGAACATACTTCGGGAAGGCTTATCAAACCGAAGGAATGTTTAAAATTCAGCTTGTCAACCAGTTTGATGACATTAATGCAGTTGCATTTTCTGATTATTCTCTTGAGTTGTGGCATAAGAGACTAGGACATGTTCATAGTAAAAGAATCAACAAAATGTCTAGTCTAGGACTTATCTCCAAATGTGGGGGTAAGGTGGAGAAGTGTGAAGTGTGTGCTCAGACGAAGATCACAAGGAAACCTTTTCATCGGGTCAATCGTAGCACAGATCTTCTGGAGTTGGTGCACTCCGATATCTGTGACTTCAAACATTTCTCCACGAAGGCCGGGATGAAGTATTTCATAACCTTCATCGACGACTTCTCAAAATACGCGTTCGTCTACTTGCTCAAGTCCAAAGACGAAGCTTTCGAGAAGTTCAGAGAATTCAGGGTCGAAGCTGAACGGCAGACCGGACAACAACTCAAGAGGTTGAGAAGTGATCGAGGTGGGGAGTACAGGTCTCATGAATTCGCATCGTTCTGCAAAGAACATGGAATCATATGCGAGACTACTGCTCCATATTCTCCTCAATCCAACGAAATAGCAGAGAGGAAGAACCGAACATTAACAGAAATGATGAATTCTATGTTGCTCACTGCAGGTCTTCCAAAATGCTACTGGGGAGAAGCTGCATTAACGGCCACTTTCATTCTGAATAGAGTGCCATATGCAACTTCGGAAGTAACTCCTCATGAACTCTGGTTCAAAGTCAGACCAAACTTGAATGTCATTCGAGTGTGGGGGTGTCTGGCATATGTGAAGCTTCCAGATCTGAAGATTCAGAAGCTGGGGACAAGGACTACGAAGGCGACCTTCTTGGGGTATGCCGAGAAGAGTGATGCTCGGAGATTTCTTGATATTGAATCAAATCATATCATCGAATCTCGCGATGCTGAATATTTTGAAGACAAGTTTGCTAAAGACAAAAACATTGTTCTTTCGGACATTCCAGAAAATGATGTAGGCGCAAATGAGACTGAAATCTCATACGAGCCAGTAGTCCAAGAAGAAGCTGTTGTTGATGAAACAACTCTTGTACCAGAACTCGCAGAGCCGTCAGCTAAGCGAGCGAGGAGACCGAAAGATTTCGGAGATGACTTTGTCACCTATCATGTGGAAGCAGATCCGCTTACCTATGATGAGGCGATGAAGACCAGAGATGCTATCTTCTGGAAGGAGGCAGTGAATGACGAGTTTGACTCTATCACCTCCAATAACACATGGGTGTTGGTAGATCTACCTGAAGGAGAAAAGCCCATCGGATGTAAATGGATCTTCAAGAAGAAGATGAAGGCAGATGGAACTATTGACAGTTCAAAGCCAGGCTGGTAGCCAAGGGATTTTCTCAGAAACAGAGGATAGACTACTTTGACACGTACGCTCCAGTAGCTCGGATGACCACCATCAGGATGTTAATCGCTCTAGCAGCTATACATAAGTTGGTGATACATCAGATGGATGTAAAGACAGCATTCCTGAATGGGGAGCTGACCGAAGAGATTTACATGCAACAGCCAGATGGATTTGTCGTCAGAGGTCTTGAAGACAAAGTCTGCAAGTTGGTGAAATCATTATATGGTTTGAAGCAAGCTCCCAAGATGTGGCATGAGAAGTTTGACAAAGTTATTAGGTCAAACGGCTACAGAGTCAGCGAGACGGACAAATGTGTTTACACAAAGTTCGCTGATGGAAGAGGAGTCATCGTTTGTCTGTACGTGGACGACATGCTAATCCTAGGTACGGATATAGGCTGTGTCACAGAGACAAAGAAGTTTCTCTCAACCAAGTTCAGTATGAAGGACTTGGGGGATGCAGATGTCATCTTGGGCATAAAGATCATCCGGACAGACACTGGAGTAGCGCTGTCACAATCTCACTATATTGAGAAGATGCTCACACGCTATGGGTATAAGGATTTTCCAGGGATCGATACGCCATACAGGTGTGATCAGAAGCTGAAGCCAAACTCGAGGGAAAGCGTCAGGCAGCTGGAGTATTCTAGCGTTATCGGAAGTTTGATGTACGCAACTACTGCCACAAGGCCTGACATAGCTTTCGCCGTGGGAATGCTGAGTCGGTTCACAAGCAACCCAGGGGTTGAGCACTGGAAAGCTGTGAAGCGGGTGATGAGATATCTCAAGAAAACTCAGACATATGCACTGCACTACAACGGGTATCCGACAGTAGTGGAAGGCTTCAGTGATGCTAGCTGGTGTTCAGAGGTGGAAAGCGAGAGATCCACAGGTGGATATGTCTTTTCTTTGGGTGGAGCTTCTATATCGTGGAAGTTGAAGAAGCAGACTATACTCTCTCGTTCCTCCATGGAATCTGAATTTTATGCACTTGAAACTGCAGCAGATGAAGCAGAATGGCTTCGGGAGCTCATGTATGATCTTCCAGTGGTTGGAGCTCAGATACCGGCGATACCGATATACTGTGACAACCAGGCGACTGCGGCGGTAGCATCAAATGACCTCTTCAACGGGAAGAAGAGGACTGTGCGGTTGAAGCACAGGGCAGTACACGATCTTATCAAAAGAGGTGTAATTGCAGTGGTTGATGTTCGGAGTCAGGAGAACCTGGCAGATCCGTTCACAAAGGGCCTCAAGCGCCAGTTGGTCGATGACACAGCTAGTAAAATGGGCTTGAAGGCATTCTGATAGTGTGTCTTTGTAATCCTACCATAAAGTTTTATGCTATTAGTTCAAAGAGAAATCTACTAGGCATCTAACTTTTGGTTCAAAGGAGGATCACTGACTGGAAAATTATCAGGTAACAGTGGGTACTTGTTCTCTGGAACATGGAAGGGATACGGACCCATAACCACTGTTGTCTACTATGTATTTTTCTGCGGAAAAACAAATCCTGTGGAAGGTTGGCTTAAACGCCTTAATGAGTTCTCAGGCAGAGTGAATGTCTGGTGTGCTTTACAGAAAGCACGGTAGAGCAACACTACAAGGAGTGAAACTCCATGCTACAGTGGGATGACTCCACCATGAGGTTCCCAGGTAGGGGTAATGCCTCGGCTTTGCAAGCCAAGTCATAGCGGCGTAGCACCGCAAATAGGCAGGTAGCCTAATGCTGTATGACGTAATTAAAGAGTTGTAGACAGCACTACAAAGGGGAGGATGGCCCCATGTTACAGTGGCACGACACCACGATGAGGTACCCAGGTAGGGGTAAAGCCTCGGCATTGCAAGCCATGTCGTTGCGGCGTAACACCGCAAGGAAGCCTTAGGCTTCATGCTGGGTAGTTTGGCACTACAAAGAGGCTGGTGACCTCATGCTACAGTAGTATGACACTACGATGAGGTTCCCAGGTAGGGGTAATGCCTCGGCTTCAGGCCATGTCATAGCGGCGTAGCACCGCAAGGAAGCGCAAGGCTTCATGCCATATCTCTTCAATAAAGAACTCACCTATAGTGTATGGAAAGAGATATCAGGCTGTCTCTTGAGGGTAAACTTGTAGACGCCCAAAATTATACACTGAAACCAGGCTGGCACAGGGCCTTTAATGTGCAGCCAGAAGCACACGTAACTACACTTTGTGAGTGGGAAGAATTACAATTGTGGTGCAGAATTCAAGGCGTAGTCCATTCTTGTATCACATTATTATTTAACCCATGCGGGAAGATTCAAGTCGTCAGCGACATCTATCCTAATGCAAAATGGACAGTTACTGTGGGGAACGCTCCACCCTGAACACATATATATGTTATGATATGTGGGGGATTGTTGGTGCTTTCTTTGGTGCTTTCTTTACATGAAGAGAGCTTGCTCTCAACATGCCTTGTAAATTTTAGTCCCACATCGGAAATGCACCATGAGTTATCTCAACATATATACTTGGGTGTGTTGTTGAGAGATGCACATGGGGTGGTGACCCTAAGGAGGGAACCATGTGGGTGATTTTACTAGGAGGTAAGAATAAGGCTCCAAGGATTAAGCATTAATGCTTTTGTCATTCTCTTGGATTAATTCCACTTGGAGCTAAGCCCCAAAGGGGCTTAGCGACTCGGACTCGGACTCGGACTCGGACTCGGACTCGGGCTCATGGGCTCATGGGCTCATGAGGCGTAATGTGGCGTTTTGTTGGCGCACTTTGCACTTAGCACGTCAGCAGTCATGCGGTCTTATGCGGCATGCGGCTCATATGCGGCCTCATGCGGCTCATGCGGCCATGCGGCCATGCGGTTGAGCGGTTGATGCGGTTCATGCGGTTCATGCGGCTCATGCGGTCCATGCGGTCCATGCGGTCCATGCGGTCCATGCGGCTCATGCGGCTCATGCGGTCCATGCGGCTCATGCGGTTCATGCGGTTCATGCGGCTCATGCGGCACATGCGGTCCATGCGGCCCAAGCGGTCCATGCGGCCAGGCTGCTGCTGCTGCTGCCGCATGGAGGGCTACGCTGACTGTGCAGATTTCAAATCGGTTATGGAAAGGGTGAATCAATGCGATTAATTCAGATCCTATCTTTGTGGGATTTGAATTAATTTCGTTACTATATTTGTGGGATTTGAATTAATTCAGTTCCTATCTTTGTGGGATTAGAATTAATTCGTTGCTATCTTTTTGTGATTTGATTCAATCTTTCCATAACTGATGAGACGGCTAGGGTTTCCCCCCTCTCTCTATAAATACTCTCTTCTGGCCTCCTTTGTGAGTACCACAAAAATACAAGTCAAAAAAGGAGAAAGAGAGAGAGAGAGAGTTGCTGCCGCCATTGCAAGTCCATCCGAGGAGTCAGAACAGAGGTGACATCGAGCGTTCCACAAGTTCTTCAAACTTGCTGGTTCCTGGAAGCAGATCGTGTGGGGCGAATCTTGCTTTGAGCAACGGTGTTTTGACACCCCAGCATTGTTCTTCTTCTTCTCATCTCTCTAGATTATTGTAACTTGTTCTGTCCCAATTGCAACACGTTTGCAAGGAAGAACAAGAGATCTTCTCTTTGCTATTTTTCTCCTTCATATTGTAATTTGGCTATTTAGTTTTATTCGTAGATCTTGAGTTTGATCATCACAAAGTTTTGTGTGACATCTCAGATCTCGATTGCATTAGTTTTCATCTTTGATCAAGCCCCCGGGACTAACAATAGTTGATGATGAAGACAATGAAATCGGAGAGGAAATTTTTTTATTTTTTTAAGAATTAAAGAAAGAGAGCTCATACCCATCTTATTTCACAAGTAAAGTTTGAACCACAAGAAGGATTCTTCCTTGCAACAGCTTCCTATGATACCAAAGCTATGGTACTTTTTTTCTTTAATATTTATTTTATTTGCATTCTCAGCAAATAATTAGATAGCAAAAAAAATAAAACAATATTTTCTCTATTCATACTTTTTTCTCGTTTATTGTAAATGTTTTAACATGTTAGTGTTTGTAGTTTGACTATGAAGGGGATTGCAAGATTATGTGTTCTTTGAGGATGTGATTTCGGTTTCTTCTTATTTAAAGAGCTCGGTTTAGAATTCTTCCCAGGTGAATATGATAAAAGTGAAAAGTATAAATAATAGTAATTTTTTAGATTTCCAAATCTATGAGTTTTTCTAGTTTTCTTCATTTTCCATGAATATTTATGTCATGGATTGTAAAGTTTATTATAGTTTATCAAATTTTGAATATTTTGGATTTTGGATATGAGAATAATAACTAAATTGTTAATATTTTGGATTTCGAATATTTGGATAGTAACAATACACCAGGTAGATTCGAATTCTTTTAGCTTATCAAATCGGATCAGATTTTATTCGATATTCGTTAAACTAGATGGATACGAATTCGAAGTGTCAAAAGAGAGATCCGTTCAGATACCGAATAAAATTCGGATAGTACAGAAAAAAATCGGATACGAATATAGTTCTATCCGTACCGATAAGCATCCGTTGACACCCCCTACCAATAAATGAAAACCATAGTCACACAAATTTTTGGACTTTCATCGATCCACAGTCCCTCAGTTTAGGGTAGGGTTAAGAGAAAGAGTAATTTTGAAATAATATTTCATTTTTTTTTTCTTTTTCCATCCATCCAATAAGGGCCTGTTTGGTCACCTATTTTTGTGGCTAGAATTTTTGTGGCTAAAAGTGAGGATTTTTTAGAAAGTGAGAGATGGATCTTCAAATCCGATGTTTAGTTCGGTTGTATTTGGAAGAGGGGAAGGGAGACTCTGACACACTTCAGTTTTTGTCCCCCTCTAAAATCCTCTTCTCCTCTCCTCACTCCACAATAGGATGTGGGTTGGAAGTAAAAAAAGAATACTCACTGGGAGGGACCAGCCTCTAGGTCGTTAGCAGCGAGCGACGTCGGGGGACGGGGGCCACTACTAAAATAAGGCAAATTAGCGACGTCCTTATACGTCGCTAATAATGAAAATTACGTCGCTAATCGTAATTGGCGACGGATTTAGCGACGTAACATGAAGGTCGCTTTTTAGCTAGTCACAGAAGGGCAATACGTCGCCCTACGTCGCTGTTTGTGACGTCCCATCCGTGTCGTTAGGTCGTCGCAAACTTAGCGACGTCGAGCGACGAGATAATTACGTCGCAAACTTAGCGACGTAGTGCGACATTGTAGCGACGTTTTGTTCTATCGACGTGATGACGTGGCAATGCCTGCCACGTCAGCAAGGCGGCGACGTACAGCGACGTACCGCCGCTAATTTGCGACGTTTAGCGACGTCCAGTTCCCGTCGGTATCCGTCGCTATACGTCGCTAACCGTCGCAGAATACTGGAAAAAAAATTAAAAAAATATAATGTGTATTTTTGTTATGCTGTGTGTCTGTGTTTACACTGTAAACACAGACACACATCATTACAAAAATACACATTATATTTTTTTAAAATTTGGGCAGCACCTCATTTGTATATCAGATCATCGCTTATAACCCAGCGTAGGTATATTTGTCATCCCCGTCGCAGATATCATCATAATTAACAGTCTCCCATCATAATATTCTATAACTAGTAGATAAATAACAGTCTCCCATCAGAACAGTCTACAACTAAATATCATACATGTACTCAATGAAAATACCAACAAATTAAATATCACCAACATACATGTCCAACAAACATACATGTCCAACAGAGTCGAATAATAATAAAAATCAGTGTACAGAACGGTCAATGGGCCCATAGGGCCAATACATACAAAGATGATAAAAAAATCTACTGGATCACTGAGGACCCCTGCCGCGCATCTGGGATAGCATGTACTCATACTGCTCCTGTGTGAGCTACACCGTAGGGGCAGTAGGAGGCAGTGCAATGTCTGGAGTCGGCGCCGTCGATGGACCGGGAGGACGTATCTGCTCCAGCTCTTGCAGTCGCTCACCATGCGCAGCAAGGGTACTCACCACCCTCTGAGTACTCTCCTGAAGCGAAGCCGATACCTCAGTGAGTGAGGCAGACATGGTCCTCTGCGAATGGTCCAGCTCAACCTGTCTACGCTCTGTGCGTTACGTAGACTCGGTGAGCGTGTGCAAGCTGGTAGCTGTAGCCTGCTGCAGACTCATCAGCTCCTGTATACTGCGCTCGATCGTATCAAATCGTCCGGTGATCATCGGAGGGTCGGATCGTCGCTCTGCGGTAAGGTGATCAGAAATCTGCTGCTGTAACTTGCGACGCAGCTCGTCGATCTGACGACGAATATCCTGAGCTCGTGACGACGCCGGCGAAGCCGGAGACTGCGCACTGACAGAGGGGGCCCGAGATGACTCTGAAGCCAAATACGTGCCGTAGGATCCCATACCGTAGTACGTACCCTTCTGAAGACCGCCAACGACGGTCATCCAGAGGTCGTCCGGTGATGGAGCTGTAGGCGGTTGGAAGGAAGTACCAGCCCCTCCCTCTGCTGGCGCACTAGCAGCAGCAGCCGCCTCCTCCTGTAGCCGAACAAACTCGGCCTAGAACATGTTTGCTAACGTGTAAGTGTTTGCTAAAGTCTATATTGATATCTATTTTCCTGTTTTCTAAATTATAGTAAATTAATATAAAGAATAGAACGTACATATGCCCGCGTCGCCCTCTCGTCAATGAACTCCCCACCCCTCCGATGGGTGATCAGGAAGACGGTCACCATGTTCGGGTCCTCACCCTTTTTCACCTGTTAAAATATATTATCTATTATTAGTATTAAACATTCTATCGAACTATATATAAATTAATGTCCGTCATAGGAAACGTACCAGACGATAAAAATGCTCCGTCATCGGAATGGAGCCACCACACCACTTATCGGCGCTCGACCGCACCACCTTGGCCTTGTCTGACCGCTCCTGGTACCTGGGCTCGCTGAATCTAGCCATCATCGCAGTCCACTGCTCTGGCGTGATCCAACCATGGATCGGCTGTCCGGAGCGATCACGAGACTTCTGGTCGTGGATCGCATCACAGATGAGCTTGCCTACGACGGCAAAAAATTGGCCCTCGATCTTCGCCTCCCGGTGTGGTGGATAGAAATAGGTCCTCTACAAGAAGTAAAATAGAAAAATTGTATAATATACACAAATGATTATTAAAATTTAAAAATAAACAAATTTTTTACCTTGAAGTGGGCGAACCAAAAGGCCTTCCTATCTGCGGGAGCATCTGAGTAGTTAATCCAAGGCCCACCATAGTTCTGCCTCAGAAATACCTCCAGCTGTCTCTGTACTGCAGAAGGCCGATATCTATACAATAATAATTTTCATGAATATATATGTACATATAATCATTTGAGAAATATATATTAATTAATTAACTTACTTCGTAGGCCCGTCCGTCCAAATCTCCATACGCGTCTCACCCGGGGGAGCGCATGGAGGGTCGCTCTCACCTCCTGCCTGGGCAGGATCAGTCTGATCGCCGTCCTCCATATGCTCGGCGTCGGCTCCCCCCATGGAGCCGTCGGCAGGAGGAATGCTGGACGGGGGATCAGGGATGCTGGACGCGGGATCATGAAGGCTAGACGACGAGGGAGGAGTCGCCAACCTGCTGGAACTGCCCTGTCCCGGTAATGGACCGGGAACAGAACGGTACAATGGCGTACTCGAAGATGAGGATGAGGGTACAAAATCTCCATCCCGAGCCCGAGGCTGACGGGACTGGCTAATATAAAATCCTCCGCGTCGTCCAGATGGTCTAGTCATACCTGATAATAACATATGATAATAAAACAAAACAAAACATATTTATATGATAGACATCACAGATTTTTAAAAAATATCATAGTCACAGATAAAAATTTCACTAAAGTGTCACTGAAGTGTCACAGATTTATATGATAGAAGTGTCACTAAAGTGTCAAATATGATGATAAAACAAACGTACAGATTTAATCCTCTTCTGAAAATTCATCTAGTTCGTTTAGCTCATCTACTTCTTCTTCTTCTTCTTCTTCTTCTTCTTCTTCTTCTTCTTCTTCTTCTTCCTCCTCTACATCTTCACTTTCATCTGCATCTTCCTCTTCAGATAATTCTACTTCTTCTACACAATTAGATGTATAATGAGGAACTTCCGTCGTGTCCACTTCTATAATATTTGTTACAAGAGGTAGTTTATCCTCTTGATAAGCTATATCGTCAACCTCAAAGGTATTTCTAGCTTTGGTCTTGCATACTGCCCACCAGTCCGACCTTGTTGTTTTCCGTTTAGGATAACTTGTGAAGTACACGAGCTGAGCCTGACTTGATAGGACAAATGGTTTATAGGCTTGATATCGACGTCGATAGTTTATATCAACAAGATCGTGCTTGTCTACTTTCCAACCTTGACCTTCAATCGGATCGAACCAATCACACCTGAATAACACAATCTTAGCAGGCTCTATTCCATAACTATATGTCAGCTCCACGATCTCCCGTAGCACGCCATAGAAATCGTTGCCCGCATCAACATCTTTGTAGTTCGAAGATCTGATACACAAACAACTATTTTTGGTGGAGTCGAGATCCACAAAGTTGTCTCTGATCGGGCAAGTTGTTGACTTGAACCTAAACCCATTAACACAGTAGCTTGGCCATATTTTTGCAGCATAAATTGGTCCCTTGGCTAGCGTTCTAATAGACTCATTCTCAAGTCTTGCGTATGGACGATCGATCTAAATACCACGAAAGAAGCAATTAAGCTCATTCTCAATCAAGTGCATATACAGAAAGGTAATTACAGAGTTCTCAAGTCTTACATATGCACTCAACCATGATGGAAAATAATGCCTCATTTCTTGTTCTAGTTCTTCTTCTGTTATGTGTGGCCTACATGACCTCACATCATCATTAAATATGCTGAAAACAACATCGTTCAATTGCATGGAAAAGTATAATAATCAATACTATTAAAATAATGTAGACGTATTTATTACTTACCCCTCCAGTTTTTCTACTTCCTCCTCGTCGCAGTTGAGTAATACATACACCTGAGCAGCCCTTAGCTCATCATCGTTCAGATATCTCTTCTTCATTTTACCCGATGGCTTTCCTGGAGCATTGAATACCTTTAGTATTGTATCATTACTTTCATGATCTCCGTTGTCGTTTCTGGAAGCTCTCGTTTTATTAGTTGCAACATGAGGCTTGAAATACATCGAACAAAAGTTTGTAATCTTCTCGAGAACATAGGCTTCACAAATAGAACCCTCGACCCGTGCCTTATTTTTCACCTTTCTTTTTAGGTGATTCAAATATCGCTCGAACGGGTACATCCATCGATATTCGACGGGTCCACCAACACGTGCCTCATAGGATAGATGAATCGGCAAATGCTTTATAGAGTCAAAGAATCCATGAGGAAACACCCTCTCTAGCTTGCATAGTGTTACCGCAATGTCCTTCTCTTGCTTTTCTAGACGATCAATGAGCAATTTCTTAGAACAAAGATCCTTGAAGAATATGCTAAGCTTCGTCAATGGATCCCAAACTGCCTGCGGTAAGAATTCCTAAAATATAATCGGAATTAACCTCTCCCTGAATACGTGACAGTCGTGGTTCTTCATACCCGTCAATTTGTTTTCCTTCGGATCGACACATCTTCTCAGATTTGGCACATATCCGTCTAGAAATTTTAGGCCCTGGATCCATCGACAAAGTCTCACTTTATCCTCCTCGTCCAGCGAGAAAATTGACTTCGACAGGAACTGTTTTCCATTCTGCTCTATCAAATGCAATGCAGGGTGTTTACATATTTCTTCTAAGTCCAACCTGGCCTTGGGATTGTCTTTCGTTTTTCCCTTTACGTCCATCACAGTATTAATTATGTTATCAAACACATTCTTCTCAATATGCATGACATCAAGATTATGTCTGATCAGATTGGTACTCCAGTATGGCAGATCCCAGAATATGCTCCTCTTTGTCCAGTTATGATCTCTACCAAATCCATCGCACTTGTACCTAGTTGTAGGATCTTCGATAGCACTTGAAAAATCTCTAACCTCCTCCCATATCGTGGCTCCGCACCACCTTGGCGGTGGATCACCCTTCTCTACAACGCCGGCACGGAATGCATTCCTGTTCCTTCTGAACGGATGATCTTTTGGCAGAAATTGCCGATGACAATCAAAGAAGCACGGTTTTCCTCCGTATTTCAAGCGGAAAGCCTTACTACGGTCGATGCAATACAGACATGAGAGACGACCATGAGTGCTCCATCCAGATAACATTCCATAGGCCGGAAAGTCGTTGATGGTCCACATAAGGGTTGCCTTCATCTAAAAATTTTGCTTCCTGGAAACATCGTACGTGTTAGCGCCTACTTCCCATAACTGATTCAACTCATCTATCAAAGGCTGTAAGTACACATCAATGTTCCTCTTGGGATTGTTCAGACCAGGAATTATAACGGTTAGAAACATGTACTGAGTCTTCATACACATCCAAGGCGGTAGGTTATACGGAGTGACAATCACAGGCCAGCACGAATACTGGGATCCCGAAAGACCAAAAGAAATAAAACCGTCAGAAGATAGCCCCAACCTGACATTACGCGGATCTGAAGCAAAATCATGATACACTCGATCAAAGTGCTTCCACGCTTCTCCATCGGATGGGTGATCCAACACTCCTTCAATCTGTTCTCGCATGTGCCAACTCATATTTTTGGCCGTCTCTTTCACCATAAATAATCTTTGTAACCGCGGCGTTAAAGGCAAGTAGTACATTGAATCGGTCGGTCTTCTTGCACCGGTAGACCTTCCTGTACTAGTTGTCTTATAGCGATCAGCACCACAAAATCTGCACACATCTGCGTCCTTGTCGTCTTTGTAGTACAGCATGCACCCATTGCGACAAGAATCGATTTTTTCGTATCCCATCCAGAGCGATCTCACCATCCTCTTAGACCGGTAGAAGTCTTTAGGCAACTTAGCACCCTCCGGCAAGATCTCTATAATCAACTCCAACATTCGGTTGTAGCATTCTTGCGACATATTAAAATCTGACTTAATGCTCAACAGTCTTGTAACCACCTCCAACGGTGAATGATCCTCACAACCAGGATACAATGGAGTCCTTGCATTCTCCAGCAACTCCATGAACTGTGCAGCATCGGCGTTCGGTGCCTCCTCAGGTGCATCATGATCGTCCGGATCGAAACTAGGCCCCGCCGCGTCAAAAATCATGTTCACCAACCCATCGTCGTAAGCAGCATTGTTGTGGACATCCACATAAGACTCATACTCCGATGCTAAAGACACAAGTTTTCCGTGCATGCTCCACTGATAGTAATTCGGCGTGAAATCCTTCGAGTATAAATGATACGTGACTTTCACTTCTGGATGATATTTCAAGTTGTGACATCTCACACACGGACACTTAATTTTGGTACCGTCCATGTACTGAGGGAACGCCTTGGCAAACTGCAGGAACTGTTGTACACCCTCTATGAATTCATCTCGCACACCGCACTTGTCATCAGGATGACGGTTGTACATCCACGAACGATTCCGTAAGTAGTAATTCATATCCATATCCATATCCAATTGAGGATAATTCTGTAAGATAGATCGATACATGCACATTGCAGTCAGTGAATGAATGTTAAGACAGTTTAGATATGGGTGCGCAACATAAACTGTTCATTCATTCAACATATTACAAATAAATAATTTGAAGGAAGAAACAAAAACAACTGTGTTGGGACTAAAACAACTGTCTTGTGTGAAAGTGTCATATCCGATAGACCGATACTAATCCGATACGGTCGATACTAATCCGATACCGATCTGATACTCATCCTAACTGTCCAATATCGACCCTTTGGGTCTACAAGAGTTACTTCACCCAGTTTGTCAAGAAAGGTAAAACTTTTTAAATTAATATCCTATAACTTGGCCTTTGGCCTGTGCTTGAGCAGTATCCTAACTCAAATTATCTATCCTAACTAATAAATTAATATCCTACTTTAACATCTACTAACTCTCATATTCCTTCTAACATAAACTAATATCCTAATCTAAACTAACCCTTTAACTAAAACTAATATCTAAACAATGCTAATCATGAACTAACCACCTAACCTAGAAGTCCACACTGCTCAAGCACAGGCCAAAGGCTAAGTTATAAGGCAAAATGCAGGCAACTGCCTGTAGCTACAAGGCAAAACCAAATGTTGATGGTATATATACCGTCAATATTTAAAAAGCTTACTTGTCTTGACAAAGTGAGTGAAGTAACTCTTACAGACCGAAAGGATACTCTATACACTCTATGTAATACGATATACCAATCATACCTACACTTCTAGGATACTCTATACACTATAGTAATGAATTGCCCTTACTAATGATGCTCTTAGGTAACATAATATTTAACAGATGAGATTTTTATGTTGCACTTACGCATTTGTAGCTATAAACTGCTTGAGCAACAACATATAGGTATGGAAATCGGTATCGGACTATTCCTATGAGTATTGGTACCGACGATATCAGTAGTAGACTTACTAGCTTGGGTTTTGGTCAAAACCATTTATTTTCAATTTTTCTTAGAGGATACGCTTCAAAGGACAACGTACGTGATCAGTTTAATTAGCTCACCGGATAAAGGGGACGACAAAAAAAGTCAATATTGCTGACCACCTCCGCTAATTGCTACTTTTGATTGCCAACCACATTATTAAAAATAATAATAATAATAATAATAATAAAGTCAACACACTAGACTATACTAGTCAGATTGTGAACTATCAAAACTAGGGGTGCAACTCGGGCGGGTTGGGTCGGGCTTGAGGTCAACCCGAGCCCAACCCGGTGAATCATAAGCCTAGCCCGAGCCCGAGCCCGACCCGACCTCGGGTTCCACATATGAAGCCCAAGACCGAGTCCGGAGGATCGGGTTGAACTCGGGTTGGGTCGGGTACATCGGGTTTATCGGGTTTTAATATAATATTTGAAATAATTTTAACAAAAGTAATATTAGACACATAATCAAATAACAATCAAGTCTTGATCATTACAAAATACAAACTGAAATAAGATTTAGGATAAGGAGTTGAAGAGTTTGAGTGAAGAAATTTAGGATTTAAACTTTTTATTTAAAAAGTTTATATATATATATATATATATATATATATATATATATATATATATATATATATATATATATATATATATATATATATATAAGTCGGTTTTCGGGTTCTTCGGGTAACCCGACACATGAACCTGAGCCCAACCCAATTTTTGATCGGGTTCAAATATTTTAACCCAAATCCGAGCCCGAACCCGAGTATCTTCAACCCTAACCCAACCCATTAACGGGTTTACCCGATCGGGCTCGGGTTTGGCCCGCCCGAGTTGCACCCCTAATCAAAACCATTATATGAATCGGGTTTGAACAAAATTAAACCTAATTATAAAACCCAAAACATGTCCAAGACACTTGCCATGCTTCCCCCTCTCTCACTCTCACACAAGACACAACATAAATATATTTATAAACTTTTATCTAAAATAGTCCACATACATAAATATATACCAATTTATATATATTTACATATATACATGACTTGTGGGTAAAAAATACATAGATATATATAGGAATCCATATGAAAACCAATTGGGATACCTTAACCATGACTAACCTACCCTCATTTATGCACAAAACTGAAATTAGGATTATAAATGACCTATTGGGCATTTCCACAAATACTTGGTACGTGTGTCACCCTCCGTGTGTGTGTGTGTGTGTGTGTGTGTGTGTGTGTGTGGGAGAGAAGGAGGAGGAGGAATTAGGTTAGGGTTTACCGCCGGAGAGGAGGAGGAGCTTGAGGAGGAGGAGCTCGATGGGGGGGGGGGGGAGTCGTCGGGGGGGGGGGGAGGGAGTCACCGCGGGGGAGAGAGTCGTCGGGGGGAAGGGGGAAAAAATTTCGAGTTTCGATTTTTCGAGTGAGGGGGAAAAGGGAGACCTGTGCCCTAAGTAAAAAAGTTAGCGACGTCAACAGTGGACGTCGCTAACCGTCGCAATAATTTTAATATAAGCGACATATTTTCTTAATATGTCGCTGAACGTCGCTATTCAGCGACATACTTTATCTAGTGTCGCTGAACGTCGCTATTTAACGACGTATTACGACATCATTAGGAAGGAGTCGCTATATTATATAGTTAGCGACGTAATTTCTTTCCGTCGCTAAACGACGTCGCTAATAGGGCATATTTTAGTAGTGGGCGGCCGCAACATTGGCAGGGTCATGGATGATGAGGCCCTCGCTCCGGCGATCGCCACTAGCTTTGGTCTCATCGCTGGTGGCTGCCATAACGATTGCTACCGGCTTCAGCCTCCGTCCGTATCTCGAACTCGAGTGGGGTGGGGGTGGGGCGGGGTGGTGGGGAAGAAGCGAGCAGAGTAATTTTTTTTTGGAATGAAGCTGCTGCTTTCTTCTTCCAACACTATATGTTAATATATATTAATAGTTTATTAACTATATTTATTAGATAATTGGTAATGGATAGTTTGGTAATTAGCAATAACTTATAAATAAAATAATTAATTAGTATTAAAAATAATTTACTTATTTGATTATATAATTAGAATAATTAACTAGTTAATCAAATATTTTTATTCATATTAATTAATTATAACAACTATTTATTTTTATTAAAATAATTTTCATAATTTTAATTATTATAACATACTCTTTCACTTTCCAGTTCTCACTTTCTTATTCTAACCAAACACCTTTGTCCCCTACTAGGGTGACAAGAAAGTGAATGGGTTCCTATCACTCTTCCTTACTTGAAAGTCTAAATCCATATCTTCTTATACTTACGGTTTACCAAACTGACCCTAATTGGAGTGGTCTTATACACAGGGAACATGGCGATCCTCTTTCCATTTCTTCTTTCGTTAGAAGGAGGTTTTTGTTGTTCTATTTAAAAATAAATAAATTTTAGTTAATTTTTTCGGTGTTTGAAAAAACCAAAAAAAATGGAAGGAAAAAAATGAATGCATGGGTGGATTGGGAGAACCATTTTCTCCCTATTTTTTTTTCCTCTTCGGAATCAATTTTATTTACTACTTATTTCCTTTGTCATCCAAACACAGAAAAATGACTTATCTTTCCTATGGTCGTGTTTGGTTCACGAAATCATGGCAAAGGAAAAAAAATTCATTCATTTCCTATATGTTTGGATACCAATAGAAAAGAGGGAAAAGAAAAACGATTCCCAAAGTCAGAAAAACTAGGGAAATAAATAGTTCCTCCCATCCAACCAAGAATTTACTTTCCTACTCTAAGGCCACGTTTGGTTCGCGTAATGGAAGAGAAGGAAATCAATTTCTTGGTATTTTCTTTCCTTTGGGAAAATTCCCATTGATTCTTCTTTCCGAAGTTTGGAAATGCCAAGGAACTTGGAAAGGACAGTTAATACTTGAATATGGGAAAATGATTTCTTGTTTGGATGGATGGGATCACTTTTCCCCTAATTTTTCTTCAATTGAGAATCACTTTCCTTTCCTCCTCAATTCCTTTGGCATCCAAACATAGAAAAGTAATTACTTTCCTATTCCAGCTCAATGATTCCGCGTACCAAACGAGACCTAAGGCCTCGTTTGGTTCGCGGAAAGGAACGAAAAGGAAAGGAAATGAATTCCTTAGTATTTTATTTTCTTTGAGAAATTACAATTCCCATTGATTTTTCTTTATAATGTTTGGAAATGCCAAGAAAATTGAAAAAGAAAGTGAATACATCAAGGTGTAGAAAAGTAATTCCATGCTTGGATGGATGTAATCATTTTTTCCACTCTAATTTTTCTTCCATAGGGAATCATTTTCATTTCCTCTTCAATTTCTTTGGTACCCAAACATAGAAAAGAAAAGTAATAATTTTCCTTTCCCAACTCCATGATTCCGCGAATCATACGAGGCCTAAGGATTCAGTTTTTCTTCCAATTTCTTTGGCTTTTCCAAACACTAGAAAGAAAAAATTGGTGGAAATTATAATTTTCCAAAGGAAAGGAAAGAACAAGAAATTGTTTTCCTTTCCTTTCCTTTCTGCAAAAGAAATATTTGGAACATAAGAAAAGAGCAAGGAATTGATTTTCCAAATGGCATGTTGGGTAACAACAAATTTGGATTTGAATTTGAAAATTTCAATTTTGGTCCAAATTTTGAATTTAAAGATGGGTAAATTGTAAAAAACCCTCGTTAAATGTGCATTCGTGTAGAAAGACCTTTTAGTTAAATTTAGAAAATGAAGACCCCCATAATCTATGACTTGCTCGCCTAGCCCCCTACCGTCTGTTGACCGTTAGTTTTGACCATTAATGACATTTAAAAAAAAAACCTAAAGTACCCCCTTCTCTAACCTCTCCCCTACTCCCTCCGGTCGGCCCCCCCATCCTCACTCCGGCCAACACCCCCCCTCCTCCTCCCTCCTCCCCGACCCCCTCAGCCCCCCCCATCCTCCTCCCTCCTCCCCAACCCCCTCATCCCCCTCCTCGACCCCCTCAGCCCCCCTTCTCCTCCTCCCCGCCCCCTCAGCCCCCCTCCTTCTCCCTCCTCCCCGACCGCCTCAGCCCCCCTTCTCCTTCTTCCTCCCCGCCCCCCTCAGCCCCGCTTCCCCGACCCCCTCAGATTCCCTTCCTCCTCCTCTCCGCCCCCTCAGCCCCCCTCCCCGGCCCCCTCAGCCCCCCCTCCTCCCTCCTCCCTGCCCCCTCCTCCTTCCTCTTTCCCGCCGCCTCCTCCTCCTCTCCGCCCCCTCAGCCCCCCTTCTTACTCCGGCCAGCACCCTCCTTCTCCTTCCCGCCCCGGGCAGCCCCGTCCCCTCCTCCTCCTCCCCGCACCACTGGAGAGAGAAGGAGGAGGAGAGTGGAGGGGTAAAATGGTCATTACATATCCCACTCAACAGCAGTTAACGGAAAGGGGACAAAATGAGCAGATTTCATACTTTTTTGGAATTTTAAGAGCATGGGGTCTTTTAGTGCAAAAAGCGGGAATCTAACGAGGGGTTTTTTGCACTTTACCCTTTAAAGATTGACCAAAGTTTGGTAAGTTGGAATTTGGAATTGAAAATTGACACAATCCAAATTATGTGTTTGGATTGTATAATGTATGTACAAAAAATAATATGGTTAACTAAATATAAAAAATTAATATTAACAAAATATTAAGGTTAAATGATAAAAAAAATTAGATTAAAAAAGAGATATAATATTATGGTTTACTCAAGAACATAAATATTTATCTAATTAACAAAATAATATAGCTAACTAGTAATTATAATTACTAAGTACTTGAACAAAATTATTTTATTAGTTAATTGTAACATATTAATTTGTTTCAATATTAATTATTTTATTTTTAATTAACTATCTAATTGTGTAATAATATAATTATGTAATAATTCATTATCTAGTTAAATTTAATATACCTATTAGTATTATATGTTTTAATATATTTTTATTTGTATTAGTTAATTATTTATATTGATTAAATATCCTAACAACTTATTTTATATTAATTATTTGTGTTAACTAAGAATAAAATTTTCATATATAAATTATTAACTAAATATTAGTTATTTGTTAATTAAGTTACCGATTAGTCAATTATTACTTAGTGTTAACTAAATATTTAATAGAACAATAAAATTATTAAAAAAATCAAATCTAATTTTTGCCCTCTCAAATTCAGATTGGATAGGAAGATGTGGAATAGCCTCCAAATACTAGTTTTGGATTTGGAAATTAATTATTACTCACTTTCCAAATCCAAATCTAACATCCAACCAAACATAGGCCATGGATTTGTATCCAAATCAATGTATCTTCAAATCCATGACTAGTTCCAGTGTCCTAAGATGCACCACGAGAAAAAATTTGTTATTTTCTTGTGTCAAATTTATATCTATACTAGAAGTCACGCGCTTTTGTGCGTGTTTTTTTCCTCACTTTTAAAATATATACTTGCACGACAACCAATTTTAAAATATAATAAAATATTTTGAATTTTGAGATGTTGAACATTATTGTAGTTGAAAATGTATAATTATTATTTGTTAGTAATTACGTTAGTGGAGAAGTATGTAATTTATGTATATGTAATTTACGTTAGTGGAGAAGTATATATATATTGTAATGCCTGTGGTTCGTATTACGTATTTTGGTATACATGTACGTATCTTGACTCGTATTTCATGTCTCTTGGCTGGGTTCGGTTAGGTTCGGCTTGATTTGGTTCGGTTTGGGTTGGAGTGCAAACTCCCACCTACCACTTCCCCCTTCCTTTATTAGCCGCCCACTTTTCTCTCTCTCCTCATTACTTCTTCTTCTTCTCCATTACTCTTCTTCACCTACCAGGAAGAGAGCTAGGCAAGTGTAACTTGCTTCACGAAGGAACTCCCATTTTGTTGTTCCATTTTCTTCTCCTCAAGATCTTAAGCCTCTTTACTACTTAGTGTTTTCAAATTCCATGGCTCCTTCTACGTAGATCTAAGTTTCTAGTATTTTCGATCTTCTTGGTTTTGATCTACTAAAATAACTTGTTTTCGAAAACTAAGAGTTCCATGTAGTAGGCCTCATGATTTTGCACAAGTTTGGTTTTGGGATGGCCGGATTTCACCAAGTCCTGGCCGAGATGGAGTTCCTGAGCTCTTACGCGTGTTTGCTTTGGCCATGGGGAGAAGATGAAGTTTTACGCACACGTTCTAAACGTGTTAGAGTAGTGCTTAGCCCTTACGCACACGTTTTACGTGCCAGCGTTTATTTTGGCCTTTTACGCTCACGTCTTAACGTGCCTGCGTAGTGCTCCTTTCACGCTCACGTATTGCGTGTAAGCGTATCCCGCTCTATGCTGAGTTTATCAATTTTACGCTCGGGGCTCTCCCGCTAGCGTAAAATCGTGCTCGCGTAGACGTGGGTTCGCGTACGTTTTACTAGCGTAAATCCCTAGCTCGAGCAGACCTTCACGAGCGTAAAGTTGCCCGAGTTTTTCTCGCGTAAAGTTTTACTCGCGTAAAATCTGCTCGAGGGTTCGCGCGCGTAAAATTTTACGCGCGTACAATCTTGCTAGCGTAAACCCTGGCTAGCGTAAATCCCAGCCGTATGCTCCCTTGCTCGCGTAGAGCTTGCTAGCGTAAAGCTCACGCGTAATGTTTCACTAGCGTAATCGGTGGTACGCGCGTAGAAACTTGAGTTCCTATGGCGTACACCTTTACCTTTTATAGATATTTTACGTCCATTTTATGTCCTTACGTCTTTTGTCATGAACTTGAAAATCACGAATTTATTTAATATGTTTGGAAATGATAATTGAACATGGCATAGTATGACAAGTATACCTGACATGATCATTCTCGAATTGCTGTTGCGACGGCTAACATGACATGACACGACCTGACAAGAATGATTGACCTGGACACCGTGGACGATTGTGTTTGTACATATAAACAAGTACTGTCTGCATCATGTCTAGGACGGGGACCCCTGAATACCACGGTCAGGGGCACCTACTGAAATTGACTAAGGCTAATCAACTAGAATAATTTAGTAGACATGAAGAGATTCCCCGCTACAGGCAATCCCGTTATCTGGGCGCATTCAGTGGACTTGTAGCCTACCGACGAGTAGGGCACATTTCTAGCACACAGTTATGTGGTGCACCATTAATAAATGGACATTCGACCTGGATAACCGGATGGTCTGCAGGGCTTGTGACTGTTGGGATAATCTCATTGCATCTTGCTAGTAACTAGGCCTGTGATAACCCTAGTTAGTTAAAGTATCAAGCCGCACTCTTGATTGGTCGTGATTGATTGGATGGAGTATATTCCAGCTTAGTCTTGTTCCGATCCTGTACAAGATTATGACATGACATGATTAATTGTGCTTGTCCTAATAATAACGATCGGGGGTCCAGTTCTGTTCAGGCGAAGGGTTACAACCCCGGTCCTTGTTTGGTTTAAGGGTTGTAACCTGGCTCCCGGAGCAGTTCTGTGTCCTCTCTTCGTTTATTGTCTTATTGCACCCCAGGCCAAGCTTGTCATGTTTTACCTTACCTTAACAGCTTGATTAATTATTTATACTGGCCTTAACAATAACGATCGGGGGTCCAGTTCTGTTCAGGCGAAGGGTTATAACCCCGGTCCTTATTTGGTTTAAGGGTTGTAACCTGGCTCCCGGAGCAATTCTGTGTCCTATCTTCGTTTATTGTCTTATTGCACCCCAGGCCAAGCTCGTCATGTTTTACCTTACCTTAACAGCATGATTAATTATTTATATTGGCCTTAACAATAAAGATCAGGGGTCCAGTTCGGTTCAGGCGAAGGGTTACAACCCCGATCCTTATTTGGTTTAAGGGTTGTAACCTGGCTTCCGGAGCAGTTCTGTGTCCAGTCTTCGTTTATTGTCTTCACTTTACCAATAGTATTTGAGACGAGTTTCTATTCAGGTGAAGGGCTGCAACCCCGGTCCTTGTTTGGTTTAAGGGTTGTGACCTGGCTACTTGAATAGTTTCCTCGTATTCAGTTTACTGTTGTTATCTCTATTATTATCAGTTCTTTATTTATTATTTATCTTTAATACTCTATTGTGATATGCTGGTTTTAGTTCCTAAGTGAAGCCTCCTTTGTGGCACTTGCTCTTTCTGGGGTCTGACCCAGCTGGTTTTGTGTGGCCAGATATCAGAGTAGCTCCAGAGGTTCTACCTACCTTCCAGCCAGATGGTGGCCACCAGGCGTAACCCTGGCAACGAGTGGGTTTTTTTTGTTCTCCCACTTCATTGTAAATTATTCTTTTGAGGCGTTTAGCCGACGAGCACGTGTTAGCTCGGTTGCACCTTATTTACTGTCTGCCTACGGGCTATAACATGAATGACAAATCCTAGGGTTGATCATGTATGACTAAACTCTTGCTAGTCTTCATATTTTGTACGACTAGCTTCATGATCATCCAATATGTAATGTATGGGACGCCTTACTATTGTATATTTGATGTTCTAATATCTTGTGACTGCTACTACTTGCTTGTGATTGAGACACTAGGCTTGTTCATGACCATAGGAGACTGATGGATTGTAGTTAAACCCTCATGTATCTAGACAGCCGTGACCGTATAGCGAGGTGGGTTGCACTTCAATATACGTAGCTGGCTATGTACGCCCCCGCTCTCCAGTATTCTGGTTCTGGGGCGTTATATATATATATATATATATATATATATATATATATATCAATTCCACTGAATCAGACCATGTTTCTCTGCTGGTTGAAATAAAAAACAATTCTAATCCACTCAACAAGAACTTCCAATTCCTCGACTTCTGGACCGATCATCCCCAATTTTTTGGCATCGTTGCGGAAGCCTGGAATAGTGTGAACTCTCCCAACCCCCTCACTCGGGTGAGCAACAAGCTCAAAGCAACGAGAAAAGCTCTATCTAATTGGAGCAAACTTGCCTATAGGGACATTTTCCAAGCCGTTCGGGTTGCTGAGGACGATGTCACCCATGCCGAGGCCATATTCGCATCGGACCGATCCCAAGCAGCTAGGACAGCCCTGAACCTCACCAAGACAATGCTCAAATTCAGGCTTAAAGTGGAGACCGATTTCTGGAAGCAGAAAGCGAGGCTGAAATGGGACATCGAGGGGGATAAAAACTCGAAATATTTTCACGCCTGCGTCAACGGTCGAAGACACAGACTATCGATTCACCAAACCGCTGACGAGAATGGGAACATCGTGACAGATCAGAAGAGTATCCAAGCGGCCGCAATGACTTTCTTCTCCAAATTATTCTCCAAAGAGATGGTTCACAAAGATAGGTCCTTCCTGGACCAAATCTCTACTCTAATTGATGACACCGACAACGCTCAGTTGGAACGTCTCCTGTCAGAACAGGAAGTGAAAGAAGCTGTATGGGCTCTGAACGAGCACAGCGCCCCCGGCCCGGACGGCTTTTTTGGTGTCTTCTTTTGTACCAGCTGGGAGATTATCAAGCAGGACATCACCGAAGTGGCTACTGCATTCCTAGAAGGAGCTACTTACCCCAAAGCCATATCCAGCACCAAGATGATCCTTATCCCGAAAAAAGAAAACCTAGAATCCTTCTGCGACTTTCGACCCATCAGGCTCTGCAATTTCACCAACAAAATTATCTCCAAAATCATCGCCACCAGAATGGCTGGTACGCTCCCCAAAATCATCTCTGAGGAGCAAAGTGGCTTTGTTCGAAGGAGGAACATTCAGGACAATATAATGCTAGCCCAAGAGTTAATCACCTGCATGAAGTTTCCAGTCAGAGGGGGCAACATCGCCGTCAAAATCGACATGGAGAAAGCATATGACAGACTGGATTGGCAATTTATGATCTGGGTCTTCAGGGCATTCGGATTCTCAAAAAATTGGACCAACATCGTGTGGAGATCCGTCAGTAACTCATGGTTCTCCACTGTCATCAACGGTCAAACCGAGGGGTCCTTCAAATCTAGCCGCGGAGTGAGACATGTCGACCCTCTATCTTCCACGGTCTTCATTATAGCGGCAGACGCCCTGAGTAGAAACCTCAACAACATGGCCAGCACTCCGAACTTCCATCACTATCACACTTCCAGTGGATGCCCTATCATCACCCACCTGGCCTTCGTCGACGATTTACTCATCTTCTCATCCGAGGAAGTTGGTACTATGGAGGTGGTCCACAACACCTTGTAGAGGTACTATAGATGCTCCGGACAGAAGATCAATCATTCCAAAAGCGTTATCTATGCCTACTACAGCATCAAAAGAGAGAATGCAATCAGTCTCTCCAACTTAACATCCTTCACTGTTGCCCACCCTCCGTTCAACTATCTCGGGTGCTCCTTTGTGTACGGGAAATCCAACTGTAGCATCTTTGAGAACTTGATCACTAGAATTAGGAAAAAACTGGAGGGGTGGCATAATGCCACATTATCCCCGGGCGGCAAGATGATCCTCATCAAATATATGCTCACTTCCATTCCCATCCATACTCTGGCTGCGTGCTCCCCGCCTAAGAAGGTTCTCTATTCGATCGATCAGATCTTTTGTAATTTCTTTTGGGGCACAACAATGGGCAAGACGAACATCACAGGGCCAGCTGGGAGGCCATAGCTCATCCCACCGAGAAAGGGGGTCAGGGTTTCACCAAACTCAATCACATCGTTCAAGCCTTCTCGATGAAATTGTGGTGGAAACTACGTACGAACAAGAACTTATGGACCAGATTTATGGAGGCCAGGTACTTCAAACACATCCACCCATCTGTGGCCATATCCAACAGGAGATCCTCAGCTGCTTGGCGTCGTATCCTTATTGGACGCGACTTCGCTGAGCCGGCAATGAGACTCCAACTGGGTACCGGAGACTCGGATCCATTCCTGGAGAGATGGATCGAGAATTGCCTGATCCCGAATATTTCGATGACCCCCAGATCCCGCAGGATCAGAGACCTGTGGAACTCAGATACTAACGACTAGAACTGGGACAAGATTCGCGCTTGGTCCGGTAACAAAACGGTTGACAGCATCCGCCAGTACGACTTAGCCTCGGACGCGAGGACGACAACCTGAGGTGGTCGCTTGAGGCCTCCGAGGAATTCTCGATGAGATCGGCGAGATACGCTGCTCGAGGGCCCTGGCAGCCGCATCATATCAGTATGAGCTTTTGGCATTCCTGCATCCTTAAGAAGTGGTCCTTCCTTATGTGGAGAGTCATTAGGAAGAAACTGCCGACCGACGACATCCTTCCCTCTATTGGGATCAGCTTAGCGTCAGCTTGCAATTGCTGCTCTGACCGTCAGATGGAGACCATTGACCACATCTTCTGTCAGGGATGCCTGCCAGGAAGCATCTGGAGGACCCTCAACCAGCTCTACAATATAGCTCAAGGTAGTGGATGCTTCAACGATCTGGCAGGCCAATGGGGTTCTGCCTCCCACGGCCACCAGATCGTCGCAGCGGCCGCTACGTGGGCGATTTGGAAGAATCGCAACAAGGCGAGATACGAAGGTCACCAATACTCAGCCGACCAGCTCATCCAGGAAGTCTTTCGCCAATGTCGTAAACGGAGCATCCTGTGCAACCACAGTCCGAAAGCTTTCTGGTCCTCGATCCACCCCTAGCCCTGGGTGGCCTCCCATCCTCTGGGCGGCAGAACAGCCCCCCCTCCCATCGTTCCGTTTTGTTGTATACTTGTATAGGCTTTCCTTTTTGTGCCTTGTATATGTGGCTTCGGCATTTTGAGCCTTGATTAAAAAAATGGGGGGTGTTTCTCAATATATATATATATATATATATATATTATATATATATATATATATATATATATATATATATATATATATATTATAAAAAGGTAATTGTATTTCATCAAGAATTAAACAATAGCATCACTCTACACTAAGGCCATTACTTTACAGCCTCATTCCATATACATCATTATCAATATTATGTAGAATCCCAAGAATAGACGTTTTCACCCCCTCAAAGAAGCGATTATTTATTTTCGTCCACAGATGCCAAACAACAGCTGGTAGTCTGATACGTGCGATGCGAAACCATCCCACTTCACGACCTCTTGCACTACGTATGTCTTCTACAATAATCGACCACTTCCTAGGAGACCCCCCATATGTTTAGTTTAGATTCTTGAGCTCTCCAGATCTCTCCCCAGTAAACCTACATGCAAAAAATAAATGGCCCATGGATTCATTGCTAGATCCGCATAAAACACACCTCCATCCTTCTATCCATACTCCGAATGTACTAAAACTATCAAGTGTCAGCAATCTCTGTAAACATAGTTTATACATACACAATTGCATCTTCGATGCAAGGCCTTTTGACCATACCATATCCCAACGCATATGTATAGGACGTATACTGTTATAGACCTCCTTGTATATAAACCCATTACTGCCCTTTATGCTCCAAACCTACATATCATATTCCAAATTAGGATCTATAATGCATTCTCGAATTTCTTGTCTGTACTAGCGTGTACAGCAAGCGTTGCCACTCAGCTCCATCAGTATAGCGCTAACCCGGGCCCCTCTGTCCGCCGTGGTCTACGCATGCCAACACCCTCGCTCCATCAAACTTTGATGAGCAATCCATGGATCCAACCAAAGGCTCGTAGCCTCTCCATCTTTAAACCTCCAGGAGATCATAAGATTCAACTATCTTCGATAACAAATAATGTTCTTGTATATGTCACCACCACTTTTTAAAGTAAAGGTATTTTGGTAATTCATGAAATTTTTGATTATTTTGATTATTATTTAATTCATGAATGGTGCTAAGTGTTATAATTAGTAAAACCCTAGAATTACCCTAATCTAGATGTTGATCATGAGCCTAGAGACTTAGTTAGTAGAATTAATAAAGTTAACTAAGTTCTAGAATATTTAGATATTATGTTAGCACTAGATATTTAGTGGAAACCCTAATTTTGATTGGGCCTTTACTAAAGAGGCTTGATTTCAACCAAAAGAAGGCCTTTAAGCTAGATTGGACCAAACCCTAACACTAATACCCCCTATGGCCGGCCAAGGCACCCTCCCCCTTCCTATATAAGGCAACATTAGCCCCTTGCCTCCTTCCATTTGCAAACCCTAACCCTAATTTGTGTTCTTTCCCAAATTTGTCCACTTTCTCCAAATTACTTCCAAATTGAACCAAATCAATTGCAATACACTCCCCTAGTGTAGATGAGGTCTCTATTGGCTAGCTAGCAAGGATTGGGAGCAATTTGACCATAGGAATTGGTGTGGGATCGATTCAAGGGATTTTTCATTGAGATTCCAATTCTCAATAGGTAATGACCTCTAAACCTATTAATTTTCAGATTTCTCACCATAGATGCATTCATTTAGGGTCCCCCTAGCCTAGGCCAAGTTTGGTTAGAAATTGAATCCATTTAGGGTGCGTATTGGAGGAGTTTCGAAGAGCTATTCAAGGTATTCGATGAAATGCCTCTTAGAACTTTTTGATCTTGGTTTTCAAAACTAATTACATATTTGTGTAGTTAATATTGTGTAGATTAATTATCTTTGTGACTAAGTCGATTTTTAGGAGTTTTTGGTGTCGGAATTTGACACAGGGACACGGGGACACTCACTGTACAGGCACTGTGTAGTGCCCTGCTGCTACATGTCCAGTTCTCACTGGACATAACACGATATGACACACCACTTGCTGGGTAGGTGGGGACAATGTCTGACAACACACACATGAATTTTGGGATGATCTTATGGTATATTCGAGGAGTTCTCTCACTCGTAAGTCCCTGTCGAGTGACACACACACACGCAGTTTCCATTTCTGATATGCACGTGGACACGGGACTCGACACTTCTTGGACACGTCCTAGCTGACTCATGGACACATGGTTAACAAGTTGAAACTCCTCCACGACCCATCACTTGGACACTTCTTGCACATTTCCACTCGACACACACGCACCACACTGCCTTCATATGTTCTGATACCATGTTGTATTTTCTGTTTGACACTGCTCTGACACTGCTCGTTCTGTTTTAAGACCACACACACACCATTTGCATATCCTTGCATGAACCACATTTGCATAGCCACTGCTACACTCTTTAATGCTTAATTGGATACACCTAGTTCAGTCATGTCCGAATACACAATTGACACATTGCACTCTTCACTCATCCATGCATCTGCACACACACTTGTTTTGCTCTGTCTGCACTCCAAATACTACTGCACACATGCTTTGATACAAGCCATGTATCAGAGCTAGTACCATACTTTGCTGCACATTTCCCCCTTTTTGTCACATTTGTATTTGATAACCACTTATCTGAAATTTGCATCCCTTCACTGCATTGACTCTATCCTGCAGATAAGAGAGCAAGTCAGAGTTTTGGGTTCGAGTGAAATCAGATTTGCATGCCCTGTATAACCTTGTATTAGCTCATTTGGGTACCTATGTTGCAGCCCATTAGGACAGTCCTATACACTTCATCCTTGGCATGCCATCCTTGCACAGGTCCTACTTTAGATATCCATTTCATTTACCACTGCCCAATGTGGTATCCTGTTGCATTGTACCTACTCATTTCATTCACTTCACATTTCATATCCTGTCTTCATTATATTTGCATGCACACATCAATGCATATTCACCACATCATGACACTGTCCTGCTGCCCACCATTCATTTACTGTACTACTGTTCCTGCATATTAGCAAATATGTTCTGAACTGAACATCTGTTCAGTCTCCCTTTAGTGTTCAGTCCCCTTTTCCTATATGTTAAGTCAGCCTTCATAAACATCTTGTTCACTGCATTCACTTCGAGTATCAGCCCTATTTAGCATGTTCAGTACAATTGAATGTACATCCCATTATATGCCAATGTTTAGTTATCTTTTACTGTCTCATTCACATGCTACAACCTGGACATTGCAGTCCTAGCTAGATCATGGTTATGTTCAGTTGCTTACATTGATTGTCCTTACATGTTAGGCAAATGTTAGATATTATATGTATATGGGGATGTGAGGTTGAGGGTTGTGTAGTAGTATTGGTATTTAAATATACTACTCTTAGGTTGGACTGTTTTGAGTTAGGCTGGGTTATAGTATACTCTATACATATTTGTGTTTGGTATATGGTTAACTTAGGAGTTTAGTTTAATGTAGAGTTTAACCTATAGTTAACTCTAGAGAGACCAATGTGGACCCAATAGCCTAGTTGGCCAACCCTAGATTAGTTGTCACGACCCGCACCCACTGTGAGGGTACGAGAACGTAACAACGCCCAGCCTACGCCGCAGTGTCGGCGGTAGAACGCTGTCCTAGGTCACAATATCTAACAGATAAGGGTAAATAAACAGTTATACTCCCCGAATGGGGATGACATAACAGAATATAACTCAACCACATCTAAGGTAGAACATGAAAGGAAAGATAGATAAATATCCAGAAATGAAACACAGAGATACGAATCCAGAATTCTAAGTGTCTAAATAAATACATAACCAAATAACATCTTAGAAACTCAATACAGAAACCAGAAGATAAAGACATCCTAATCTAGGGAAGTATCATCAACTGCTAGTAGGTCCAAGTCACTAGTGATGTCTAATGCTGCACCGAGAGGGGGTAGACACCAGAGCCTCATCATCCACTGTAAAATTTTCAACAGGTCCAGTCAGGACGGGAGCGAGCACATATCTCTCAAACAGTTCATAGCAGGTTAGGAGTATAAATCATACAATAGAGTAAAATACAGAAAGTGCTGAAAAAGAAGTACAAGTAAAACAGGAGATATTTTTGTAACTGAAAGTAATACATGATAGTAAAGACTGTAAGTGGCTACGTGATTTAGAGTACAATATGGTTATGTAAACGGCTTAGGGGCACATGAATACAAATAAGAGGCACATTTATACAGCTACTGGGGATAATGATCACATAACCAATTCTACTCACCCCGCCCCAATTAATACACAAGGATCCATTCAAGTTACGTTATAAGCACATGAATACAACTAAGGATACGTGAACTCATGTAATGAGTAGTACATGAGGCACGTGATAAAGCACATGAGAACATGTAAAAATATGAACTAGTACGAGTACAAGGAGTACCTGATGCACATGATAAAGTACATGAACATAAAATACCCGATGCACCCGTAGAGGGATAACATCTCAGGAAGGGATCCATATAGTACTAATCCGTGAAAATACGTGTCAGCATCATGTAAAGTAATCTAGAGCAAGAATATAGTCCAGATAAGTATAAAAAGATCAGATAATGTACTCACCTGCTAACTGAATGTCCAAGGTGAAAGTACTGTCCGAGTAGTGGTGTCTGGCTCCTATTTAGAATAGCACAAGTCACAACAAGTCCAGAATAGTAATAAGATGCACTACGATGCATACTACATGAATCTAGGTCAATCTAGACCAAAGTCAACTCTTGGTCAACTCTGGTCAACCCTAGAAGTCAAACTAGGTCAACCAAGTCAAACCTAAGTCAAACTAGTCTACACTAGGCTAACAAGGCTATTTTAAGTCTAACAAGACTACACAAGTCTAATCTAAGCTCACTAGCTAAGCAAACACAATCATAGGCCATAGGCTAAGAGACTAGGCCATGGGCCAATAGGCAATACCATATTCAATATCTATATCTAAAACAATACATATATATACATACCACACAATTTAATATAGGATATCTATATTGATATATATATAGGCTCCTATTCACATATTAGATACATGCATAATATGACAATGTGTATATATATATATATATATATATATATATATATATATATATATATATATATATATATATATATATTTTATATATATATATATATATATATATATATATATATATATATATATATATATATATATATATATATATATATGAGGAAAATGTACCTAAGGTCGACCTTAGGTAAGTTACCTAAGGTCGACCTCATTTTCCTCACTTTACAACATTTTTTTCTTGAATGTTTTTTTTATGGGATTGATCTACACCTTATTGATTGGCAACATACCAAATTTCAAGAAAAAATAATATTGTTTAGCCCCCTATCTATCCCTTGCAAAATTGACGGTCTAAAACTTTGCTGCTACACCGTCGATTTTGCAAGGGATAGATAGGAGGCTAAACAATATTATTTTTTCTTGAAATTTGGTATGTTGCCAATCAATAAGGTGTAGATCAATCCCATAAAAAAACATTCAAGAAAAAAATGTTGTAAAGTGAGGAAAATGAGGTCGACCTTAGGTAACTTACCTAAGGTCGACCTTAGGTACATTTTCCTCTCTCTCTCTCTCTCTCTCTCTCTCTCTATATATATATATATATATATATATATATATAATATATATAAATATATATATACACACATTGATGTGTTATACAATATAACTAGAATATATAAACCTATAGGCTTTATGTATATACCATACAACATTATATGTTAATACATATACATATACATATATAGAGAGAGAGGGACACATGAACATGTGTCCAAGTGTATGTGTGAGAGGGGATGAGGGTGTGTGTGTTAGTGAAAAACAATGAAGAACAAACAGTGTAACAGTGAGAATGTGAGTGCGAGCTTGTGTGTGTAGAGGACAGTAAGGTATGTGTGTGTTTATGTGTGTGTGAGTGAAGTGAAACATGAAACAGTGAATGGGTGTGAGAGAGAATGAGAGTGTAAGACATGTGTGAAATCAGTGAGATATTTGAGGGTGAAAACAGTGTAACAAACTCAGATTACACATAGGAAATCCCCTTCTAATTCAGTTCATCAATTTCAGAATTAAAACTTTAAACAACAGTTCAAACAAACTCAGGATAACACATAAAAACCATTTAACAGTCCCCACATCCCATTTCCAGATTTCAGTCCCAAACTCCCCTACAAAACAGTCCATACAAACTCAGATTGAAAATCATTTTAACACAGGCCATAAGACCCTGAATCTCAGTGAAAAAGTTCCCTCTTTGCATTCTCAGTTTTCACATTAAAAATATTCTAAACAGTTCAAAACAGTCCCTTAAATGAAATTCCAGATTTTGAACCCCAAACCACATCCAAACAACCCAAATTTTGACACCCACTTAGGAATCACATATGTGAACATATTAGAGATTTAATATCATGTAATTAACAGTATAAAATAGTTTAAAATCGATGCTAAAAACCATATAAAAAATCTGGAAAAAAAAGGGAATAGTAAACTGATACACAGTTTCAGAAAAATAGGGAATTCGAGAATTAACAATCAAAATCAAATTAAAATACTAAATCAGTGGTTGGTAATGTGAAAACACATTGCACACGTGTTAAGTGATGTGTTTGTGTCCACAAAAGTGGACACAAACGTGTCTAATCACTTAAATACGAAAACAGGGAAAAACAGTGCAACACAGACCAATCGTCGTGCACGTGTTCACGGTGTCCGTGCACACGACACGACGCAACACAACCCACGTGATCGTGTACACGTTTCAACCTAGACTAGGGCTAGGGCTAGGACACCCTGCCATGTGTCCACGTCGGGTGTACGCGACACAAGACACGCGTGTCAGTGGTCATTTTCAACAGAAAACAGTGCAGTACAAAAATGGTGCAGGAGCTCGTGCGTGTCCGATATGACACGTGGGGCTCTGAAATTTGGGGAGCCCCGTGTCAGTGTCGGCCCCTTACCATACGTCAAATTTGACATATCGAAGTGCAGTGTCCAGGGCACTGTGTCCCCCGAAGTGCAGGGCATGCACAGTGCCCGTGCACGCGCGCGCGACCACGTGTTCGCGTATCCGTGTGGACTCGACATGACACTAAGACTACACAAAAACACCAGAAATGCGTAAGCGACATCAAACCCTAATTTTCTATTCAAATACTTTCCTAAAAAACACACGAAATGCCCATTGGGGCATTTTATCTAACACTTGGTATGTGTCACTGATACGTGTCCAAAAAGGACATGAAATGGACACGAATTTTAGGGCTTCCTATTCCTACAGTTAGGTTAGGTCTAGGGCTCCCTAAATATGTAATAAAATTAAGATTCTATGAAGGGGATTGAAAGTTACCTATGTGTGTAAAATCCTTCAAAAAGCTCCACAAAGAGGTGCTCCTCTTGATGGCCAAACTCCTCCAATGTGCTCCCAAGCTGAGAATACTCATAACCAACAGCAAGAACAGTAAAATTAGGTCCTAATGCAATTGGTTTGGAGGAAAAACGAATTAAAATGGATTTTCTAGGGATTAGGGAAGATGGAGACTCACTTCTTTCTAAACTTGCACAAAATTCCTAATGGAGGCTAGCCCTAACTTTGAGGGGTATTAAATAGGATGGGGGAGACCATCATGACCAGCCATGGGCTGATTAGGGTTAGGATTTGGCTACATGGTGTGGGCCTATGGGCTTTAAGTCTCAAGTCATTAGTCATGACTTATGAAGTCATAAGCCATTCTAGCCTAATTAATTCCTAATCTGTCCGAACAAGTTCCAATGAGTTAAACCTCACTAACTTAGGTCAAGCCAAGGTTACTTATCCTAACCAAGTGGTCTTAACCTAGGTTAATCTCTAGGTTAGTCTCCTAGTCAACACTAGTCAAAGTCAACTATAGGGCCAAAATCAATTATACTAAAAATCTCTAAAAATCACTAAAAATCACATTAATTCTAATAAATCTAATTAATACTAACTATCACTAACCATGGTTAGCTAAGGCTAGCTGTGACTAATCTAGGTTAGGTCCAAACCAAGTTAGGCTAATCACAGAACATGGCAATCAATTAAATAATATTAAAATCACACAATTCTTAATAATACATTAAATTTCCAAATAATATATATTAAATTCAATTAAATTCAAAATGACAAAAATACCCTCGAACTGGAAATGATAAATAAAACACCCTAATCACATGGCTAGGCTCTAGGTTAGGCTGTCTCTAGTGTTACACTATCAAAACACCAAAATCATAAGTCAAGATTTTAAATAGTTTTAAAATGATTTAAAAATTACCAAAAATTATATCGTGATTTAAAATATCATTATTAAAAGATTAAAATCACAAAATTTCAAAATTACCCTCATTTGGAAAACTGGGTGTTACAATCCTACCAACCTTAGAAAAATTTCGTCCTCGAAATTAAGATGATCGCAGCCCTTCTAGGTTAAACCCAAACAATCAAGGTCAAAAGAGAACTTATCTAAATCATGCAATTGGAAGGATAACATATAGGATTTGGTAAGTGGTATCAGTCTGAGGTCTCATCTAGCCATTCTAGTCATATTAGATCAAGAGCAATCATAAGGTATCAAAACATACAACAATATGGTAGGGTGCATCAATTTCAAGACTGGCTAAGATATAGGTCAAAGGCTCACCTCCAACTAGGTCTGGTGGCTGGAACTCCCTCCCGAAGGCGGAGTCTTGGCTGGGATAAGTGCAGCAGGACAGTCTCGCAGCCCGTGTGCAGCTGACCCACACAACAGGAACACCCCTCTTCTCTTCCTACAGTTGTCCCACATATGTCCAGGCTTCTTATAGAAGGTGCAGGTAGGCACTCTCTCAGCTGGCCTCTGCTGAACAGGAGTCTGGACTGGGTAGGCTGGTCTAGGCTGATAGTCTGGGTGCTCACGGGGCTCTGGGTATACACTGCTCCTCGGTCTCTTAGAACTAGTCTCTCCCCCTGAATGTACCAAATCCCACAGCAGTTGGATCCCGCGGCCCTGCTCCTTCAGGATCTCAGCCTGAACTCTCTGTGTCTCTAACACATCTCGGAGAAGTCTGGATATCTGAGCTCCGTCAGGAAACAAATATGCCGAGGGTATGGTATGGGGTACCCCTCCTGGAGGCAGAGGAGGAGGCGGGGAAGGACTTTTGGTCTCAGATGAGACTGCAGCTCTCTCCTGGGTAACAGGTGGTGGAGGAAAACTCTCTGGTAAGGATGCTAACACCTCCTCGATGGCAGGAGGTGCCACTACCCTTGGGTCAGCCTGAAGGGTCACTACCTCCTGAGTAATAGGAGGTGGAAGCACACTATCAGTAGCTGCAGCTGCTCTCAGGCGACAGGCTCGGGTCATGGGTGCCATACTGGAAGGGATAAAAACACAACAATCATTAAGGCTGTACGGCAGTCTACTATCCTATCTGAAAACTGGTAATTATCAAAATAAAATAAGTTAACTACTAATCATCTATAAAGAGGTACTATTTTAAGAAAACCAGGACCACAAGTTTAAGGAACGAAAGTCAATAGCATTGAATCCAATCACAATATAATATATATAGAAGGAGAGAGTGTTAGAGAGGGAAAAGCTAGCATTTTGTAAGGGTCATGTGGTTTGTGTGAAATATACATAAAAGTATATAGGAGGATTTGGGTCTCAACTATGGCTATCAAGTTATACTATTCATGGCATATTAGTTAAGCAATCTATAAGGCACAAGCTATTTATTCATAACATGTATAGCTAACCGTATATGTAAGTATCTATATGGCTATATGAACATAACATAGAGATGAAGGGTTAGGTTTACATGGCAGTTGTGAACATTAGTGTAGAGTGTCAAGTGTACATGGGTTAAAACTTGAAATAAAGGGTTCAATCATTCAGTTTTAGTTCAACATTACATATCAGATCTGAAATTGAACTACACATTTGAAGGCAATGAAAAAAAAATTGTTAACATGTTTTCAGTTTTCAAAATTTGGAGAAATTCGAACATCAAAACCAACTCAATGTTTACCACAACCACAACCTAACATGTAAGAGTATGAACCTAACATTATATACCTACACACAACCATGTATACGGCTCAAACATTACTATTAAAAAAAACTGCATATTGACTAATCACTTAGAATTCAGACTTAAAGGGTTAATATGTACACAGTCTCAGGTTTAACAAATTTCAACACAAAACTCAACCAATTTCTTTAAGAAATGAAACCCTGTATATAACATACATGTGTAGTGATGTAAGCAAAACTAATAACATGAAATTTAAATTTAAATTACAAATTAATCTGGGAAAACGGAGAACTAGTCACTGATACTGCACTATATTAGAATACTAGGATTTTGAGAACTTAACATCAATCATATTAACATGCATTTAGATAGGTTGGTAAACAAGTGTAGTATGCATACGTGTCAGGCAAGTATCCGTGTCCACTATATATATATATATATATATATATATATATATATATATATATAAATATTTAAGGTAATACAAGAAATAATGGCAAGAAGGAATAAGGAAAAAAAAATCTATTCTGCTTATCTGTTTAAAAGAGGGAACCATTTTGAAACCAGAGCTATAATATCAATTCCAAGTTAAGGTCTAGCAAAATCATCGATTCATTGTATTAGAAAGAATTTATAGCAAGAAGTTACACAAGGTTATAATAATAGCTAAGCTACTCCTACTCATACTCCTACTCCTAAGTTATTTGATGATGGGATACAATTTATACAACAGAATGGTACGATACAGATGATATATTTAAAAACCTTCTCAAGATACAATCTGATAATCATATGCGTCTGTCCAAAATCACGTTACTCAGAGTCCTTGCCACGCTAGTAAGCAAGGCTGCGAATAACGATAGATTCCATATATGGGGCATACACCTCTATAATCATGTCGTCTAGAATTCTCGCTATGCCGACTAGTATAGCTGCGAGAAATTCCAAATCTCATAACCAAGATATGTACATCCGAAGTCAGGTCTCTATGTCTCTGCCACGCCAGCTAATATGGCTACGATAAACTATAGGTTCCATAATCAAGCAGACGTTTTACCATCCCTGTTATTCCGTCAACATATATTATCAGAAAATATCGTAACCCAGGCCATAAAATTCATCTCGATGGGAAAATCAAAATCAACAACGATCAATCAAAATCAAATTCAATAATCAAGGAGTGAGAGCGAACAAAACAAGGGAAATGATTTCAAATTGAAGTTTAAATAAGATTCTCAAGGGTCGTCCCAGGAATCTTTCAAGGAATCCTAACTGTGATTGAGTACCCTCAAAAAAAAAAAATCCTAATCCTACTGCAGGCTGTAGTGATACTCTAGTTCGAATACCACTACATAAACTCGACCTACATGGGCCACCACTAAAAACGTGTCACAACCTGCACCCACTGTGAGGGTACGAGGACGTAACAACGCCCAGCCTATGCCGCAGTGTCGGCGGTAGAACGCTGTCCTAGGTCATAACATCTAACAGATAAGGGTAAATAAACAGTTATACTCCCCAAATGGGGGTGACATAACCGAATATAACTCAACCACATCTAAGGTAGAACATGAAAGAAAAGATAGATAAATATCCAGAAATGAAACACAGAGATACGAATCCAAAATTCTAAGTGTCTAAATAAATATATAACCAAATAACATCTCAGAAACTCAATACAGAAACCAGAAGATAAAGACATCCTAATCTAGGGAAGTATCATCAACTGCTAGTAGGTCCAAGTCACTAGTGATGTCTAATGCTGCACCGAGAGGGGGTAGACACCAGAGCCTCATCATCCACTGTAAAATTTTCAACAGGTCCAGTCAGGACGGAAGCGAGCACATATCTCTCAAACAGTTCATAGCAGGTTAGGAGTATAAATCATGTAATAGAGTAAAATACAGGAAGTACTGAAAAAGAAGTACAAGTAAAACAGGAGATATTTTGTAACTGAAAGTAATACATGATAGTAAAGACTGTAAGTGGCTACGTGATTTAGAGTACAATATGGTTATGTAAACGGCTTAGGGGCACATGAATACAAATAAGAGGTACATTTATACAGCTACTGGGGATAATGATCACATAACCAATTCTACTCACCCCGCCCCAATTAATACACAAGGATCCATTCAAGTTACGTTATAAGCACATGAATACAGCTAAGGATACGTGAACTCATGTAATGAGTAGTACATGAGGCACGTGATAAAGCACATGAGAACATGTAAAAACATGAACTGGTACGAGTACAAGGAGTACCTGATGCACATGATAAAGTACATGAACATAAAATACCCGATGCACCCGTAGAGGGATAACATCTCAGGAAGGGATCCATATAGTACTAATCCATGAAAATACGTGTCAGCATCATGTAAAGTAATCTAGAGCAAGAATATAGTCCAGATAAGTATGAAAAGATCAGAGAATGTACTCGCTTGCTAACTGAATGTCCAAGATGAAAGTACTGTCCGAGTAGTGGTGTCTGGCTCCTATTTAGAACAGCACAAGTCACAACAAGTCCATAATAGTAATAAGATGCACTACGATGCATACTACTTGAATCTAGGTCAATCTAGACCAAAGTCAACTCTTGGTCAACTCTGGTCAACCCTAGAAGTCAAACTAGGTCAACCAAGTCAAACCTAAGTCAAACTAGTCTACACTAGGCTAACAAGGCTATTCTAAGTCTAACAAGACTACACAAGTCTAATCTAAGCTTATTAGCTAAGCAAACACAATCATAGGCCATAGGCTAAGAGACTAGGCCATGGGCCAATAGGCAATACCATATTCAATATCTATATCTAAAACAATACATATATATACATACCACACAATCTAATATAGGATATCTATATTGATATATATATATATAGGCTCCTATTCACATATTAGATACATACATAATATGACAATGTATATATATATATATATTTTTTAGGCTCCTATTAACATATTACATACATACATAATATGACTATATATATATATATATATATATATATATATATATATATATATATATATATATATATATATATATATATATGTATGCACACACACATTGATGTGTTATGTGAATATATATATGCACACACACATTGATGTGTTATACAATATAACTAGAATATATAAACCTATAGGCTTTATGTATATACCATACAACATATATGTTAATACATATGTAGAGAGAGAGGGACACATGAACATGTGTCCAAGTATATGTGTGAGAGGGGATGAGGGTGTGTCTGTTAGTGAAAAACAGTGAAGAACAAACAGTGTAACAGTGAGAATGTGAGTGTGGGCTTGTGTGTGTAGAGGACAGTGAGGCATGTGTGTGTTTATGTGTGTGTGAGTGAAGTGAAGCATGAAACAGTGAATGGGTGTGAGAGAGAATGAGAGTGTAAGACATGTGTAAAATCAGTGAGATATTTGAGGGTGAAAACAGTGTAACAAACTCAGATTACACATAGGAAATCCCCCTCTAATTCAGTTCATCAATTTTAGAATTAAAACTTTAAACAACAGTTCAAACAAACTCAGGATAACACATAAAAACCATTTAACTGTCCCCACATCCCATTTCCAGATTTCAGTCCCAAACTCCCCTACAAAACAGTCCATACAAACTCAGATTGAAACTCATTTTAACACAGGCCATAAGACCCTGAATCTCAGTGAAAAAGTTCCCTCTTTGCATTCTAAGTTTTTACATTAAAAACATTCTAAACAGTTCAAAACATTCCCTTAAATAAAATTCCAGATTTTGAACCCCAAACCACATCCAAACAACCCAAATTTTGACACCCACTTAGGAATCACATAGGTGAACATATTAGAGATTTAATATCATGTAATTAACATTCTAAAATAGTTTAAAATCGATGCTAAAAACCATATCAAAAATCTGGAAAAAAATAGGGAATAGTAAACTGATACACAGTTTCAGAAAAATAAGGAATTCGAGAATTAACAATCAAAATCAAATTAAAATATTAAATCAGTGGTTGGTAATGTGAAAACACATTGCACACGTGTTATGTGATGTGTTTGTGTCGACAAAAGTTGACACAAACGTGTCCAATCACTTAAATAGGAAAACAGGGAAAAATAGTGCAACACAGACCAATCGTCGTGTACGTGTTCACGGTGTCCGTGCACACGACACGACGCGACACAACCCACGTGATCGTGTACATGTGTCAACCTAGACTAGGGCTAGGGCTAGGACACCCTGCCACGTGTCCACGTCGCGTGTACGCGACACAGGACACGCGTGTCAGTGGTCGTTTTCAACAGAAAATAGTGCAGTGCAAAAATGGTGCAGGAGCTCGTGCGTGTCCGACACGACACGTAGGGCTCTGAAATTTGGGGAGCCCCGTGTCAGTGTCGGCCCCTTGCCACACGTCAAATTTGACGTGTCGAAGTGCAGTGTCCTGGGCGCTGTGTCCCCCGAAGTGCAGGACATGCACAGTGCCTGTGCACGCGCGCGTGCGACCACGTGTTCGCGTGTCCGTGTGGACTCGACATGACACTAAGACTACACAAAAATACCAGAAATGCGTAAGTGACATCAAACCCTAATTTTCTATTCAAACACTTTCCTAAAAAACACACGAAATGCCCCTTGGGGCATTTCATCAAACACTTGGTATGTGTCACTGATACGTGTCCAAAAAGGACACGAAATGGACACGAATTTTAGGGCTTCCTATTCCTACAGTTAGGTTAGGTCTAGGGCTCCCTAAATATGTAATAAAATCAAGATTCTATGGAGGGGATTGAAAGTTACCTATGTGTGTAAAATCCTTCAAAAAGCTCCACAAAGAGGTGCTCCTCTTGATGGCCAAACTCCTCCAATGTGCTCCCAAGCTGAGAATACTCATAACCAACAGCAAGAACAGTAAAATTAGGTCCTAATGCAATTGGTTTAGAGGAAAAACGAATTAAAATGGATTTTCTAGGGATTAGGGAAGATGGAGACTCACCTCTTTCTAAACTTGCACAAAATTCCTAATGGAGGCTAGCCCTAACTTTGAGGGGTATTAAATAGGATGGGGGAGACCATCATGACCAGCCATGGGCTGATTAGGGTTAGGGTTTAGCTACATGGTGTGGGCCTATGGGCTTTAAGTCTCAAGTCATTAGTCATGACTTATGAAGTCATAAGCCATTCTAGCCTAATTAATTCCTAATCTCTCCAAACAAGTTCCAATGAGTTAAACCTCACTAACTTAGGTCAAGCCAAGGTTACTTATCCTAACCAAGTGGTCTTAACCTAGGTTAATCTCTAGGTTAGTCTCTTAGTCAACACTAGTCAAAGTCAACTATAGGGCCAAAATCAATTATACTAAAAATCTCTAAAAATTACTAAAAATCACATTAATTCTAATAAATCTAATTAATACTAACTATTACTAACCATGGTTAGCTAAGACTAGCTGTGACTAATCTAGGTTAGGTCCAAACCAAGTTAGGCTAATCACAGAACATGGCAATCAATTAAATAATATTAAAATCACACAATTCTTAATAATACATTAAATTTCCAAATAATATATATTAAATTCAATTAAATTCAAAATAACAAAAATACCCTCGAACTGGAAATGATAAATGAAACACCCTAATCACATGGCTAGGCTCTAGGTTAGGCTGTCACTAGTGTTATACTATCAAAACACCAAAATCATAAGTCAAGATTTAAAATAGTTTTAAAATAATTTAAAAATTACCAAAAATTATATCATGATTTAAAATATCATTATTAAAAGATTAAAATCACAAAATTTCAAAATTACCCTCATTTGGAAAACTGGGTGTTACATTAGTCATTGAACCAATAGTCTAAGTTGACTAAGATAGTTGACCAGAATTGACCAAGAGTTGACTTTGACCTAGATTGACCTAGAATCATGTAGATTGCATCGTAAACTTCAATTATCATATAATGAGCACATTTTAACCTGTATTGTTCTAAATAGGACATGGTTACTCTGGTTCGGACATCTGCGCACAGGGTATGAGGCACGTACATTCTCTGATAGTTCTTTTATTTATTTGATGATTACTGTGATTCAGTTCTAGTATAGTTCTATTTGATTCTCTGTCACAACTCGGATTGGTATTCTGGATTCATGCACTTGTAACACATGTATATGACTCGTCTAGTCTCTATTACTTGAACCACCTATAAGAATCATTATTACAAGAACGATAGTCATTGCTGCTGGGCCCGGTATGCGATGTGCCGTATTCAACAAGAACCACCAAACAATAATGATAGCCATCGCCGCTTGGCCGAGCGTGCGATGTGCCATATTACAAGAACGATAGCCATTGTCGCTTGGCCAAGCATGCGATGTACCGTATTACAAGAATGATAGCCATTGCCGTTTGGCCGAGCGTGCGGTGTGCCGTACTCATTACTCGAATCACCTACAAGAATCATTACTCGAATCACCGACAAGAATCATTACTCGAATCACCTACTGGAATTACTTACTGGACTCACACTGGAATCACACGTGACTTACATTGTATTGTCTGGACTCGTATCATATTTGCTCTAGTTCAGTTAGCTATTTTTACAGTCTTTATTGCCATGCTCTCTTGATTTACTGTATTTACTTTCCTCATTCTAAAACTGTTGTTCTATTTTATTACATGTCTCAAACTTTCCATGTTTATCAATATAACTGTCTATAACTACTTTATAGTCCTTGTCATTTACTTGGAATTTCTAGATGAGATGTGCTCATTCCAATCCTGACTGGATACATTGACAAAATTTTACAGCTGTTACATGCCCTACCTGCTATGGAACCGGAGATGGTTTAGCTACCTTGGGTCCCGACTCTCAGGAGTGATCGGGAGACTAGCTTAGTAGACTTCTTCTAGATTTTCATGTTTGAACTTGAATTGTAATAAGTAGAGATATTTGACTTCGTATTTGAGATTATTTCAGAGATTATTATTTAGTCTTATTAGTTATCTAGACTTCTGTATTATCTTATCGTTCTTAGACTGTGATTGAGTTTTACCATTTCTTTAGTTGTCCTCCATTCGGAGTTGAGATCTATGACAAGTAATTTATATACTTGCGTGAGTTGTTAAATAGCAACCTAGTACGACATTCTACTGTCGATACTGCGGCGTAGGCTGGGCGCTGTTACGCACTCGTGTCCCTATACCGGGTGCTGGTCGTGACAATATATGACTGGATCATTATTATTAAATAGCTTCTTCCAGAGCATGGATGCTATTTGGGTCCCAAATATCTTGGGAGATATGATCTCCCATGACATGGCATGGTGACATGGCATAATTTATTAAGAACTGTCAGAATTTCGACTGTAGCTATTTTAGGTAGAATTTGATTATTAGAGAAAATTTATAGGTGATTGAGTAAAAGAGCTACCGATGAATTGATATCAATTTATTTATTTATGTATATTTTAATTTTTATCGTTCTTTTTTATATATGGCATAATTTATTAGAGAGAATTTTTAGGAGATTGAATAACAGATTGTTCCCAAGCTAGTGGAATAATTAAAATCTACCTAAAATAGCTACAGCCGGAATTCTAATGGTTCTTAATAAATTAGGCCATGTCATGGAAGATCATATCTTCCAAGATATTTGGGAGCCAAATATCATTTCTGCTCCATTGAGTAGCTTCCATGTTAGCTTCAATCCTGTCATATCCTGTAACAACCGCAATCGACGTAGCCCCACACCTCCTTATATATGAGTGCCTATCTAATGAGCACACCTCCTAAACAAGCACAATGAGCATAATTATTTATATCCATAGGATTTTAGCTAACTTAAATCTAATGGTTGAAACTATCAATTTGTATTTAAGGAAGGTTTACAAAACATTGACAATAAAAATATTTCAAATCTTTAAATTTTAATAAATCTTAATGTAACAATCGCCTCCTGCTGCTCTTTCTCTCCTCTCCGTCCTTCTTCCTCTCCTCTCACGAAATTATTCAACCACCCAAAATTTAAGTGGAGGATGATATATCCAAGTTACAAATGGTTTCTATGTCCATGAGACATATGTTTATCAGATTTACTTACCAAAGAATCAAACATATGTAGCAGACTAACAAATGTCTAACAGACGCATAATGTTACTTTGCGGTAAGATACGTCATGGAGTCCTGAACTTTACAGGAATTTGCCAAACACTGGTTTCCTTGAGCCTAAACATAAAGCAAGAAGGAAACTATATTTGTTATTTGGCTGATTGTTGAAGGACGACCTCGTATCAAACTGATCAATAATTAAGTACTTCAAGTCTGTAATGAATGTTCTTACTAGAGTCCAAACTGAAATATATTGACAATTAAAGCATAAGAGGGAATAATTGTTTGGAGGATGTTATGTAAATTATTATTCTTTTTCATGAAGGCGATTTTATCATTCTCCATGTGCATGAAATGCTAATATAATCAAATTGCCATGAAACTAGCTCGTCTGATTCAATATAACCTGATTTATTAGTTAGTTGTTAGAAAATATTTCTTTATGATCCTGAAAAATAGAGTAGCAAAACAATACAAAGGTTAGATTTACCGATCTACGAAAAAGTCATTCACGAAGTGTTGCCCTAAGAGTCTATTCGAGGTCTATGTGCAGACTTTCTCTCGACTCCTCCTAGAGGTAAAACCATCTTGCTATCTGCTTCCCATTGTTGCACACAACTCCGAGAGAAACGACCTGAACTTAGCTTTGTCCAGAAGATAGAAAGAATTAGAATATAAATGGAGGATAAAGTTTATATTTTATGAAAATGAGAACATAAGAATATGGTTTCTTCATCTTCCTCTACCTAAACACAAAGAATTAGAAGAGATATATAGGCACCCTAGTTCCAACAAGTTTAAAAAGAGTTAATAGGATTTAATGGCTAATTATTTAGCCATTTGGTCATTTAAATACCGCCAAAAAGTACTAATAAATATGAGGAAAAATATTGAAACGGTAAAAAATCTTCCTTCATGGCTAAGGCTTGGACTTTGTGTAAAGGTCATGATATTTTGCATGGTTTAAGCAAAATATCAAATAAAGGTAAACTAGATATTTAACTTGCTTTAACCTATGACTAAATATCCATCCTATAGCTTCTAGGTTAGTGGCTAACCTCTAGTTTAGGGTGGAATAGGTTAGGGACTAGTCATGGTACTCAACCATGATTAAAATAATATTAAAATCACATAATCACAAATAAAGTCTAGTAAATTACCAAAATACCCTTTTGGCCAAAAACCACTAATTTGATGTTCTAAGCCTATGGCTAAGCTCTCATGGTCATGGCAACTTCTAGGTTAAGGAAAACTAGGGTTTACACTAAGTTATACTAACCAAAATCACAAAGTCATAAGTCATGACTTTGCATGACTTAGAAAATGGTTCTAAGTACACTAATAATCACCCTAAACCATATCATGCCCTAAACACCATTAAATAATAATAAAAATAATAATTTTTCAAAAATCCCTAATTTCAGAAAATAAGGTGTTACACTTACTACCTAAAATAGTGACCGGAGCGTAAGTTCAGAGGTACCTGCAGGTACATAACTCAGCAATCTGGGATATTTGGAGGAAGAATGTGAGTTCAGCGGTACTCGAGGATACATAACTCAGCAATCTGGAGAATGTGGATGTGAGTCCAGCGGTACCGGCGGGTACGTAACTCAATAATCTGGGATTTTGTGGATGTGAGTTCAGCGGTACCGGCGGGTACGTAACTCGACATTTTAGAGAATATGAGTTCAGCGGTACCGGCGGGTACGTAACTCGACATTTTAGAGAATATGAGTTCAGCGGTACCGACGGGTAATCTAGAATTTAGAGGAGGTGAGTTCAGTGGTACCGGAGGGTACATAACTCAATAATCTGGGATGTCGTTTAGACATAATATTTCTTCAGAAACTTACCGTTGACGGGCAACATGAGCAAGTCTCCGTTTTGTTTTACGAGGCGGTAAGCACCGTTGGAGAATACAGCCTCAATGATAAATGGCCCTTCCCACTTTGGCTAGAATTTGTCGGCAGTTTTGTGAGTCATAACCATCGGCCTCCGAACTGCCAGAATGAGATCGCCCACTTGGAATGTTCTGATTTTAACCTTCTTGTTGAAGGCTCCGGAGATGCGTGCTTGGTATTGCTCGATTCGTTGCTGAGCGAAGAGGCACTTTTCATCTAAGGCCTCCAACTCTTGTAGCCGGCAACGGTAGTTATCGTCCTTCGTCAATTGGTAAGTGAGGGCGACGCGGAGCGAGGGTATTTAAGTCTCCAATGGGAGAACTGCCTCACTCCCGTACACCAGGGAGAATGGTGTATTCCTGGGGGCCGTTCGGACTGTAGTACGGTACGCCCATAAGCATTCACCAAGCTTCTCGTTCCAGTCGCGTTTGTTTGATGACACGAATTTCTTGAGAAGCTTGATGATTGTTTTGTTGAATGCTTCTGCTAACCCATTCGCTGTCGGATTGTATGGCGTCGAAGCAATATTCTGAATTTGATGCTTGTCGCAGAATCGATAGAAAGCGTAGCTTGCGAACTGCGGACCATTATCGTGGATGATCCTTCGGGGCAGTCCAAAACGATAGATGACGTGATGCTTGAGGAAGCTGATCACGTTTGAAGTCTTCACTTTTGCAAGTGGAACAGCTTTCGCCCATTTGGAGAAGTAATCCATGATTGCGAGTATGAAACGATATCCTCGGGAAGAAGGTGGAGTGATCGGACCGATGATATCTATTCCCCATGCTTCGAATGGCCAGGACGCTACTGTCGGATATAGAAATTCGGATGGCTGGTGGATGAAGTCCGCGTGGACTTGGCAGGCTTTGCACTTTCTTGTATTGTCTATCGCATCGGCTACCATCGTAGGCCAGTAGTAGCCCATTCGGCGAAGACGGTCTTGCAATTTTGGGCCAGACTGATGGGCCCCACAGACACCATCATGAGCTTCACGTACGGCTTCTTTGGCTTCTGCGCTTGACAGACATCGAAGCAATAATCCATCGTAGGATCGACGATACAGCATTTTCGTCTCTGTATCGTAGAAGAATCTGAGAGAACGCCTTCTGATATAGGTGGCTTCCTTTGGATTCTCCGGCAGAATGTCGTAGACTACGAAGTCAATGAATGGTTGTCTCCAGTCTGGTACTTTGTCGATCGTCTGAGCGGAATAACTCGCCACGAATTGAACGTTGTTCTTGGGACAGACCAGTTCATGGCCTATCACGTCCACTAAATGATGAATATTGTTTGGCACTGCTAGGGAAGCGGCAAGGCCTACTAGGGCATCGGCCTCGATATTTTGGAGTCTGAGTAGTAGGATGCGACCCCTTTAAAGGGATCGATGTCGGCAAATTCTGTCCTTACGAAGCCGTGTTTGTCGATATACTTGAAGCAGTGGTGCAGCGTGGAAGGTATGATCATGTAATCGTGTATCCAAGGGTACCCCAGGAGGATATTGTAGGAAGTGTTCGCATCTATGACGTAACAGGTCACTTCTGACTGAAGATCGCCAATTTGGCACTTCAAGCGAATCTTCCCAATCGGGTAGCTCCTGCCCGAATTGAAACCGCTGATGGCGGTACTTGTTGGCGTCAGGCGATGCATAGGAATACGGAGATGATGTAACAGACCCTTTGGGATGATGCTTTTGGAAGAACCAGGATCAATATGCATCCGATCCACCTTTACGTCACCGATATATCCAGTGTAGTATAACGGACGATCATGCAGATTGGTTTTGATGAGCATATCCTGTGGAGTGAAGACAATGTTGGGCATCGCTCCTGTGCAAGTGCTGTCTTGGATATTTGCAGACGGGCTCTCTTCTATGAGGTTGACCTGAGCCAGATATGCGTCGGCATTCTGAAGTACATTACTCAAAGCCGCACGAACATCCTTGGAGAGTCTCAGGAGCTCGTATAATGACAATTTGGCCGGTGTGTTGGCCAATTGTGCTAAGATGTCAAAGTTGTAGGGCCTCTCTAGCCCTTGAGATGCCTCTTTTCGGAGGGATTTGTCAAAGCGGATCTCCTTCGGCCTAGGCTTGTCGGTCGCCGGAGGTTGAGAAGATCCCGGAGCGTCAGCAGTAGCCAGCTGATGTTCTTCAACCGAGTTATCTAGTGTAGGTTGGGATTGAGCACCAGACCGAGTGACGACAGCTGTAGCTTCCTCGGCATCCACCGAGATTGTGTAGCAAGATCTAACTTTTCCATTCTTTTTCTTGCCAATGGAGGGTGGTGTGGACTGAGTCACTTCAGATACCAAGTCTGGATGGACCCACATGACCTCCCCTCGTGATGTGGTGAGGGGCACTAGACCAGCCGTCTGATCTCGAGGAGGTGGAAGATTAGTAATCTCCATTGTCGCCCGAGGGATGGGTATCACGCCGTCTTGAGCCTCCGTTGGAGGGAAGCTACCGAATTGTACTGACACCATATTGGCTGCCACAGTCACCTTTTCGAAATCAATGGCCAGAGCGTTCGAATCGATGAGATGTTGGATGTATCGCTTTAGTTGGTAGAAGTCATGTGTAGCATGGTGGACGTAGCGATGATAATAGCAGTACTTTGGGCTCTCCATTTTTGCCGGCCGAGGTTCCCGTCTTGGTGGAGGGAGCTGAATTCTATCTCCTTGTATGAGCATGTCCAAGATGGGCTTGACATGGCGGTCTTCGAAGGAGTAGGTCATTTACGGCCATTGCTTGTCTGTCGATTTTGACTCAGGTTTCTGGGCTGTATCGGCCACCATAGTCTGTTTGCCCTTGTTGTCCCGATTATTGGAGGCGTTACCACCATCTTTGTTATTGGTATTAAGGCGTTTGCCCTTGTCCTCTCCCTCCGAGATGTGCAATCCCAGTTGGCGAGCCTTCTTCAACCTGTCTTCGGCACTAGTGGCACTGATGATAAACGTATTCCAGTCCTTAAATTGACTTTCGTCCATCCAGAGGCTGATTGTTGGGAGCAGTCTCTTTTGGCAAATTTCAATTAAGGAGGAATCTGGATTACCAGACGGCAACTTCATTACGGTTTAGCGAAACCGCTCAATATAGTTCCTTGTCATCTCCTTCTCCCCTTGAACGACATCCATGAGGGTGGACATTGTGACATCCTGTCCTACTTCGTAGAATCTCTCCAAGAACATGCGTTTGAAGCTGGCGAAGGAGTGGATGCAATTGTCTGGCAGGTTACGATACCAATCGAAGGCGACTCCTTCCAATGCTCCGATGAATAATCGTGTAAGGATGGCATCGTCATGGGGCAGATGGTCGGTGGTGACCTCGAAGTAAGTGATGTACCGACTCACGGAGGTCTTTCCATCATATGGATTGATGTGGAATAGTTTATACTTTGGTGGGAAGGGAACATCTCTCCACGCAGCGGGATACGGTTGTCGTATCCTGAGGTCTTGGCAGTTTTTTCGGGCATGGAACATGGCCCGGAGCTCCTGGACCTCTCTTCTTGCTTTCCTGGCCTCGCGTGCAGCGGTAGGAGCCGTCATTTCAGGAGGATTATTGCCCAGGTTTGGTGCCGCTGAGTTCGAGTCCGCATTGACCGCGGGACCCAAATTTGTTTGGCCAAGCGTCCCTCCTTGCAGGGTAGGAAGAGCTGCTTTGATCTCATCCACCGATTTGACCAAAGTGCGCAGTATGGCCTCCAAAGTGTCGATGTGTTGGCGATCACTGGGACCATCTTGTTCGTCATTTGTCATGAATGCCGTCCTCACATGAGTAGAAGTGGAAGGGACGGTGGATGACGTGCCCTCCGAATCATACCCCTGTATCGAGAAGTCATCGGGGTATGTGGGAATATTCTCATCTGGTTCAGACTCAGAAGGAATAGTACCCCCAGCTTCAGAGCTTGCTTCATCTTGAGAGTCGTGGACGTCCTCGGGGACGTCGGCACCTGCTGTATCTGATGGAAGAGTTGTTTCCCTGCACTCATCTCCTTGGAACATCGGATTATCGTGGATGTTCGAAGGAGTGCTACCTCCAGTTCCAGTGACCACCAGTAATGTGGATGATGAATCTCCCACTGCAGCAGATTTTGTCTTTGAACGGGTACCTTGGAAAACTTCGGTGGTGGATAACCGTTTAGACGACAGTTTCTTAGTCACAGTGGTCGAAATCTTCGGGCTGGAAACGTTTATCTTCTTCCATCTCCCCTCGACGGGGATTTTCTGAGTAGAGTTGCAAGAGACCACGGGAGGCACCTCTTCCCCTGAGCTCGGCTGTTGTAATCTTTGGAAGACGGACTGCCGGTCTTCTCGTGCCATCGCGTTGTTGCAACAGCAGTTGACAATGATTTGGGTGCAGTGATGTCCGTAGGAGGACTCTTTGCACACCGAGGCCTCTTCTCTTTCCTTGCGTTTATGGAGGATAACAACACGCAAGTCAGATGGGTCTGGAACGACCATATTTGCTCCCTTAATTTTGGGAGACTTTTGGGAACTACTCTGTCCGTTTGCCGCCGGGGGCTGGACTCGAGTGGTTCTGTACAACTTCTCGTCGGAGGCCCGTATAACAGTATGTGGAGCGCTCGGATGGTCAGAGGTCGGGATAGCGGACTGAGCTCGCCAAGCTCGCGCTGTCCTAGACTTCTTCACTCTAGTGCGTGAGGGCACGTAGTAGGAAGAGTCTAAGTGGTATTGCAGAGAGTCAGACATATTTTCTCGGGAGCATGAGAGATCAGGACCATAGGAGAGGCGATCGAAGACTGAGCCTTAGCCGCGTGGAGCAGACAGCATGCAGCTGGAATCAACAGTCTTCATGCGGCTGGCAATCGTAGCCGCATGGGCTTTCTTCATGCGGCTGGAAGTCTCGGCCGCATAAGTATTCTTCATGCGGCTGGGAATCTTGGTCGCATGGGTATTTTGCATCTGGCTGGCAGTTTCGGCCGCATGGACATCATGCATGCGACTGGCCATCTTGGCCGCATGAATGTTCGGCCTGCAGCTAGTGCCTTTGTTCGGCTTCTTCCTGGAGCACATAGAATCACTCTTTGCCCCTGCAAGTCCAGCATCGTAGTGCTTTCCTCTGCCGAACTTGGGGACAGCAGAGTCCTCTATGGCTTGAAGTGGGGCCACATGAGAGTTGCCTTCGCCGTCTTGGGCAGCAGAGAGTACTCCGTCCAGAGCTTGGGAAGGAGCAAATAATTTTGGCCTCCACTCCCTGTGAGCCTTCTTTGTGCGGGTTCGCTTCTGGACCGGCCAGCGCTCCCGTCGGAGAGCATTTCTTCAAACGCCAGTTGGTCGAAGCGGACGACCATCTTCTGTTGTGTAGAGCAAAGTTTGGCTGCATCCGATTGCGTCACCAACTTCTCAGCCGTGGAGAAGTTTGTCCCCAGCAGAGTCACCATCGTGTTTGCCATTGATTATGAAAGTACAGAATAATTATATCGGAGGCCTGAACTTAAACTCACAATACAAACTCACTTGTACAAAGAAAGCCTAGGGACGAAAGCCTAGGTACAACAATCTAAGTACAATTGTTTAGTTTTTTCTGGGGGGTGACGGTAGAGGCTCGAGAAAGCGACGGCAGCTCTGTCTTACTCCTTGGACGATCGGATGTAGCCTCGGCCCTGGTGAAGAAATGCTCTTAGACGTGTGGGGAGACTCCTCTGCGTCTTCAGTTGCTGGCTCTCTGGATGTCTCTGTAGTGCTCTCTTCTTTTTTTTGCTCTCTCTGTCCTTCTCTCCTCTGCTGCTTCTGCAATAAGAGAATGTCCTCCTTCGCAAGGGAACCGCACCTTACTGTTTATAGGAGTGGGGTCATCATTAGGGTTTACAAATGATTGCCTTCTTCAGAAGTTTGCGGTTAAGGACCCACGATCTGGGCCGTTCATTTTGAATATAATAATATTTGAGCAATTAATGTGATTGCATCAAATCTCTGTGGGAAATAAATATTGATTGCCATAAATATTTATGATTTATGACAGCCTGCCACGTGTCCAATTTGTTTGATTTGATTTGATCTGGGCAATTATGACGATCGCAACAAATCTAATTTTGTCAGGATTTGTTAGCACCCATAATTCCAGGAAAGATAAGACTGCCATGTGTCTCAATTGTAGCGAAGAGCACCACGTGTCTCAACTGGACTGTCGTGGCCGAGCCGTATATGGGAGGATCTTTTCAGCCGTATGAAACATGCAGCCTCATGAGGATGGGCAGCCGCATGAGGATGGGCAGCCGCATGCAGATGGGTAGCCGCATGAGGATAGACCACCGCATACAGATTGGCAGCCGCATGGGAATAGTCAGCCGCATGTAGAGGGGCAGCCGCATAGGGATAGTCAGCCGCATGGAGTTGCCAGCTGTAAGGAGATTTTCTCCTCTTCCTTAGGATCATGCCATTATGTCAGAGTCATTATTACGTCCTTATGTCAGAGCTGTCACAGCTGTCATTTATCAGAGCGGCCGTTAGGGCACTAAATGCAGCCGAATGTAGAGAAAAATTGTTGAAGGCCACGTGGCTTCTTTCTGAGCCGCATGGACCCTTGAGCTGCATGGACTCTTGTGCCGTATGGACTTCTGAGCCGCATGGGGATCCTGAGCCGCATGGGGATCCTTCTGTCGGAGCCGCATAGATCTTTCTTTATTCTTTTCCATGCTTCTACAGTTACAGCGAACAAGCCTCCCATTAATTTCGATCCGAGTACCAGTTTTATCGTACGTACTGGCTTGGAGGAGAAGCCCAAGGGGTCTAAGAAAAGGAAAAGGAAGGCGAATACAGTTCCCGTGCCTGACTCGGAGTCCACCACTACGGACGAAGAGAATGACGAGCATGATGCATATAACTTCTTCCTTCCGGTGGAAGATGTTGGGGCGGATCAGCTGCCTATTATGTCAGATGAGATGGTGGCAGATTAGCCGCCTGTTGCACCTGGTCCTGTACGGAAACATAGCAGGCAAATCTCCCCTGTTGGCGGTATTCCTTACTCCCGGAAACGGGTTGCGACCAGACGTCGCAAGTTAACTATAAAGGAAAGAAGCAAGGACGTCGACCCCGCTTCAGAGGTAAATCGAGCTACTATTATCTTTATTCAGTTCTCCTTTTCTCCTGATCTTTGACCTTAATCATTTTCCTTTCCTTTCGTAGGCGTCAGAGGAAGAGGAATTTCACGAACCGGCTACTGTTTCTGAAGTCGATCCAGTCCTGAACACTTTGATCAATGACATGTATGTCGAGATTATTTCTGCCGGGGCTCTCTCGATTGCGGCTGAAGGATCTCACGTTGCTGAGGTCGCGACTCGAGATGACGGGGGCTCCGATGAACCAGTCCCCGAAACTGCTGAATTCTATCAAGGTGATGCTGATCCAGTCGTACCTCCTTCCGAGGCGGCTGGAGCAGAAGACCCAGCCGGATTCAGCATGGGGGTTACCGGTGAGGGGACTATGGCGGTTGTGAGCGAATCTCAGCCTCCACAACCCTCCCCTGGTAAGATAAGCCGAATTTTGACTAATGAGGAGGCCCATTCGCTCTATTATCACATCCTTCGGGTTACGTTGGTTGATGGTTGCTCTGGACATATAGGTCCTGCCCTTTCAGTGTCGATGACGGACATTGTTAAGGTAGGCTCTGCTAGCGGGGATTTGGCAGAAGGGAGCGTGCCCCTTCCTCTTCCGACTTATCTTGAGGGGCCTCCTGCCGGATCGAGTTCGGGAGGTCATATGGCGGCACGGCCTAGACAGGGAGCAATGGTCCCTGCATTTTCCTCTACTCGTATGACTTTGGGGGTTGACCTCTTAGCTTTATCGAGTATCCAAGTTGTTCGGGCCACGGAGGAAGAATTGGCCGCTGTTCAAGCGTCCTTTTGCTCAAAATTTATTTCCCTTGCGGCAGGAACGGCAAGTTCTGTTGCGGCTTCTTCGACACTGCCAGCCACACTTCCTTTGATACCGTCATCTACAGAAGTTCTGGATGAGGTGTCGCAGGAAACTATCAGCTACACTTCCTTTGATACCGTCATCTACAGAAGTTCTGGATGAGGTGTCGCAGGATGTGGATGATAGTTTCTACCGCCATTTGAAGAGAGGAGTAGAAGCTGCTGTAGAGCGGGGGACCCCTTTTGCCTTGGCCCGACGATGCGCCCAAGGCCAAGTTGACATTCTCAAAACCCTTCCTGGCGGAGAAGGGATAGCTACGCTTCTGGAGCCCAAACTGTTGGAAGCTGATCAGCTTGTGGCCCAATTTTAAGTGCTGTGACAAGCTGATTTGTCTGTATCAATTGATCAAGAGCGGGGGTTCCTCAACACCGCCCTGGAGAAGATAAGGCTGGCACGAGATACATCTAAGCCGGTTATAATAAAGGACCTTGGCGACCTGTCTCTCTTGTACGACCAGCTGAGCCACCGGAGCGAGGTTTACAGGGCTCGGGAAGCGGCCGCCTCCCAGGGAGTAATTGATACAAGGGAGCAGATTCTCGAACTTCAGAAGAAGCTGGCCTTCTTGGAGTCTGAGCTTGAAGCTTCACGTACGGACAAAGAGCTGATTATTCAGGATGCCGAAAGGATTTCCAGAGCTTCTGCCAACCTGGAACGTGCTCTGAAGAAGTTTGAGGAGGGCTGGCGGGCTCACGCGCCCCTGGAAGATGCGGCGCTGCTGACTCAGGAGGCTGAACGTCGGGCCAAACAGAGGTTTGAGCGGTCGACTGCCTTGTTGAAGGAGCGTCTCAGGGCACTATGTATCGCCGAACAATAGTCGGCTTTTTTCCTTCTTTTTGTTTTCGCTCTTTTTCTTTCTTAAGTGGGTCGTGGTCCCCAGAACATGTAGTACTTTTGCCTTTCAAACAAAAGAGTATGCTTTATCCTACCCTTTATTCGTACTGCTTATTGTGTTTGTGATGTTGTGGTATTTGCCCCACTGGGGAGCTGTTTGTGGGGACTTGTTACCCTTGGTGTTTCTTAGTTTTAGGTACAGATAACAAGTTGGTGGGGATATTTAGAACAAATCCACAGTAAGGTGGCTATGGATGTTCCTAGTATCGGGAGAAAGAATACCGTGGGGCAGCTGGGCCCCCGGGGCATGATGAGAAGTGAGGGGCATGTACTAGGAAACTTAGTACAACATTTGTTGTCAACAGTAGATATTTGTAGTCAACAGAGGACATTTGTGGGCCTATTATCCTTGGCGTACACTAGTTTTTTTTTGTTACGGATAATAGGTCGAGAGAGAACCAACATACTTACTCAGAGGTAATGAAGACGTGGTAAATATAAGGGTTTCTTCGATGGAGCCTTCCCACTCAGAGGTAATAAGGACGTGGCAGGAGTGGGCTCCATGAAGGGAATATAGAACAACTCAGAGGTAATGAGGACATTGAGGTTCTATGTGAGGGGCGATTTGTTTTTGATGGAAGGGAAACAACTCAGAGGTAACATCGACGTGGTTGTTTCGGAGAATCTGTAGATCTGTTACCCTTTTTGTGCACTGAAAGTACGGGTATTGGATCATAAGGAGAGAGCTCTTTTAGGAGAAAAGTTCAGAGGTATGATCATACACGACTTACTACCTGAGAGAGACGATATAGATTTATTTGTAGTTACCAGAGTGTGAGTTCAGCGGTACCAGGGGTACATAACCCAACAATCTGGAGATTTGGGATCAGAATGTAAGTTCAGTGGTACCTGTAGGTACATAACTCGACAATCTGGAGGATTTGTAGTTGGGATGTGAGTTCAGCGGTACGAGAGAGTGCATGACTCGTCATTCTAGAAGATTTGTAGGCGGGATGTGAGTTCAGCGGTACGAGAGAGTACATGACTCGTTATCTTGGCAATTTATAGGCGGGATGTGAGTTCAGCGGTACCAGAGAGTACATGACTTATCACCCTGGAGGATGTCATTCCAGACGTAATACTTCTTTAGGAACTTGCCGTTAATGGACAACATGAGCAAGTCTCCGTTTTGTTTTGCGAGGCGGTAAGCTCCATTGGAGAATACAGCATCAATGATGAACGGGCCTTCCCACTTTGGCTGGAACTTGCCGGCAATTTTGTGAGTCATAACTATCGGCCTCCGAACTGCCAAAACGAGGTCGCCCACTTGGAATGTTCTGATTTTAACCTTCTTATTGAAGGCTCCGGAGATACGTGCCTGGTACAGCTCGATTCGTTGTTGAGCTAATAGGCGCTTCTCATCTAGAGCCTCCAATTCTTGTACTCTGCGATGGTGATTATCATCCATCGTCAATCTGTATGTGAGAGCAACACGGAGTGAGGGGATTTGAGTCTCCAGTAGGAGAATTGTCCCACTTCTGTATACTAGAGAGAATGGTGTGTTCCCGGTGGCAGTCCGTACTGTGGTACAGTACGTCCATAAGCATTCACCGAGCTTTTCATTCCAGTCACGTTTGTTTGATGACACGAACTTCTTGAGAAGCTTGATGATTGTTTTGTTGAACGCTTCAGCCAGACCGTTAGCCGCTGGGTTGTATGGTGTTGAAGCAATATTCTGGATGCGGTGCTTGTCGCAAAACAGATAGAAGGCGTGGCTTGTAAACTGCGGACCATTATCATGGATGATCCTTCGGGGCAGTCCAAAGCGATAAATGACGTAATTCTTGAGGAAGCTGATCACGTTTGAAGTCTTTACTTCTGCCAGCGGAACAGCCTTCGCCTATTTGGAGAAGTAATCTGTGATTGCGAGTATGAAGCGGTGTCCTCGGGACGAAGGTGGAGTGATCGGACCAATGATGTCCATTCCCCATGCTTCGAATGGCTAAGACGCTACCATCGGATATAGAAACTCGGATGGCTGGTGGATGAAATCTGCATGGACTTGACAGGCTTTGCATTTTCGTGCATAGTCTATTGCGTCTGTAACCATTGTGGGCCAGTAGTAACCCATTCGGCGGAGGCGATCTTGTAGTTTCAGGCCAGGCTGATGGGCCCCACAGATGCCATCGTGAGCTTCACGTACGGCTTCTTTGGCTTCTATATTTGACAGGCATCGAAGCAGTAACCCATCGTACGATCGCCGATATAGCATTTTTATCTCTGTATCGTAGAAGAATCTGAGAGAACGTCTCCTAATAGAAGTGGCTTCCTTCGGATTCTCCGGCAGGATGTCGTAGACTACGAAGTCGATGAATGGTTGTCTCCAGTCTGGTGCTTCGTCGACTGTCAGGGCAGAGTAGCTCGCGGCACACTGAATATTATTCCTGGGACAAACCAACTCACGGCCTATGATGTCAACCAGATGATGAGCATGATTCGGAACTGCTAAGGAAGTGGTAAGACCCGCTAGGGCATCGGCTTCAATATTTTGGAGCCTGGGAATATGCTCTATAAAGAACCCCTCCAGGGACGAGATGATGTCGATCGCTATTTGGTGATAGGGGATCGTATCTTCATGGCGAACTTCGTATGAGCCCCGAATCTAATTGACGATTAACTGTCAATCGTCGTATGCTTCAAGGTACCCTACCCCCAGCTCTTTTACAAGTCGGAGACCAATGACCAAAGCATTGTACTCGGCTACATTGTTTGAACAGGGCTCTGTGAGGGAATAAGCTCGATTGATCACCAACCCGGTGGGAAAAATCAGCACTACTCCGACTCCAGCGACGATGTTGCCCCTGGGCCCGGTTCTAGAAGCGCCGTCGAAGAACATCCGCCATACGGTATCATGGGAGGCCATATTTGAATTAGCAACCTCGTTTGGAATCTCTTCATCTATTCTGGTTGACTCCGAACCTGGATGGGCTGCTAAAAAGTCTGCCAGAGCTTGACCTTTAACAACCTTCTACAGGACGAAGATCATATGGTAGGTAGATAATAAAATTGCCCAGGTAGCGAGGCGAGAGCTAAGTACACCTGGCATGGTCATGAGGACCCTGAGGGGGTTGACTCTTGATATGACATAGATGGTTTGTCCCGTGACGTAGTGTCGCGTCTTCTGAATGGCGAAAACCAGAGCAAGGCACTCTTTCTCTACGGCAGTGTATCGATGCTCCGGCCCCATCATCATTCGGCTGAGGTAATATATAGCTTATTCGTGGCTTGCCTCGTTGTTTTGTGCTAGAAGAGCACCGAGAGAATGTTCTATCGCTCGTACATAGAGCAAGAATGGTCTTCCAGCAATCGGGGCTACCAGAACTGGAGGGTTCGTCAGATATTCTTTGATGCTGTCGAAGACGCGCTGGCATTCTTCATCCCATACGAATGAAACGCCCTTCTTCATGAGGTGGGTGAATGGCTGACATCGTCCGAAGAGGTTGGAGATAAACCTCCTGATGTAGGCTAGCCTCCTTGAAGGCCTCGGAGTTCACGAAGATTTCTCGGGGGACCCATCTCCATGATCGCCTTCGTCTTCTTAGGGTCTACGTGGATACCCTGGGAGGTAATGATGAAACCCAAGAGCTTCCTGCTGGATATGCCCAGGAAGGATTTTATGGGGTTTATTTTCAAATTGTGCGCTCGCATCAGGTCGAACACTGTCCTCAGATCATGCAGATGATCTTCCTTAGAACGGCTTTTGACGGCGATGTCGTCGACGTAGCATTCCACTGTTTTGTGTAAGTGGTCTCTAAAAATGATGCTCATAGCTCTTTGATAGGTGGTGCCAGCGTTCTTTAAACCGAAAGGCATGACTGTGTAACAGTACGTGCCAATCGATGTTCGGAATGATGTGTGCTTTTCGTCGTCGGGAGACATCTTGATTTGATTGTATCCCGAGAAACCATCCATGAATGACATGCGCTCGAAGCCGCAGGTGTTGTCAATCATAATGTCCGTGATAGGGAGAGAGAAATCATCTTTAGGACACGCCTAGTTCAGATTACAAAATTTGATGCAGATTCGAATCTTTCCACTCTTCTACTGGAACTATGTTGGCGACCCAGTCAGGATGCTGTTCCTCACGGATGAAGCCGTTGGCTATCAGTTTGTTTACCTCGGCTTTAATGGCATTTATTATGTCAGGACGGAACCGACGTTGCTGTTGCTTGACTGGTTTTGCGTCCGGACGGATGTTGAGTTTGTGAAGTGCAATCTCGGGATTCAGTCCCGGCATATCTTCGTAGCTCCAGGCGAACACGTCAATATATTCTCTGACGAGTTGTAGTAGTGATTCTCGCTCTTCGTCTGTCAGATTTTTGCTGACGAAGATGGGCTTTGGAGAGGACTCATCACCGAGATCGACTTGTACAACCTTATCCTCGGTGGGAGGCTCTCTTTGTTCGAACCGCTTCTCCTACTGCGTATCTAGTTGTTGTGCCTATGGCTCTAGCTCAAGAAGTTTGGGAATGTCTTCATCTTCTTCGTAGGCGTCGGCAAATGCCATATTGACGGACCAGACTTGCCTGAGCATGTCCCCGATGCTGACATCTGAATCGGAAGTGGGTGATCCGGTTGAGTGTGAATGCCAGTCGCATTCCTCGTCTGAGCTTTCGGGGGTTATCGCGGGTATGACATAACCTAGCCCACATCTGGTTTTGTTGTAGTAGTCTCGTGGTTTCCCAGCCGGGATCGGCGATTGTAAGGGTAATCGCCCTCCGGTGCCGTAGTTCAAGCCTAGTGTAGTTTCCAGATCATACCCTTATTTTTGCATAAGGTACTTGGATTGGGAACTATACAGATAAAGGGGCAACCTCTCGGTGTCGGGTTCGAGCTTAACTTCTTCTATCTTGAAGGGCTGTGGATCGTTATTCCGGCCGAAGATGATTGGGTGATCACCTCCCTCGATTATGCGGTAAGCGTCTTCCACTGGGGTAAGTTGGTTTGCGGTGTAGACATTTGTCACTTGTGTGTACAGGTGAGCGCCTATACCGTGTTCCATAGCATACATTATACAAAGCTTATTAAGCTCGAGGTAATTCAAAGATAGCCCTTTATTGATGAAATAAGGTATCTTTTCCAGTGGGATTACATCATCTGTGGATGGAACATCAGTGTAAGCAGCCACATACTTGGCCAGCTCTGACTCTTCTTCAGCCACCCCTGTGTAAATGCAGACTGAGAGGATGACTTGGGCAACTTGATTATCAGGGGCTCCAAGGGTGGACCAGAACGTGGAGTCGTTGGCGTACTTGCCACCCCCAGTTTGGTGCTCGGTGCTGGGGAGGAGTTGTTGGCTGGCTAGCAGTCCCCGGCTTAGCGCTCGGCTGCCGATTCGCTCTGGGTAGACGAATCGTCATGGGCTTGACAGAGGGATTGGGCTCCTCTGCTTGTTGTTGGCTAGCTTTAGACAGCCTGATCGTCAGTGGCTCTGTCGTGGATCTTGGCGCTTGGCCAGACCTTGGTAGTCGGATTACCATCTGTTCCTCCTTTGCAGAGAGGTTAATTGCGTCCTTACGCAGAGTGGAAGTAAGGGGTGCAGTTATGCCAGGCTTGCGGGCTTGGAGGTGGATTGTCATAGGTTCTTCTGATCCAGATGCTGCCTCAGTTTGTGCTTGAGTATCTCCTTCGGCGAGATGCTTCTTCGACTTCTCATAAAAGCATGAGTCTGAGTAGTAGGATTCGACCCCTTTAACGGGATCAATGTCGGCAAATTCTGTCCTCACGAGGCCGTGCTTGTCGACGTACTTGAAGCACTGGTGCAGTGTGGAGGGCACGATCATATAATCGTGTATCCAAGGACGCCCCAGGAGAATATTGTAGGAAGTGTCTGCATCTATGACATAACAGGTTACTTCTGACTGAAGGTCTCCGATTTGACACTTTAGGCGAATCTTCCCGATCAGGTAGCTCCTGTCCGAATTGAAATCGCTGATGGCGGTGCTTGTCGGCGTCAGGCGATGCATTGGGATGCGCAGATGGTGTAGTAGGCTCTTCGGGATGATGCTTATGGAGGACCCGGGGTCAATATGCATCCGATCGACCTTGATATCGCCAATCTACCCAGTATAATACAGAGGGCGATCGTGCAGGTTGGTCTTGATAAGCATATCCTGCGGAGTGAAGACAATATTTGGCATTGACCCTGTGCAAGCGCTGTCCTAGAGATCTGCTGGCGAGCTTTCTCCAGTGAGATTAGACTGAGCCAGGTATGCGTCGACATTCTTGAGCGCTTCGCTTAGTGTGATACGGACATCCTTGGAGAGTCTCAGGAGTTCGTATAGCGATAGTTTGGCCGGTGTGTTGGCCAATTACGCCAAGATGTCAAAGTTGTATGGCCTCTCCAGCCCATGAGGCGTCTCTCTTCGGAGTGGTTTGTCGAAGCGGGTCTCCTTCGGCCTAGGCTTGTCGGTCGTCGAAGGCTGCGAAGGTCCAGAAGCATCAGCGGCTGTCGGCTGATGGTCCTCAGCTGAGTTACCCGGTCGAGGTTGGGTTAGTGCGCCGGAGCGGGTAACAACAACAGTAGCTTCCTCGACCTCTGTCGAGATCGTACGGTATGATTTGACTTTTCCATTCTTCTTTTTGTTGGTGGAAGGGAGTGCGGACTGAGTCACCTCAGGTACCACGTCCGGATTGACCCACATGATCTCCCCTCGTGATGTGGTAAGGGACACTAGACCAGCAGCTTGGTCTCGGGGAGATAGAAGATTAGCGACCTCCATCCTTGCTCGGGGGACAGGTACTACTCCGTCTTGAGTCTTTGTCGGAGGGAAGTTGCTAAATTGTACTGACACCTTGTTGGCTGCTACGGTTACCTCTTCGAAATCAACGGCCAGGGCTTTAGAATCGATGAGATGCTAGATGTAACGCTTCAGTTGGTAGCAATCATATGTAGCATGGTGAATATAGCGATGGTAATGGCAGTACTTGGGGCTCTCCATATCTACAGGACGAGGCTCACGTCTGGGAGGAGGGAGCTGAATACGTCCTCCTTGGATAAGCATGTCTAAGATGGGTTTAACATGGCCATCCTCGAAGGAGTAGGTCATCTGAGGCCACTGCTTTTCTGCCGGCGTTGATTCGGGCTTTGGGGCTGTGTCGGCCACCATAGCCTGCTTGCCCTTATTGTCTCGGTTGCTGGAGGAATTACCACCATTGTTGTTGTTGACGTTAGGGCGTTTGCCCTTATCTTCCCCTTCCAAGATGTGCAATCCCAGTTGGCGGGCTTATTTCACCTTGTCTTTTGCGCTAGTGGCACTGATGATGAATGTCTTCCAATCCTTGAATTGACTTTCGCCCATCCAGAGGCTGATTGTGGGAAGCAGTCTTTTTTGGCAAATTTCAATCAAGGAGGAATCAGGGTTGCCAGAAGGCAGCTTCATCGCGGTTTGGCGAAATCGTTCGATATAATTTCTTGTTAGCTCCTTTTCTCCCTGAACAACGTCTATGAGAGTGGACATTATCACGTCTTATCCTACTTCATAGAACCTCTCTAAGAACATGCGTTTGAAGCCGGTGAAGGAGTGGATGCAATTGTCCGGCAAGTTGCGGTACCAGTCGAAGGCGACCCCTTCCAAGGCTCCGATAAAAAGTCACGTAAGAATGGCATCGTCATGAGGCAGATGGTCGATTGTGACTTCGAAGTAGATGATGTACCTGCTTGCAGATGTCTTCCTATCATATGGATTGAAGTTGAATGGTTTATATTTTGGTGGGAAGGGAACATCTCTCCACGCAGCGGGATACGATTGTCGTATCCTGAGGTCCTGGCAAGTTTCTCGGGCTTGGAACATGGCCCAGAGCTCTTGGACCTCTCTTCTTGCCTTCTTGGCCTCGTCTGCAGTGGTGGGGGCTGATACTTCAGGAGGATTATCGCCCGGGTTTAGTGCAGCTGAGTTCGAGTCTGCATTGACCGCGGGACCCAAACTTGTTTGGCCAGGCGTCCTTCCTTGCAAAGTCGGAAGGACCGCTTTGATCTCGTCCATGAATTTGACCAAGGCATGTAGTATGGCCTCCAGAGTGTCGATGCATTGGCGATCACTGGGACCCTCTTGGTTGCTGTCTGTCATAAATACCGTCCTTATATGATGAGAGATGGAAGGAACGGTAGAAGACGTACCCTCTGAGTCGTACCCTCGTACAGAGAAGTCGTCAGGGTATGTGGGAATGTTCTCATCTGGTTCGGACTCAGAAAGGGTGGTACCCCCAGCTTCAAAGCTTGCCTCATCTTGAGAATTGTGGACGTCCTCAGGGACGTCGGGATCTGCTGCATCTGTTGGGTGAACCATTTCCCCCGGACTATCTTTTTGGAACACCGGGTTGTTGTGGATGTTTGGAGGAATGCTACCCCCGGCTCCAGTATCTCCCATAGATGTAGACGAGTCTTCCAGTGTGGAAGATTTTGTCTTTGAGCGGGTACCTTGTTAAACTCCTCCTGCAACGGTGGTAGACAACCGTTTAGAAGAAGTTTTCTTGGTTATGCCGGTTGAAATTTTTGGGCTGGAGACATTTGTTTTCTTCCCTCTTCCGCTGCCAGGAATCTTCAGAGCAGAATTGCAAGAGGCGACGAGAAGCGCCTCGTCTTCTGAGCTTGGGTGTTGCAGCCTTTGGAAGACGGACCGCCGGTCTTTTTGTACTGTTGCCTTGTTACAGCAGCAGTTGACGATGACTTGGGTGCATTGATGTCCTTGACAAGACTCTTTGCACGCTAAATCTTCTCTCTTTCCTTGCGCTTGTGAAGAGTCGCGTTGCGCAAGTCACCTGCTTTGTGGGCTGGGGAGTCCTGAGCACATGAGTGTGTTGGCCTCCTGCCTGCTCCCTGATGTGGGGGTAGCACGAGTACTTGCCCCTGATCCTTGTTGGGATATTCTTGATAACTATCCCGTTCGTTGGCCGCTGGGGGCTAGATACGGGTAGTTCTGTACAACTTTCCATCAGGGGCCCGAGTAATAATCAGCGGGACGCCCTGGTAGTCAGAAGTTAGGACAGTCGACTGAGCTCGTCGAGCCCGTGCTGCCCGAGACTTCTTCCTTCTAGCACCTGAGAGTACGTAGTAGGAAGAGTCCAAGCTGGTCACAACAGAGTCTGGCACATGCTCCAGAGAGCCTTCATGGTCAGGACCGTATGAGAGGCGATCAAAGACTGACCGTGAGCCGCATGGGAGAGATGATATACGGCTGGGATCGGTGGCCGTATAGGCTGTCAGCATGCGACTTGCATGTGTGGCCGTACAGGCTGTCTGCATGCGGCTATCCTTTGTGGCCGCATGAACTTTCTGTATGCGGCTAGAAGTCGTGGCTGTACAGGCTGTCTGCATACAGCTGGAAATTCTGGTCGTACAGGCTGTCTGTATGCAGTTGTAAGTTCTGGCCGCATGGACTTTCTGCATACGGTTGGCTTTTGTGGTCGTATGAGTTCTCCCCATGTGGTCAATAGTTGCGGCCGTATGAGCCTCCATGCGACGGGCGCTCTTATGCGGCTTGGATTGCACAGAGTTCCTCTTTGCCCCTGCAAGTTCGGTATCATAGTATTTTCTTCTGCCGAACTTGGGGACAGCAGAGTCCTCTGTGGTCTGAAGTGGGGCCGTACGCGAGACTTCTCTACTATCTCGGGCAACAGAGAGTACTTCTTCGAGAGCTTAGGGAGGAGCAAAATTTTTGGGTCTCCATTCCCTGCGGGCCTTCTTTGTGCGGACTCGCCGCTGTACCGGGCCAGCGCCCACGTCGGAGAGCATTTCTTCAAACGCCTGCTGGTCGAACCGGGCGACCAGCATTTGTTGAGTGGAGCCAAGCTTGGCTACGTCTGATTGCGTCACCAACTCCTCAGCCGTGGAGAAGTTAGTCCCCAGCAGAGTCGCCATCGTATTTGCCATTGATTATAAAAGAACAGAACAATTATATCAGAGGACTGGACTTTTACTTCACAATACAAACTCGCTCGTACAAAGAAAACCTAGGGACGAAAAACTAGGTACAACAATCTAAGCACGATTGTTTAGTTTTGATTCTGGGGGGTGACGGTAGAGGCTCGAAAAAGCGACGACCGCTCTGCCTTACTCCTTGGACGATCAAACGTAGCCTTGGCTCCGGTGAAGAACTGCTCTCAAGAAGGGAATACTCTTCTGTGCGCGCCTTTGTCTCTCTGTGTGTCCAGCCGGGTGGAGAGGATCTCTTTTGCAAGGGAATGGCACCTTGCTATATTTTTTGTTTCTCTGGATCCGATCTTTTTACAAGGGAATGACACCTTGCTATTTATAGGAGTGGGGTGTTGTCATTATGGTTTGTATTGATCACCCTAAAAAAGTTGGCGGCTTGGGGATTTAATTGCCATTTTCCTTGATCCTATTTTGTGGGCAATTAATCTGGACCACTAATCTTGATTGCAACGAATCTGGACAATTAATGCTGATTGTGTAAAATCCGTATGGGCAATCAATGTTGATTGTCATGAATCTTGGGAAGCTTGGATCTCCTGCCACGTGTCGCGATTGCAATAAATCTGCTTTGATTCGGGTAATTATGATGATTACACTAAATCTGGTCGTCGAGATTTGTTGATGACTATTGATTGATTTACTTCCACGCGGGAAGCTGATCGTCTGCGATGTGTCATAACCGCGAGCCAAAGCCGCATGAGGGTAGCTTCTTAGGTTTTGAACCGCATGAAGGTGGCAGCCGCATTGGTGTAGCCTCCGATATCTGAGCCGCATGGGGATGGTTTCCAATTGAGCCGTATAGGACTAGCCACGTGTCAAGGCTGTATGGTCTTGGCCTCTCGATATTTGAGCTGCATGGAGATAATCCCCATGATCCGAGCCTCATGAGAACAGCAGCCGCATAGGGTGACTTCTTATAATTTGTGCCGCATAACGAGGGTCTTCATGCTCCGAGCCGCATGCGAGCATCAGCCGCATGGGGTGGTGGCAGCCGCATAAGGAGCTTTGTAGTTGGTGGATCGTGCCAGCTGCAGATGAGATTTTTTTCGTTTCCCGAGGAATACGCCGTCATGTCATCATTTCAGCTTTAATGTCAGAGCATTTAATGGGAGCAGTCACTTTATGGCCAGCTGTAAAGGCAAACTGCATAGGGCATGTGATCTTTGCCTGAGTCGCATGAGGCTATTGAAGAGTTTCTGAGCCGCATGAGGCTCTGATAGATTCCTGAGTCGCATGAGGCTCCTTCTGTTTTTAGCCGCATGGGCTTCTTCTATTTTGAGCCGCATGGGCTTCTTCTGTTTTAAGCCGTATGGGCTTCTTCTGTTTTGAACTGCATGGGCTTTTCTAGTTCTTTTCCATGCTTCTACACTCAGCAGTAGCCATCACCGTGTAATGATAGCAGATTCTTTCATATCCCAAATCCTAATGCACATCGCATATGTGCCCCCTTCCCTATAAATAGAAGGAGTTTTCCTTCAATAAAGAGGCTTCAAAATCTTCAACTTTGGCATCCTTTTGATTGTTAACCCTAGAGTTTCAATCACCAGCACCAGAAAGACAAAGCAAGTTCAACTCGTCACCAGATCGTCAACGGAGTAAAGGAGCCCCTGCGGTGCTCGATCTCCACCGCCACACCTTTCCAGAAATTTTGTACTTACATATCCTGTTTAGGAATCGATTGTACTCTTTTTATGTTTAAAATACAAAAAGTTTGTATAACCTTTTGTCATGGCAAACATACTCAAGCCAAAAACCTCATCCAAAAAATGGGTTACGACTTGAATAGTGACAGAGGACTGAACTATGACAAAGGCCGACGCCTTCCCTTACGACTTCATGTCCCGAAGGAAAAGTCCCAAAATTACTACCAACGTACTCTCCGGGGGTTGGGTTACGTTACACCCACAACAACGTCGGAGTGCTCTAAACCGGAGGTCCCGATGCGTTCACATTCCTCGGACTCCTCAACCTGGGACTCCAATACCAGTATCGGCCAAGCCCTCAAGAAGGTATTATCCGTTAATATGGTCTCCGCAGGTCCCCCAGTCGAGGATGAAGAACAAATGCTTGAATACTTCGAAGATGAAACATGAGCTCAGAGCCTCGGATCCCAATAGGAATGGCGCTTCGAACAGCGCAAACCTCCCACTGAAGGCAAAGTCGTCCGAGTCGAACTAGGAGATGAGGTTTCCCCTAAACCCATCTTCCTTAGCAAAAGCTTGACAGGAGAAGACAAAGAATCCCTGATACAAATTATCCGAGAATACATCGATATCTTTGCATGGAGCTACGAAGACATGCCAGGTTTAGACCCGCAAGTCGCCATGCACCGTCTCAACATCCTACCCGATGATAAGCTTGTCAAACAGCAACAGCAACATTTTTGCCCCAATATCATGGATGCTATCAAGGAGAAAGTTGACAAACTATTATAGAGTGGCTTCATTCGCGAAGAACAACACCCAGTCACTAAGAAGAATGAGAGAATTCGGGTCTGCATAGACTTCAGGGATCTCAACTTGGCCTGTCCAAAAGACGTATTTCTCCTCCCGATTACTAACGTGATGATCAACAACACTTGTGGCTTCGAGCGTATGTCCTTCTGTAATGCCTGTGGTTCGTATTACGTATCTTGGTATACGTGTACGTATTTTGACTCGTATTGTATGTCTCCCTGCTTGGTTTATTTGGCATTTTCATTGCTTGGTTCACCTTGGGATTGGTTCGGCTAGGCTTGGGTTTGCTTATTTGGTTCATCATGAACCAAGTGGACCGAACCAACTCCCACCTACCACCCCACTCCTCCCTTTATTAGCCGCCCAACTCTCTCTCTTTATTACTCTTCTTCATTTACTTCTTCTTCTTCTCCACCAACACTTCCTCACCTACCAGATAGAGAGCTAGGCAAGTGTAACTTGCTTCATGAAGGAACTCCCATTTTGTTGTTCCATTTTCTTCTCCTCGAGATCCTAAGCCTCTTTTGTACTTAGTGTTTTCAAATTCTATGGCTCATTCTACGTAGATCTAAGTTTCTAGTACTATTCGATATTCTTTGTTTTGATCTACTAAAATAGCTTGTTTTCGAAAACTAAGAGTTCCATGTAGTAGGCCTCATGATTGTGCACAAATTTGGTTTTGGGATGGCCGAATTTCACCAAGCCCTGGCCGAGATGGAGTTCCTGAGCTTTTACGCATGTTTGCTTTAGCCATGGGGAGAAGATGAAGTTTTACGCACACGTTCTAACGTGTTAGTGTAGTGTTCAGCCTTTTACACACACATTTTACGTGCCAGCGTAGTATTCAGCGTTTTACGCCCACGTCTTAACGTGTTAGCGTAGTTCCCTTTTACGCACACGCATCGCGTGCTAGCGTACTTCATTTTACGTTGAGCCATCGATTTTACGCTCGGGACTCTCCCGCTCGCGTAAAATCGAGCTCGCATAAAAGAAATCCCTAGCTCGAGCAGACCTTCATGAGCGTAAAGTTGCCCGAGTTTTCCTCGCGTAAAGTTTTACTCGCGTAAAGTCTGCTCCAGGGTTCGCGCGCGTAAAATTTTACGCGCGTACAATCTTGCTAGCGTAAAGCCTGGCTAGCGTAAATCCCAGCCGTATGCTCCCTTGCTCGCGTAGAGCTTGCTAGCGTAAAGCTCACGCCTAAAGTTTCACTAGCGTAATCGGTGGTACGCGCGTAGAAACTTGAGTTCCTATGGCGTACACCTTTACCTTTTATATATATTTTACGCCCATTTTATATCCTTACGCCTTTTTTCATGAACTTGAAAATCATGAATTTATTTAATATGTTTGGAAATAATAATTGAACATGGCATAGTATGACAAGTATACCTGACATGATCATCTCGAATTGCTGTTGTGATGGCTAACATGACATGACACGACCTGACAAGAATGATTGACCTGGACACTGTGGACGATTGTGTTTGTACATATAAACCGGTACTGTCTTGCATCATGTCTAGGATAGGGATCCCTAAGTACCACGGTCAGGGATACCTACTGAAATTGACTAAGGCTAATAAACTAGAATAATTCAGTAGACATGAAGAGATTCCCAGCTACAGGCAATCCCGTTATCTAGGCGCATTAAGTGGACTTGTAGCCTACCGACGAGTAGGGCACATTTCCAGAACACAGTCATGTGGTGTACCATTAATAAACGGACATTCGACCTGGATGACCGGATGGTCTGTAGGGCTTGTGGCTGTTGGGATAATCTCATTGCATCTTGCTAGTAACTAGGCCTGTGATAACCCTAGTTAGTTAATGTATCAAGCCGTACTCATTGCTTGGCCGTGATTGATTGGATGGAGTCTAGCCCTGTCTAGTTGTCATGATTTTGTACAAGATTGCATCATGACCTGATTTCTTGTATCGATAAATGTTGAGATACCAAGTTCTGTTCAGATGAAGAGTTACAACCCCGGTCCTTGTTTGGTTTAAGGGTTGTAACTTGGCTATCTGAATAGTTCTATGGTTATCTTATCATATATCGTCCTGATTATGTGTGCTTATCTTAACAATAAGGATCAGGGGTCCAGTTCTGTTCAGGCGAAGGGTTAAAACCCCGGTCCTTGTTTGGTTTAAGGGTTATAACCTGGCTCCCGGAGCAGTTCTGTGTCCTCTCTTCATTTATTGTCTTATTGCCCTCCAAGCCATGTTCGTCTTGTTTTGCCTTACTCCAATAACATGATTATTTATACCAGCCTTCACAATAAAGATCAGGGACAAGGTTCTGTTCTGGCGAAGGGTTACAACTGCGGTCCTTGTTTGGTTTAAGAGTTGTAACCTGGCTTCCAGAGCAGTTCCTTATCCTCTCTTCGTTTATTGTTTATTTTTACCCTATGCCAAGACTAATCATGTTTTACTTGCCAATAGTATTTGAGACGGATTTCTATTCAGGTGAAGGGCTGCAACCCCGGTCCTTGTTTGGTTTAAGGGTTGTGACCTGGCTACTTGAATGGTTTCTTCGTACTCAGTTACTGTTGTTATCTCTATTATTATTAGTTCTTTATTTATTATTTATCTTTAATACTCTATTGTGATATGCTGGTTTTAGTTTCTAAGTAAAGCCTCCTTTGTGGCACTTGCTCTTTCTGGGGTCTGATCCAGCTGGTTTTGTGTGGCCAGATATCGGAGTAGCTCCAGAGGTTCTACCTACCTTCCAGCCAGATGGTGGCCACCAGGCGTAACCCTGGCAACGAGTGGGTTTCTTTTGTTCTTCCACTTCATTGTAAATTATTATTTTAAGGTGTTTAGCCGACGAGCATGTGTTAGCTCGGTTGCACCTTTATTTACTGTCTGCCTACGGGCTATAACATGATTGACAAATCCTAGGGTTGATCATGTATGACTAAACTCTTGCTAATCTTCACATTTTGTACGACTAGCTTCATGATCATCCAATATGTAATGTATGGGACGCCTTACTATTGTATATTTGATATTCTAAGATCTTGTGACTGCTACTACTTGCTTGTGATTGAGACACTAGGCTTGTTCATGACCATAGAAGACTGATGGATTGTAGTTAAACCCTCATGTATCTAGACAGCCGTGACCGTATAGCGAGGTGGGTTGCACTTCAATATACGTAGCTGGCTATGTACGCCCCCGCTCTCCAGTATTCTGGTTCTGGGGCGTTACACCTTCATGGATGGTTTCTCAGGCTACAACCAAATCAGGATGTTTCCTGAAGACAAGAAGCATACTTCATTTCAGACTCCAAAAGGAATATACTGTGATACAGCGATGTCCTTCGGGTTGAAGAATACGGGGGCAACATACCAGCGGATAATGAGCACCATATTTCGTAAACACCTCCGAAAGACGATAGAATATTATGTTGATGACATTGCCGTCAAGAGAAAAAAGAAATCCAGTCACTTGGATGACTTGAAAATAATATTGGACTTAATGCGGACACATCAACTGAAGATGAACCCGACCAAGTCATTTCTGGGAGTATCCAGTGGGAAGTTACTAGGCTTTATTGTCACGGCCTAGGGTATTCACATTGACCCTGAGAAGACTAAGGCAATCTTGGACATGGCTCCCCCGAAGAATCTCCGTAAACTTCAAGATCTACAAGGACGTCTGGCAAACATCAGATAATTTATAGCAAATCTCTCTGGTCGATGTTAACCCTCCACCAAACTAATGAAGAAAGGGGTTTCTTATGCATGGACCGAAGAATGCCAGTACATATTCGACGACATCAAAAAGTGCCTCCCTTGTCCTCCTGTACTGGTGGCACCAGTCGTGGGGAAGCCTTTTCTGCTGTATGTCTGAGCCATGGATCATTCTCTCGGTGCTTTGCGAGCTTAGAGGAGCAATAAAGGCCATAAATAGGCAATCTATTACCTCAGCAGGCCCATGATTGGGGCCTAGTATCGGTATAATCCTGTGGAGAATGAATGTTTTGCTCTACTCTTCGTCATCTAGAAGATGCGTCATTATGTGGCCGGACAGACGATCCATGTCATCTCTCGAGTCAACCCCCTCAGGGTCCTCATGACCAAACCAGGGGCCTTAAACTCACGGTTAGCCACATGGGCAATACTTTTGACTCCTTAAGACATGGTGTTCGTCCCCCGAAAAGCAGTCAAGGGCCAAGCATTGGCCGATTTTCTGGCAGCACATCATGTGCCAGAGACGTTAAAACTCTACGACGATATCCTAGATGAGGTCTTAGAGTCCAATGTCGTCTCAAACAATCCAGTTTGGCACATGTTCTTTAACGGTGCTTCGAGAACAGGACCAAAGGGCGAGATCATCGTAGAGGTCGGAGTCGTTCTCATCACTATCGATGGTCTCGTCATCAACTGTGCATATTCTCTCATGGAGTCGTGTATGAATAATGTTGTGGAGTATAATGCTCTCATCACCGGACTCCAACTTGCTAAACAGTTGGGGGTGGACTATATCGAAGCCTGTGGCGACTCAAAACTATTTATCAACCAAGTTCGAAGACGGTACGAGGTCTGACACGAAGATCTGGTCCCTTACCACCAGGCAGTAATCGAGATCATTTCCATCTTCACAGGGTTCTTTATAGAACATGTACCTCGATTGCAAAAATTAGAGGCCGATGCACTTGCTGGCCTCTCCGCCTCTCTGGCAGCTCCTCTGGGGACCCAATATGTCGTTACGGTAATGGACCGAGAGCTAGTTTGTCCAAAGAACAATCTACATACATGTTTGAGTTAATCAGTACAAATGGACACTAATATTGACGTTCGGGACTAGCAATTTCCGTTCATAGACTACGAAGTCTATGGGATCCTACCTTAAGACCTGAAGGAAGCTACTTCTGTCAAGAGACGCTCTCTCCAGTTCTTCTACGACACAGCTACCAAGATGCTGTATTGTCGTTCATACGACAGGCTTCTCCTGTAATATTTATCCAAGACAAAAGCACAAGAAGCACTTAGGAAGGCGCACGATGGCATATGCAGAGTCCATCAGCCTGGTCCTAAGTTATAAGACTGATTGCATCGCATGGGCTACTACTGGCCTACTGTAACGCCCCAGTCCTAAAATACGTAGGACTAGGAACGTAGACATGCCAGCTGTATTCATACGAAGTATACTCCAATATATGGAAGCCTCGTATAAATACATAAGCTGTAAAATGCAGTAGAACCATACTAATCTCATCCACACAAAATAAATGAATAAAAGATCTCATATAATCAACTATAAAATTGTCATTTGGTACATGTAGTTGGGCGGAGACAAATCCACTACCAACTATGAAAAGAAATACATGATAAGCAAAAGAAAGATTTTGGTGAGCGAAGCGAAGACGATCCAAATGCAATCATCCTCGAAGAGAATAGCGATGACAACGGCTAGAGCTAGAACACCTGCGAAAGACAATAGCACACACCTGGAGAGATAACCAGGTCCTCAGAGGGACGTAACAAGACAAATAATATTATGCCATATAAACTGAATAAATATTGCTCAAATAGATATGTAATAGGGTACCTAACCGTACTATGGTGATTATGCAATAAAGAACAAACCTTTGACGCATGGGCCGGATCAGGAAAATCAGGAATCAGGACCGTACCTCCTATTGGAGATAACCGGCAATCAGGACCGTACCTCCCACTGGAGATAACCGGCTATCAGGACCGTACCTCCCATTGGAGATAACCGACAATCAGGGCAGTGCATATATGACCCATACATTAAGGAGCTGTTCTTCCCACCCAATGCCTACCATGTTGTATCCACAACAGTAAACCTCTAACCGCTAAGTCAAACTATCATGCAATTTCTATTAGCGGTTATTCCTATCGCACGGCTTATACGCACCGGTGGCCAGCCAGTTGCGCATGTCCGTGTTCTACATGCGACACATAACTTCGTGATACAACGTGTCAAGGCCATGAATGCAACACACAAGGTGGTCCCTTAAATCTAGGTTTAATGTGTAGAAAAATAATACATAGAAGGAACTATAATGAACAGTAAGTTCTAACAGGTTATGCCATGTATCACAGTTTATTTTGCATAAAGAAAATAATACTAATGTATGAAATATGGGCTAAAATAAATAAATAGCAAATGACAAGGTGTCTTGCCTGGTAGTACGCCTGGTGTGCTGCGATGATCAAGGTGGTATGAACTGCGACTTCGGTACAACAACTATACATGGAGACCTCGGATGGTGGCACGGACAGTTCCATCGGGTCCAGGACGGTCAATTTAGTTAGGATGGACATAATGAAGGTACGGAGTTGGCTAGGGTATAGGGAGAATGGGATTGGTCATAGAAAGGAGAAAAGTCAAGAATAATATATATACGATTTTTAGAAAACTAAATATTTAAAGATATATTTACTAGTAAAACAAAAATGTTGGAAAACAGAGGAGTGAATAGATTTAGGCTACAACCCAAAGTTTGTATAGCCACTCTATATAATAGAAACTAAACTTCATAAACACGATGTTTTAAATAATTATTCAAAAATATTAATAACTTATTTAGGCCAAAAACCATATCTTTGTCAAATACATTTATATACAAATAATTCGAAAAAATACTTTAGAGTCCAAATTTACTTTTGAAATTAGCTAGAACATATTTGTAAAATTTTCTAAAATGATAAAATAATGCAAGTAATAATATTTAGCAAGACAAAAAAATAATAATAAAAATAACAGTAGTAATAATAATAATAATAATTACTAGTGTTGATGTGGTTAATAAATAATAATATAATATCCATAAATTTCTAGTACTGTAACACATAGAAAGCAATAGAATAATATGTAGTACTACTTATAACTTAAACACAAAAAAAATCAAAACAAAAACAAAAAAACAAAGAAAGAAAACTGTTAATAAATAATAATAATAGTAATAATAATTATAATGATAATAATAATACTAATGATAATGATAATGGTAATAATAATATTAATAATAATAATAATAATAATAATAATAATAATAATAATAATAATACTAATAATAATAATAATAATAATAATAATAATAATAATAATAATAATAATAATAATAATAATAATAATAATAATAATAATAATAATTGGTAATAAGTTCAATTGACAGCACTGCTGTCCTGTTACCCAAAAAAAAGTAAAAGAAGAAAATGGAGAGCGAAAGGAGAGGGGTTCGGGAGGCTGTTGGCGACGCCGGCATTCGGAAAGATCGGGAAGGCGCGGAGGAAAAGGGAAGAGACGGCGGTGGCGCACGCGGTGGGGCGGCGCAGTACCAGAGGAGAGAGCGCAGGAGTTGGCTGACGGAGCGGGCTGGAGGGTTTGGTCGAAGAGGAAGAGCGGGGTCGGCGGGGCTCACGCTCCGGCGGCGGCCATGCGAGGACGACGGCGAGGGATTCAGGAAGAGGGCGGATGGATGCTGACGTCGGCGCTCGGGTCGGCAAGGGCGCGGCGGAGGGATCGACCAGCGGAAAGCGGTTTCGGCCAGGGCTGTTCGTCGCACGGCGACGGAAGGACGCAGTTGAGGAGATGGGCTAGACCACGGTCGGCGGAGGGTTTTCCGGCGACTGGGCGGATGGGCACGATGGAGTTTGGGGTGCGGAGGCTTCTCGCGGCGGCCGTCGGCGTTCCATGGCTGGGCGGCCAGCGGAGGCGGACGTGCTGGTGGCAGCGGCCAAGTGCGGCCAACGCGGGCGTCGGCAAGGTGGGGGCTTCTACTTATTCTCTGTGTTTGGGAAAAATGGTGGTTGTGATGATTGTCGTCGTCGGGGGTGGTGGTTTGTAGGGATCGTGGTGGTAGAAGTCAGGTGGTGGCGTTGATGGTTTGGCGGAGGCTGTCGGAACGCTGCCGATGGCAGGGTGGTGGTAGTGGTTTGGTCGGGTGTTAGTCGTGGGTGGTCTATTTTTGGCTGCAGTGGTGGTAGCACGGTGTCGGGGAGAGACGTATCGACGGTGGCGGATGGTGGCTGTGAAAATAGTGGCAGGGTTTTTCTGGTGTTGGTGTTTGTTTGCAGGTGGTTGTGTCGGGTTTGCTATGTTGGTTTGGCCGGGACTTTGGTTTTAGGGTGACGACGGAGATTTTGGTAATGGCGGGGTCTTGGTCGATGGGTTTGGTGTCGGACACAGGTGGTTGTCGGGCAGCAATAGGTTTAGGGTTACGATGATTTGTCGGGGTCTGTCCGACAAAACTAATGTGTGTGTAAATATGGAATAAGAATTTGGATGGACACAGACACGATGCACAGGCATTTGGGTGGAGAAATTTGTTGTGGATGAATAATGAATTGGAGGAGTACCTGCCTATTTATAGGATGTGGGAATTCCCAATTAGATAGGAATTAGGAGTAGTTTAAAACCCAAAGTAGATAATTCCTAATTTAATTTAAAATCAATCAATCCAATTCCAAATACAAATCAAATTAAATCTAATTTAATTCCCTTAGTTTAAAATCAAAACAATAAATCAAATTTTAATTATTTAACTATTTTAAATAAATACATAAATTCAAATCAAGATTTAAATTGACATAATAATTTCAAAATATATTTTCTAAAATATTAAAAATATTAATTTCGAAATTATATTAAAAATTATAAATATATATGTATGCACAAATTATGTTTTTCCTAGTATACAATAAAATATTATTTATAATTAATAACTGCTAAAAACAAAATGCCTTATATAGCAAGAATAGAAATAATATTTTGAAAGTGTATCATAAAATATAAAAATATTTTTCTAAAATATGTACGCTCGCACATATTCGTATTCGACGAACAAGAAAATAAAATTTTGCGTACGACGTACAATGAAACTACGCGACGTACAATACAAATTAATTAAAAAAATTAATCAGTACCAAATTTAATAATAAAAAATATAGTAGAGATTTAGGGGTTTTACATCCTACCCAACTTAAAAGAATTTCGTCATCGAAATTAAGAATTAGGAGGGGGTGAAAGGCACAAAGGGGGTATCGGTGAGGAATAATCGTTCACAACGTCCAACGCAATCATGCACTAGGAAATCGCGACTTTAATAACGATGAGAGTAATCATGGGATAGCTCAAGAAGAAAATGTGTAAGGTTTAAAGATAAAACACGCGATAAAGGCTAGTGTGTTCTCTAGAGAAGAATAGATTAGAGATCTTAAAGATATGGTTTCTTAGGAGTTGGTTGCTTGGCACGCTTGAGAGAGAGATTTGGGTCACTCCTAACTTAAGTGATTAGAAGGTCTTGAGAGTAAATATAGGGCCGAGATAAGAACGAGCTGTTTAGGATGAGGATATAACAACCTTTAGTGATAACGGTCATAATTGGTAAGAAGGCTAGAGGGAGTTCTAGTACTACGCCTTCGTCTTCCTAAAATAGGTGAAGGCGAACGCAATAAGGAGTTTCAAGACGATATTATCGAATACGAGTACGTGATTCAAGGACGACCGGAAATTTCAAAGAAATTGCCAAGGCAGTCGCGGATGGGACTCTAAAGGACAAGTTTAGCTATGTCCCCCTCCACGTAGAATAATAGACAAAAGCGAACCAAAGTGCACTCGGTTGATCAGACCATTATGCACCGGTTCTGATTAGACACTATGTTAGTGGGAGCGACCCAAATAACATATGTCTTGAATAAGCTCGATAAAAGAATAAGCTTGCAAAAACTAGGCTATTTTAGCATCATTAGTCTAGATAATAAAAATATAGGCACGTGAGATTAAGATTGAGATAAAGAACCAATATGAATAGTCTAAGAGTCATAGGAATCTAAGTCTTGTTTATTCCTATACTATCATTCTACGGTTTTATTGACAAAGGCTTGGTTGACTAGATGGGTTAGGGCCCTCTAAACTTTACAAGTACCAAGGGATTGCTAGGTCACAAGGCATTCTACCCAACTTAAAAGAATTAAACTAATGGTGTTTGGGACAGCTAACTAATAGGGTCAATCTCTAGCAAGCACGAAGGGAAGATAAGGATAATGATAGAAGGAATCAAGCAAGATAAAATCGATGAGTCAAACGGTAGATTGAAGAAAAGTGGTCAAGTATATGGATGAGATCCTAGACTTCTAATCCTATTCGCAGGCTTGCTTGGTACGGTAAAGTAACCAAACAATTTATCTTGACCTGTATGGGCCACCACAAAAACATGTAACGCCCCAGTCCCAAAATACGTAGGATTAGGAACGTAGACATGCTAACTGTATTCATACGAAGTATACTCCAATATATGGAAGCATCGTATAAATACATAAGCTGTAAAATGCAGTAGAACCATACTAATCTCATCCACACAAAATAAATGAATAAAAGATCTCATATAATCAACTATGAAATTGTCATTTGGTACATGTAGTTGGGCGGAGACAAATCCACTACCAACTATGAAAAGAAATACATGATAAGCAAAAGAAAGATTTTGGTGAGCGAAGCGAAGACGATCCAAATGCAATCATCCTCGAAGAGAATAGCGATGACAACGGCTAGAGCTAGAACACCTGCGAATGACAATAGCACACACCTGGAAAGATAACCAGGTCCTCAGAGGGACGTAACAAGACACATAATATCATGCCATATAAACTGAATAAATATTGCTCAAATAGATATGTAATAGGGTACCTAACCGTACTATGGTGATTATGCAATAAAGAACAAACCTTTGACGCATGGGCCGGATCAGGAAAATCAGGAATCAGGACCGTACCTCCCATTGGAGATAACCGGCAATCAGGACCGTACCTCCTACTGGAGATAACCGGCTATCAGGACCGTACCTCCCATTGGAGATAACCGGCAATCAGGGCAGTGCATATATGACCCATACATTAAGGAGTTGTTCTTCCCACCCAATGCCTACCATGTTGTATCCACAACAGTAAACCTCTATAACCGCTAAGTCAAACTATCATGCAATTTCTATTAGCGGTTATTCCTATCGCACGGCTTATACGCACTGGTGGCCAGCCAGTCGCGCATGTCCGTGTTCTACATGCGACACACAACTTCGTGATACAACGTGTCAAGGCCATGAATGAAACACACAAGGTGGTCCCTTAAATCTAGGTTTAATGTGTAGAAAAATAATACATAGCAGGAACTATAATGAACAGTAAGTTCTAACAGGTTATGCCATGTATCACAGTTTATTTTGCATAAAAAAAATAATACTAATGCATGAAATATGAGCTAAAATAAATAAACAGCAAATGGCAAGGTATCTTGCCTGGTAGTACGCCTGGTGTGCTGCGATGATCAAGGTGGTACGAACTGCGACTTCGATGCAACAACTATACATGGAGACCTCGGATGGTGGCACGGACAGTTCCATCGGGTCCAGGACGGTCAATTTAGTTATGATGGACATAATGAAGGTACGGAGTTGGCTAGGGTATAGGGAGAATGGGATTGGTCATGGAAAGGAGAAAAGTCAAGAATAATATATATACGATTTTTAGAAAACTAAATATTTAAAGATATATTTACTAGTAAAACAAAAATGTTGGAAAACAGAGGAGTGAATAGATTTAGGCTACAACCCAAAGTTTGTATAGCCATTCTATATAATAGAAACTAAACTTCATAAACACGATGTTTTAAATAATTATTCAAAAATATTAATAACTTATTTAGGCCAAAAACCATATCTTTGTCAAATACATTTATATACAAATAATTCGAGAAAATACTTTAGAGTCCAAATTTACTTTTGAAATTAGCTAGAACATATTTGTAAAATTTTCTAAAATGATAAAATAATGCAAGTAATAATATTTAGCAAGACAAAAAAAATATTAATAAAAATAAAAGTAGTAATAATAATAATAATTACTAGTTTTGATGTGGTTAATAAATAATAATATAACATCCATAAATTTCTAGTATTGTAACACATGGAAAGCAATAGAATAATATGTAGTACTACTTATAACTTAAACACAAAAAAAATCAAAATAAAAACAAAAAAACAAAGAAAGAAAACTGTTAATAAATAATAATAATAATAATAATAGTAATAATAATTATAATGATAATAATAATACTAATACTAATAATAATAATAATAATAATAATAATAATAATAATAATAATAATAATAATAATTGGTAATAAGTTCAATTGACAGCACTGCTGTCCTGTTACCCAAAAAAAGTAAAAGAAGAAAATGGAGAGAGAAATGAGAGGGGTTCGGGAGGCTGTTGGCGACGTTGGCGCTCGGGAAGATCGGGGAGGCGCAGAGGAAAAGGAAAGAGACGGTGGTGGCGCAAGCGGTGGGGCGGTGCAGTGCCGGAGGAGAGAGCGTAGGAGTTAGCTGACGGAGCGGGCCGGAGGGTTTGGTCAAAGAGGAAGAGCGGGGTCGACGGGGCTCACGCTCTGGCGGCGACCATGCGGGGACGACGGCGACGGTTTCAGGAAGAGGGCGGATGGATGCTGACGTCGGCGCTCGGGTCGACAAGGGCGCGGCGGAGGGATCGATCAGCGGAAAGGGGTTTCGGCCAGGGCTGCTCGTCGCGCGGCGGCGGAAGGACGCAGTAGAGGAGATGGGCTAGACCACGGTCGACGGAGGGTTTTTCGGCGACTGGGCGGATGGGCGCTGCGAAGTTTGGGGTGCGGAGGCTTCTCGTGGCGGCCGTCGGCGTTCCATGGCTGGGCGGCCAGCGGAGGCGGACGCGCTGGTGACAGCGGCCAAGTGCGGCCAACGCGGGCGTCGACAAGGTGAGGGCTTCTACTTATTCTCTGTGTTTGGGAAAAATGGTGGCTGTGATGATTGTCGTCATCGGGGGTGGTGGTTTGTAGGGATCGTGGTGGTGGAAGTCAGGTGGTGGCGTTGATGGTTTGGCGGGGGCTGTCGGAACGCTGCCGATGGCAGGGTGGTGGTAGCGGTTTGGTCGGGTGTTAGTCGTGGGTGGTCTATTTTTGGCTGCAGTGGTGGTAGCACGGTGTCGGGGAGAGACGTTTCGACGGTGGCGGATGGTGGCTGTGAAAATGGTGGCGGGGTTTTTCTGGTGTTGGTGTTTGTTTGCAGGTGGTTGTGTCGGGTTTGCTATGTTGGTTTGGCCGGGACTTTGGTTTTAGGGTGACGACGGAGATTTTGGTAATGGCGGGGTCTTGGTCGATGGGTTTGGTGTCGGACACAGGTGGTTGTCGGGCAGCAATAGGTTTAGGGTTAGGATGATTTGTCGGGGTCTTTCCGACAAAACTAATGTGTGTGTAAATATGGAATAATAATTTGGATGGACACAGACACGATGCACAGGCATTTGGGTGGAGAAATTTGTTGTGGATGAATAATGAATTGGAGGAGTACCTGCCTATTTATAGGATGTGGGAATTCCCAATTAGATAGGAATTAGGAGTAGTTTAAAACCCAAAGTAGGTAATTCCTAATTTAATTTAAAATCAATCAATCCAATTCCAAATACAAGTCAAATTAAATCTAATTTAATTCCCTTAGTTTAAAATCAAAATAATAAATCAAATTTTAATTATTTAACTATTTTAAATAAATACATAAATTCAAATCAAGATTTAAATTGCCATAATAATTTCAAAATATATTTTCTAAAATGCTAATAATATTAATTTCGAAAATTACATTAAAAATTATAAATATATATGTATGCACAAATTATGTTTTTCCTAGTATACAATAAAATATTTTTTATAATTAATAACTGCTAAAAACAAAATGCCTTTTATAGCAAGAATAGAAATAATATTTTGAAAGTGTATCATAAAATAAAAAAATATTTTTCTATAATATGTACGCTCGTACATATTCGCATTCGACGAGCAAGAAAATAAAATTTTGCGTACGACGTACAATACAACTACGCGACGTACAATACAAATTAATTAAAAAAAATTAATCAGTACCAAATTTAATAATAAAAAATATAGTAGAGATTTAGGGGTTTTACACCTACTATGATGACAAACGTCGTTGATTACGCAAAAAAGTGCCGGGTATGTCAGTTGCATGCTGACTTCATCAGCCTTCGGAGTTCCTGTACTCCACTGTTCGACATCACAAAAGGTTGAACGAACCTTTTGTTTGATGAACATAAAAAGACATATGTACAGAGAAGAAAGTCCTAAATAGGATATTCTAAGTACAAGGAAAAGACCTGTGTACAGAGAAGGAAGTCCTAAATAGGATATTCTAGGTATAAGGGGAAGACCTATATACAAAGAAGGAAGTACTAAATGAGATATTCTAAGTACAAGGGGAACAGTTTATGGAAAAGTATGACGGTGGAGATCGAGCACTACAGTAGCTACTTTACCCCGTTGACGATCTGTTGACAGTTTGAACTTGCTCTGACTTTTTGATGCCTTTGATGGAACTCTAGGGTTGCCGATGAAGAGAATGCCTGGAGCTGGAGATTTGATATTCGGTGGTCTCTCCTTTCTTGTTGAAGGAAAACTCCTTCTATTTATAGGGAAAGAGAGCACATATGCGATGTGCATTACAGTTTTGAGATATGAAGGAATTTGCCGTCATTGCATAATACGGGCTTCTGCGGTGCTAACACGTGGCAGACATTAAGATTCCCTTCAATTGAGATCTCTGGTGGTTATCAAAATAACCGAAGGAGGAAACACGTGGCGTGTACCTATTTGCTTGTTCGAATGCAGCCAAGTAAATCTTGAGATTTTATTTCAGATTTGGATTCTGATTGATCCTCGTCTAAGATATAAATCAATTTGATAAGATATCAATCATAATTAACCCCAATCCTATCTTTGAGAGAGTCGATTTAAGCAAACCGACAGGGTGGGACCATGCTTCCTGCACCTCTGGCGATGTCCTAGTACTGCTGCACTTCTGGGGCGACGAGTAGACCGTTCTTCTGGAGATAATGGAGCCTTGTGCTTTCAGGCGATGAGTGGACTATGCTTCGAAGACGACGGAGCCTCTGTGCGTATGAGCGATGAGAAGGCTGTATTTTGAGCGCTAAAGTCACTATGCTTTAAGGCGACGAGTAGGCTTGTGCTTCAGGTTGACGAGGTTAATGTGCTTTTGGAGTCGCAGATGGACTTGTGTTGGATGCAATGGTATCTCCCAAGTCTCTGACGAAAGGTGATTAAGCTTCTAGGTCGGAGCAGAGTGTTGTGCCATTGGAGTTGAGGTGGTGTAAAAATATCACCAGTCTGTGCCTGAGGTTGGTGCAGGAGTGTAGCTGCACCTCTGGATTGAAGGCATTAGGTTTGAAGTCTTGTTTTAAAGAGCAATGAATGACCGCTCCTTAATGAACGACTTCCTCATAATTGCTACCGTTACTTGGGGAATTTCAAGGGGTCCTAGGATAGTCTAGGACTTAGTCGAATGAACTTTATTTAATGAGGTTCATCGTGCTGAGTCATAGGTTCATCCCATTAATGTGGGAACTTTGATCATCGTCCATGTGGCCTACGTTTTGGACCACTCCCACCATATATAAAGGGGGAGTTTCTTCTGAAGAGTCACGTCTTCTTCTTCTTCTTCTTCTTCTTCTTCTTTTTGTCCTTCAACACCATGCTAGATCCAGACTTAGCTTTGAGCGGCTGTTGGCCTTGCCTAAGTCGAATTTTCGTTGAGGATTCCTTCATTAAAAGGGGCTATCCTTTCGTAGAAAAATTGTTGATGAGCCTTGGAACATGCTGGAACGCTTCTTATGAGGAGTTCGAACCTGGGTGACGTAATAGAGGTCTTCGAGGTCTTGACGGCCTAGCTTGTGAATGGATGGCCAACCTGGAGAGCCATAGGTTGTGCTTTGCCCTGCTTATTGGTGGCGACGTATTTTTGTTAGGCTAGAAGAGCCTCAAAAGATGATGTCCTTTTAAAAAAGGTCCTTCCTGTAGGCCTCAAAAATGAAGTCAGCTGAGTTGATCAGAACAAGTCACGCAGAGTGATCCAAGAAGCAGCACAAAAGATACGCTAAGTTCTGCCTGGCCATTTCCTTTAGAAGTCACGCAGAGACAGCTCAGCCATACGTCAGAATCATAATGACTGACAACACAACAGTCGAGAAACGTCTCCTCATATGCCACGTATGTACAGAACTCGAGAGATCACAGCCGTCTTTTGCGTGATTTTCGAAATCTTCCTTAGCAAGACTCACTCTTCACCAAGTTGGCGTGACTTTGGGTCTTATCTTCATTTAATGCGGCTGACAATATAATCAATGTCAGAGATTTTGTGTCAGACGAAGCGTGCCAAATCAAGACAGCTGGCGGTTTGCGTGGATTCTGAACCTTCTCCTTCCTCAAAACATTGCGTGTCTTTTGAGTTATTCTTCTCAAAGCCTGCGTGAATTCTGAAGTATTCTTCTTCAAAGCTTGCGTGGATTTCGCCTTCAACGAGTCTGCGTCAACGAATCTGCATGGATTTTTGCCTTCAGCAAGTCAGCATGGATTTCATTTCAACTGGAGTACGTGGCAGCCATGCCACCGATCTCTCTCTCTCGCGTGCCCAGTAACTTGCACACGACCCATGTACTGATGCCATGTGTCCAACAGTTACGGGCCACGTCCAGTAACTACTCACTAACCCTGCGTATATTTAGAGTCTGCGTGACTTTTCAAGTGCACCAGTGGTGAGGTAGTTATCTTTTCAGTTACTGTTTTGACTCTATAAATAGAGTTCTTTTTCTCATTTATTGTACAGATACATTGATATCTACTGTCAAAATTTTGAGAGCTTTTTTTCTTCTTCGTATAGTCCAAGGGATAAAGCGATCGTCTTCTAGATCGGATTCCTACAGTTGTAATTTTCCCAGAAACACAACAAATAAAGAGAATTTCTTTATGGAAAACAAATTGGCGACTCTGCTGGGGAAAACCATCTCCTTTTCTGAGATGGCAACAACTCAATGCGACACTTCGTCAATCGGCTCGACGAAGAAGGTGATGACGATCAAATTCGATCAACTCGCCTATGAAGAAATGCAGCGGGCTAAGGGTGGCAAGCCCACTCCAGCCTCCATCATCACTGCCAAGTCAAAGGGACACTCTGTCTATGTCCCTAAGAATCAGTTGGCAGTCAATGGTGAAGTCTCTACCACAGTGTCTGCTCCTAACACTGGCAAGAGCTCTACTGCAAGCACGCACACTCTTGTGCACTCGAAGATGACAGCAATCAAAGATCACGCTAACAGTACTGGCTCCTTAGCCAAATTTGTTCCAGTGTGTATCTCCAAAGTTGAAAGTCACGCTGACAGTACTGGCTCCTTAGCCAAATCTGTTCCAGCGTGCAAATTCAACTCTAAAAGTCACGCTGACAGTACTGGCTCCTTAGCCAAATCTGTTCCAGCGTGCAAATTCAACTCTAAAAGTCACGCTGACAGTACTGGCTCCTTAGCCAAATCTGTTCCAATGTGCAATCCCACATTCAAAAGTCACACTGACAGTACTGGCTCCTTAGCCGAATCTGTTCTAGCGTGTAATTCTAAAATCAAAAGTCACGCTAACAGTACTGGTTCTTTAGCCAAATCTGCTTCAGCGTGTATTTCATCAGAGAAGAATAGCTCCTTAGTTATCTCTTCTTCTTTACCGAGTTCTACTAGAACTAGGGGTGGTCTTCCACACAAAGTCCCTTCGAAAAGGAATAACTCTTTAGTTGTTTCTTCTGCTCCTGTAGTTTTTACTTCAGGAACAGCTTTGACTGATACTTTTGTTAGTCAAAGGAAAGGAGATGGTCTTTTGACTACTCTTCCTTTTGGACATTCTATGTCTCAAAATCTGAATGAGTCTAAGAAGAAATATTCCTTAATATCTTCTCCTATGACTTCTTCAAATTGGGCACAGAATCTGTCCATTAAAGAGGGTCTGTTACCAACTCCTAATCAAAGGAGTGGTTCAACTCTTCCTTCTCTGCAAATATCCAGATCAATGGAAGGAAAACTCCATATTTCCAAAACCAATGTGTTACCTTCCATTGATTTAAGAACAAAACTCAGCACTTCTGGTGTTAAGAAACCATACCAATTGGATATGAAGATAAAAGATCCAGATGCAGAGTATGCAAGAAATTATGTGGCTCACATTAATCACTCTTTGTATAATCAAGAGCCATCAAGACCCAAGAACAGGAAGTATACTCCTCAATCTTCACAAACAGATTTACGGGAATATCTTCAACAGAAGAGAAGGAGTAATTCTATATCAAAGGAACATGCTGAATGTGACTTCTATCCAAGAGTCATAATTCAGTGCAGATGTCAATCAACAGTTCAAGACTATGGTGATCATGAATGTGACTTCCAGCCAAGAGTCACAATGCAATGCAGATGTCAAAATAAATGACAGTCTGTTTTCAATAGGATTCAGTATGAACCTATGCCTGATGAAGATGAGCCTTTGTTTGCCTCTGTCAACATGACTTCTCGGGACACCGGGGGTAGAGTTGATAGTCCAGATGGAGTATATAGAAACACCAGAGCAAGAGTCCTGGCTTCTAGTCAAAGAAATTTGATCCCTGAAATTGATTCTGAATTTCTTGGAGAATCTAACTTCCCACCTCTTCCTACTGGGGGTAATTCTCCTGTAGTTGACTTTGATGCACGAAGCAATGATTCAGAGCATACAACATCTACTAGTTCATCAATAATCCCTCATACAGTCACGACTTACATGGTTGATGGGAATACTGATGAACCTTCTTCTTCCTTGACTCCTCAAGATCAAAGAATTGCTTCTTTGGAACAGCAAATGAAGTCTATGACTGACACAATGAAGTCGATGTATGAACTCATGACAGCTCAGTTGCAAAATCGACAGACTGTATCAGATGCCATACCAGTTGATACTGATATAAGTCCAGTACAAGTTCCTCCAGCAGTATAATCCAATACTCCTGGACCAGCTCAACCAAATCCTAGTCTCTCTGGAGCTGGGGGTAGTGCTTACAATGCTGTTCCTCCTCCCAACTATTCTCTACAAGCCACAACTGCACAATCTTCGGGAGTTGTCTCTGAAGAATTAAAGAATCTCAAAACTCAATTCGAGGCATTCAAACAGAAGGATGGTTTACAAAGGTTAGGCATCAAGCAGCCTTATCCGATAGAATGGAAGCAAGTATCATATCCTCCTAAATACAAGCCTCCTACTATCTCATTCTATGATGGAACCACTTCTCCAAGTCAGTTTATTAATCATTTTGAAGTGATGACTGATCAACTGCAACCAAGTGATGCCCTCCTTACTCGGGTATTTATTGGATGTCTCAAGGGAACGGCTTATGAATGGTATAGGAGTCTCCCAGATGGGAGTATTACCTCATTTGCTGGTTTCAAACAGATGTTTCTTGAAAGGTTCTATGAAGGGCTTAATGATATGACTATGTCTGCTCTTATTAGAATCAAGCAGAAAAATAATGAATCTACAGAGGAATACATTGAACGGTTTCGAAGAGAAGCTCTGAAGATGCCCCTTGAAACTCCTGATGCTGTCACCATTGACACATGCAAATCAAACTTGTTGCCAATCATCAGTATGTGGACAGGGTCCACTCAATTTCAAGATTGGCCTTCCTTCATAGTCAGTGCCAAAGCTGCAGAAATCAGTGCTGAAACCTTCAAAGGTTTAGGAGTGCAGATGACTCTTAAAGAAACAGGACAATGTGCTAACAATAAAAATAATGCTCGCAAGGGAAAAGAAACTCTTGAAGTTAATCTTCAGAGCAAAGATGCATCAAATGTTCAAACTCCTGCCTCTACAACTCAACAATCAAGAACACCTCGCCCCAAAAAAGAATATTCTTTTGACGACGACGATGTCCTTGGTATCTTTGAATGTCTGCTGAAAGGTAATAAGATACAATTACCAGAGATCAAGAAACCTGATGAAGCTGGTAAGACAGATCATCCCAAATACTGCCCATATCACAGAATGCTGGGTCATACAATTCGTACATGTTATGTACTGAAAGGAAAGATCCAAGAAATGATTAAATCTGGAGCTATCTCTCTTACTCCAAAAGAGAAGACCGTCACCTCCAACGTCGTCTCTATGCAATTTGGAGATTTCCCTCCTCAACTCCTTGAAAGTGGGATTGTTCCTATTCCCAAGGCAACTCTTGACATAGTGAATCTTCCTCCTCCACAGTCTGAAGGATTAGTGCCAATCGCTTTGGAAACAGGGGAAATCATGTGGATCCATCCTGATCTAGTGGCAGATTTTGAATCGCCTTCTCCTCAAAATATTTCTTCTCAAAAAAATCCAAGAAGGCGGGAAAGATCAAGTCATGTCATATGACTTCTCTTGGGTCTACCTCTGACACAGAGCCAAAAGACAAAGAAGAAGCACTTGTTAGTGCTACTCGAACGGGGAAATCTTACCTAAAGGATTATTCTAAAAATCCTGAAGATCCTACTGATATCCCTTCAGATGCTAAAGATGCTCCTAATGTTCCTCCTAAAGAAGAATCATCCACTGAACCTGTTCCTCCCAAGCCTACGGCTCTGGAGAAAGGCAAACAACAGGCTCGGTTTGATAAGCCAATCAAGAAGTCTTCTCCTCTTGGACTTCAGATGCCTTACAACTTCGACATTTTGGCTCAACTTGCTAATACTCCAGCTAGAATGTCCCTTTTTGAACTTCTACGTCTTTCTAAAGAAACTCGGGAGACTTTAAGTGAAGCACTTCTACAAGCTGACTCTTGTCTTGCACAATTGAAAAAGCCAGATGCGGAACCTGCCACTTGCTTATATTGCAACAGTGTACTGGAGATTATCCCAAATATCACCTTTACACAAGACGACATGCTACTGGAGGATAATCGACATGACCGACCTCTCTACTACACTGGTTATATTGATACGATGAAGATAGATCGTATCCTCATTGACCCAGGGTCTGCTATAAGCATAATGCCGAAGAGTCTGTTGGATGAACTAAAAATCCCTCTTCACAAGCTCTCCAAGACGGTTACTACTATCTTGGGATTCAATCAAAACCGAAGTGAGCCTTTGGGAAAGATTCATCTGAAGCTTCAGATAGGCGATTTCAGATCTAAAGTCACTTTCTATGTGATCGAGATCGCGGGATCCTATAATCTTCTTCTGGGAAGGCCCTTTCTTCATGAAAATAATGTGGTGCCCTCTACTCTTCATCAATGTTTTAAATACATTGATAGCAATGGAAGAGTACAAAAAGAAGTTGCTGATATAAATCCCTTTTATGGGGTTGAAGCTTATTTCAATGATTCCCGAATGTACAAAGAAGAGTATACAAGGATCATACAAGCTATGGAGAAAGAAGATGCACAAAGTGAGACTTTAATAATCCCTGTTAAAGGTCGAACTACTCAGCAACAATCTCCTAAACCCTCTGGAGAAGATTCTTTCATCATTCCAGTGAGTGGACGGATCTCTCCGTTACCTCAGTCATCTACTCAAAATACAATGATCATTCCTGTCAGTGGGCGTACTACAGTTCCTGTATCTTCACAAGATACTCTGCTAATTCCAGTTGGAGGGCAGATTATTCTTCCATCTCAAACTTCAAGGGAGCTCACCTCTTCTGAGCCATTTGTTATCGATCTTAATCGAAACAAAGCTTCTTCTTCTTCTCCCCCTTTAGTCATTGACTTAGCTAAAATCTCTAAGGCTCAGCCTTCTCCCAATGTAAATATTGCTGCTTTTACATTTAATGAAAAGTCTCCACCTTTGCAGTACGTTGATGTGTGTAATTATGTTCATAGTTATTTACATCTGTTAGATAACTTGAACACAATAACCATAGGAGTTGTACAGACTGTTCATACAGATGTATCTCTAGAACCTGTACAATCTTCATACTTTTTAGTTCCCCGCAGAAAGCCAGGAGCCTCAAAATCCTTCTGATCTTGAAGATGATGACAAAAATGATGATACTGGAAGATTACAACTACGTCGTTATAGTCAGCAATCTAGAGACATCATCAAAAATATGGGCTATGACTTCAGGACTGGCCTCAATGATGGAAAAGGAAGAAAAATACCTGTCCGGATTCCTCCTTTGAAATATGGAAGGACGAAATGCGGATTGGGTTATACTGCTCCTACTCCTTTCATCAATATTATCCATAAAGATCCCGAGTCTGACGAAGATAAGAGATCTGATTCTTCTAGTACCACTTCTTGGGATTCCGATACAAGTATCGGTGACTTCTATTGCAACCTTCTGTCTTCCAACATGGTTTCCATTGACCATTCTGAAGAAAGTGATGAAGACGAAGAAGAGTTTGAAATCTCACCTGAATCAGAACAGTGGGCCCAAAGATTAGATAATCAATGGGAGTTCCGTTTCGAGCAAAAAGAACCTCCGACTGAAGATAAACTTGTTCAAATAGATGTTGGTGAAGAGGGATCTCCCAAACCAATATTCATCAGTGAAAGTCTTTCAGAAACTGATAAGAAAGACATGATCAAACTCATTCGTGATTACATCGATGTCTTTGCTTGGAGTTATGAAGATATGCCAGGGCTTGATCCTCAAATTGCAACTCACAAACTCAATATCTTGCCGAATGCTAAACCGATCAAACAACAACAGCGACGATTTCGTCCAGACATCATTGATGTAATTGAAGCTGAAGTCAATAAACTCATGGCCTCTGGGTTTATTAGAGAGGAACAACATCCCGATTGGGTGGCTAATATTGTTCCTGTTCTTAAAAAGACTGGCAAGATCAGAGTATGCATAGACTTCCGCGATCTCAATACGGCATGTCCTAAAGACGAATTCCCTCTACCAATCACTGATGTCATGGTTGATAATACCTGTGGATTTGAACAAATGTCATTCATGGATGAGTATTCTGGGTACAATCAGATCAAAATGTTCCCAGAAGACGAGAAGCACACTTCTTTCAGAACGCCGATTGGTACATACTGTTATACAGTTATGCCATTCGGTCTCAAGAATGCAGGAGCAACTTATCAACGAGCTACGAGCACTATATTTCGTGAACATTTACGGAAAACAGTCGAATGCTATGTTGATGATATTGCAGTCAAAAGTGACAAAAGGAGGATCATATCCAAGATTTGAAGACTATATTTGATCTAATGCGTAAGCATCAATTAAAGATGAACCCTACTAAGTCCTTCTTAGGCGTCTCTAGTGGTAAATTTCTCGGCTTCGTCATTACCTCTAAAGGTATACACGTGGATCCCGAGAAGATCAAAGCCATCCAAGAGATGCGTCCTCCACGCACCTTAAAAGATCTACGAGGATTTCAAGGAAGAATCGCTTATATCAGGAGATTCATTTCTAATTTATCAGGACGCTGCAGACCATTCAACAAACTTATGAAGAAAGGTGTCTCTTTTGTCTGGAATGATGAATGTCAGAAAGCATTCGATGATATAAAACAATATCTGATGAGCCCTCCAGTATTGGTACCTCCCGTCTCAGTAATACCGTTCCTCCTCTATACTCGAGCAATGAGTCATTCATTGGGTGCATTACTCGCTCAAAAGAATCAAAATGGCCATGAACAAGCCATTTATTATCTCAGCCGCACTATGACTGGAGCTGAACCTCGATATTCACCGGTTGAAAAAGAATGTCTAGCCTTGATGTTTGCTGTCCAAAAGACACGTCATTATATCATTGGCCAGACTATTCATGTCATCTCCAGGATCAATCCTATACGGATCATGATGAAGAAACCCAGTGTTTTGAATTCTCGATTGGCTAACTGGGGAATCCTACTTGCTCAGTATGACATGCACTATATTCCTCAGAAATCAGTCAAAGGACAAGCTTTAGCTTTTTTTCTGGCTGCTCACTCAATTCCAGAAAATTCAAAACTCTATGATGAAATCCCAGATGAAGTCCTAGATTCAAATCAAATTGCTGAAGAAGATCCTACTTGGCGTCTATTCTTTGATGGAGCATCAAGAATTGGTCCTAATGGCGATATTGTCGCTGGAGTTGGAATTGTTCTTGTATCGCCAGAAGGTCTTGCCATCCAAAGAGCTTATTCTCTCGATCAGCCGTGTTCAAACAATGTAGCTGAGTACAACGCATTACTTATTGGTCTTCAACTCGCTAAACATCTGAATATTTAACATTTGGAGGCGTATGGAGACTCTAAACTCATTGTCAATCAGATCAGGGGTACTTATGAAGTTCGCCATCAAGATCTGGTTCCTTATCATAAAACAGCTATATCTATGGCTTCTTCGTTTGAAGAATTCTTCATTGAACATGTTAGGCGAGCATGTAACACAGAAGCTGATTCCCTTGCTAATCTTGTAGCGGTGCTGGCTATCCCAATCAGACGGCAACAAATGATTGTTGTTCGTAATCGAGAATTATTTCATCTTGAAAATAACCTGACTCTAGGACTTCCAGTTGATATTGAAGAATCAACATCTCATGACGTCAACACAACAAGAGGATTTGGATTCAGTCGTAAATCGATGTCATCTTCATCTGATTCCAGCATGGAATTCATTTTCAGTAACTCGACTGAGAATCAGAATACGGATAAAGATTGGAGACTTCCTTTCTTAGATCTTGTATTATATGATATTCTTCCGGATGATCCGAGTGAGGCAGCATCTATCAGACGACGATCACTCAGATTCTACTACAATCATACAACAAAGATCTTATATCGTCGAGCTTATGATGGTTTACTCCTTCGATGTGTTACCGGTGACGAGGCTCAACAAATCATTCGTGAAGCACATGATGGAATTTGTGGAGCACATCAGCCAGGACCAAAACTTCAAGACCGTATTCGACGTATGGGTTATTATTGGCCCACCATGGTATCTGATGCTATCGAATACGCAAAGAAGTGTAAAGCTTGTCAAATTCATGCAGGTTTTATTCATCAACCCTCGGAATTTCTACATCCGACGGCAGCATCATGGCCCTTCGAAGCTTGGGGCATGGACATTGTCGGCCCAATCAATCCACCGTCATCTAAAGGTCATCGGTTCATTCTCGCAATAACCGATTACTTCTCCAAATGGGCCGAAGCCATTCCTTTATCTGAAGTTAAGACGTCTAATGTCATCAGCTTTATTAAGCACCACGTCATCTACAGATTTGGTGTTCCTCGACGCATTGTTCATGATAACGGACCACAGTTCGTCAGCCAGAAATTTACTCGATTCTGTGACGATCATCAGATCAATAATGTGGCTTCTACCGCATATAATCCAGCAGCTAACGGATTGGCAGAAACTTTCAACAAGACTATCATCAAACTCTTGAAGAAGTTTGTTTCTTCCAACAAACGAAATTGGAGTGACAAGCTCGGGGAATGTTTGTGGGCTTATCGCACTACAGTTCGTAATGCTACCAAATGTACACCTTTCTCTCTGGTGTACGGATCTGAGGCTGTTCTCCCATTAGAGATTCAAATTCCTTCTTTAAGGATAGCAATCGCTAATGAACTTACCTCAGAAAATAATGATCGTCTTAGACTTCAAGAATTGGAGGCTTTAGATGAAAAGCGGTTATCTGCTCAACAGAATATTGAATTCTATCAAGCTAGAATTTCAAAGACTTTTAACAAGAAAGTCAGAATTCGAACATTTCAGAAAGAAGAACTTGTGCTTACTGTCAGACGCCCGATGACTATGACACACATGAGTAAGGGCAAGTTTGATGCAAAATGGGAAGGTCCATTCATTGTCAATAAGATCTTTTCTAATGGGGCTTATCAACTCACTACTCTAGATGGTAAAGCCACTATGATGCACATCAACGGCAAATTCTTGAAGAAGTACTACGTCTAATATTTCTATCAAGATTGTCCTCCCATCATTCTCCAGCTGTTTCATTGTTCTTTCCGAAGAATCATTCTGATATCTATTATCCCCAGTGGAGATAGGTATTCTACTTTGTATCATTTTTTCAACAAATTTGATATCCAGAAAATCATGTCCATATTACCTCTGAATTTTCTATCTCAATATCATATTTATGAAAATGATATTTAGTCTTTCTGATTTCTGAGTCAAAAGATCAATAAATAAAGGCAAAAATATAAAGTAGGAAGGATATATCGTAAACAAAGTTTCCTTAAACGGAGTTTATTTGAGACAAATTCTTCAAGAAAAAGAGTACATCATCATGGAAGATCACTGTAATCCCTTTCATATTTGGGACGAGGACCACATACATAATCAGCAAAAGAATTGAGTACATCTTTTCCTGACCGCAGCAAGAATTGACAGGCAGCCAGCCTCATTGCTTCTTCTTCTTCGATTTTTCCTGGTTCGACCAGGAAGTCCAGGATATCTTTCGGCGGCATGGGAGTAGACGAGCTTTCGCCCATTTCCTTCTTCTGCGGAGGTGGATGTTCTTTAACACCTTCAGTAGCTTCGGGGGCGACTTCAGCCTTCTTTATATTCTCTTCAGAAGACATTGTGGATAAAATGCGATCCTTCTATTCAAATATATGCTCTATTTATAGGCATATGGTTACAAGGATCGAAGGGACGTATTCTTTTCCGATATTCATTTCATCCATTCATTTCTCACATTCATCCGACGTTTCACATGTTCATTAATACTTGACGGTTCATCCGTTCACTTATTACATTCACTCGACAGTTTATTTGTTCATCATTTCCTAACGGTTCATCCGTTCATAATCTTCTATCAATTTATTAAGTGGGGATTCGTTATTTATCATGTTTTCATAACCTCTGAATCAATTCCGAATCTACTTACTCATTTGTCATGTTTTGACCTCTGCATAGAAATCAATCTATTTTCTTTCGAGTTCCTATATATTATCACGTTCATAATACCTCTGATAATATCATATACTCTAAAACAGAAAAGATGATTTTATTATCTATCATGTCCACAATTCATCCACAAATACAAATCATTGAGTATAGAAGAATTATCATTTCCATTCTCATTTCACCACAAAAAAGTCTATTACATTTTCTTAGACTTTCCTATAAATCATAATGGAAATCTATTACAAATCTTGGATTTTCATTCTACACCACAACAATAACCTAATAGAGATCTATCTTCTTCTTTGGATCTTCTCCATCGGACCTTCTCCGTCAAGTTCGTTGTTGATGGCAATTCCTGACTGTCTGGGTCTCAGTCACGACCAGATCAGCAGGAATCAAACTCTGGTCTTCTCTCTCAGACGAGAGGAGAACCAATACAACTGGTAGATTAGGAGCGACCTTTCAGAGGAGACAGGAATGTATCCAACCTTGGGATACAATTCCTAGTTCTCCCGTAAAAGGAACTCTACTACCCGATTTCTCGGTAGTAGAGTTGACTCCACCATCCAACTCTCGTGTATAAAGGCTCTTCCTACCATCTAAGGAAGACCCTTCTATCCCACGAAGAGTTCTGAGTTGTCTGATGTACGCGTCAAAAGCGTATGAGCTCCCTGATGTGGGTGTCAGAAGAACATTCTCCACAGCATCCACATCCTCAATGCCAGTTCTGAAGAAAATTTTTAGCTAAGTTTCTGCAGAAAGATCAACAGAAATCATTCAGTATGCATTTATCAAACAGAGACAGGCGTGTAACAAGAAACAAAAAGCCTATCTTCAACAGCAAAAATAAGTACACACTGGCTTACCTTCAAGTTTGCTGCTAAGGATTGACAGACCCATGTCTGGTAGCGTGCACAGAGATCTGACATTAGACAACATGGCTTTCCTATTTTCTTCTTACAGAAAATTCATTATCAGAAGAGAGGAAGAAGAATGGGAAGATGAGTTTGCGTGGAGTTCATCCATCTTTTTAAAGGGTCAAGTGCAGGTCTATTCTTGGAAAAGATCCGCATAAATAGTGCTCGTAAATTATGGAATGAGTGTCACGTGTACTTCGGGAGACAGTGCAACATTGGAAACAGTCAATGTGTGCTAATTAATATTCTTCATTAAAAGGCACGCAGATCAAACACAAAAGTTGTACTTCATTCTTTAAACAGGCACTGATGGCCTTACAAAAAGACAAAACAAAAAAAGTGCAACAAAAGCGTAGAAAGTTACGTTCTATTTTCTAGAGCGGCTAAGTTTGATGCCTAACTTCTCTACGCTCTTAACTCCCAGGCGATGCAACAGAGTCTCGAGCATTTCACGCTTCTCCAAGGCTCCGCTCATCAGAAGAAGACGAGCCATCCAATCCAAAGTAGCTCAAGAGATTCTTGGCTAACTGCGTGGAGTCGTCCTTGAGCTCGATGACGACAGGTTCGGGTTCTTTGCCCCCAAAAGTGGGGTCACCATGGGAACAAAAGCCCAACTTGCGTGCTTCCTCTTCAGCTGCTTCCTTTGGGGTCATATTTTCGAGAGATGAATGTCAAAACTGAGAATCACTCCCTGTTTATATAACAGATCTCGTCGACAGTTCATATTCCATCATAAATTGGACGCAATCAGTCTCGGAGAACGAAGAGTCATTATGACATTTAATAAGTTCATTTGGATGTTTTCAAAGAACTTCGAAGTCTTTTCGACTTCCGAAAAATTTTGGAGTCATCTCAGCGTGACTTTAACTCATTTCATCATCTCTATTTCAAAGTATTTCAAAAATATTTTATCATTTTTCGAAAACTTTGAAGGGGGTTTTGTAGGCCTCAAAAATGAAGTCACGCTGAGTTGATCAGAACAAGTCACGCAGAGTGATCCAAGAAGCAGCACAAAAGATACACTAAGTTCTGCCTGGCCATTTCCTTTAGAAGTCACGCAGAGACAGCTCAGCCATACGTCAGAATCATAATGACTGACAACACAACAGTCGAGAAATGTCTCCTCATATGCCACGTATGCACAGAACTCGAGAGATCACAGCCGTCTTTTGCGTGATTTTCGAAATCTTCCTTAGCAAGACTCACTCTTCACCAAGTTGGCGTGACTTTGGGTCTTATCTTCATTTAATGTGGCTGACAATATAATCAATGCCAGAGATTTTGTGTCAGACGAAGCGTGCCAAATCAAGACAGCTGGCGGTTTGCGTGGATTCTAAACCTTCTCCTTCCTCAAAACATTGTGTGACTTTTGAGTTATTCTTCTCAAAGCCTGCGTGAATTCTGAAGTATTCTTCTTTAAAGCTTGCGTGGATTTCGCCTTCAACGAGTCTGCATCAACGAATCTGCGTGGATTTTTGCCTTCAGCAAGTCAGCGTGGATTTCATTTCAACTGGAGTACGTGGCAGCCATGCCATCGATCTCTCTCTCTCGCGTGCCCAGTAACTTGCACACGACCTATGCGCTGATGCCATGTGTCCAACAGTTACGGGCCACGTCCAGTAACTACTCACTAACCCTGCGTGTATTTAGAGTCTGCGTGACTTTTCAAGTGCACTAGTGGTGAGGTAGTTATCTTTTCAGTTACTGTTTTGACTCTATAAATAGAGTTCTTTTTCTCATTCATTGTACAGATACATTGATATCTACTGTCAAAATTTTGAGAGCTTTTTTTCTTCTTCGCATAGTCCAAGGGATAAAGCGATCGTCTTCTAGATCGGATTCCTACAGTTGTAATTTTCCCAGAAACACAACAAATAAAGAGAATTTCTTTATGGAAAACACTTCCTACTGCGGTGCGGGCTGCACTTTCGGCGGGCCAATAGCTGCTTCCGGAAGTGCTGTGCGTCTGGAGGGAGAAGATGTGGTAGAGAGTTTGATGGAAATTGTATTCACATTTTCTATCCACAGTGCCTCTCTCCATGAAGATCACACTGTGAAGAGTAACCCCGGCACAGATCCGTAGAAATTTTCAAATCAGCACATGTAATCACAAAGTCTTTTGTAACAGATCCTTGTTATTATATCTTTATGTAGTCTTTTATATAATCGTGACGAGTCTGTAGCAGACTCTTGTAGCCATGATTAATAAAAAAGGTCTTCTGAGCTTTTCATCTGTTTATGACTTTTGTCTTTGCTTGTTAGCGTGCTTGACCGCCTGAGCCTCTGTGCCTTATATTATGCTGAGATTTTTTCTGCTTCTACAAGACCGCCTTCAAAGTGTCCCGAACTTGGGTCAAGCTCGGGCTACTTTGAACAGAAGCATGAATACATGGCTCTTTGCAGGCAAAATGCCTATCACCTCTGTTGCCAGGAGGACGTCGTGTTGCGTCTGTGTATGTAACTATGAAGAGTCTGTAATAGGTCTTTGTAGCCATATGCTTCTGTATAAGTACTTTTTTGTCTCTTTATTTTTTCGTCTTTAACAAGCTCAGGTGAAAGGTTTCCTAGCCCTTGATGACCACGACAGGGGGTCATCATGGAAGACATGCCTAACTAGAGGTAATATGAACGTAGCAGGCATAATCTTTGCTAGGATGTAGAATAACAATTTAGAGGTAGTATGAACGTGAACTGTTTTCTAGATAGCCATGATAATCATAGGATTAACCAAGGAGAGGGTGACTACTCAGAGGTAATATAGACATGGTAGCCACGATTTTGGGTGTAGGGGAGCAATCTAGAGGTAATATGGACCTGAAGTGCTTCATCTACTTGAGAAAAAATAAAGAAGAGATAAATTCTTTCAAAGGAATTCATGAACACTTACTAAGATGTGGGAGGTTTGGACTACGCATGGCGCCATTCCCATTGAAATCCTAAGCATTGAGCCCAAGGTTCATCTACGAAGTACTTGACCGCCTGGTCTTCGTCTTCGACTGGAGGGCTTGCAGCGGCCATGTTAGATGGCAGCATCCATTTGAAGACCTGGCCGGTGCTGGTATTGGAGTCCCAGGTTGAGGAGTCAGAAGAGTGTGAGTGCATCATGACTTCTGTCTCCGAGCCTTCTGAAGTGGAAGTGGGCGTAATATAACCCAACCCCCGGCGGGTGCGCTGGTAATAGTTTTGGGCCTTTTCCTTTGAAGCTCGAATCCGTAAGGGAAGGCACCGACCTTTACCATAGTTGAGCCCTTTGTTGCTGTTTAGGTCATAAACCATCTTCTGTATGAGGTGTTTGGCCTGAGTAGCGTAGCGGTAGAGCTGCATCTTGCCGCTGTCGGATTCTGGATCTTCGGGAGCTAGTCACTGAGGATGCTCCACTCGACCAAAGATGATGGGTTCCTCTTCTTTCCTCCTCGCTGGAACGAAGAAGTAGGCACCCCGAGAGGGACAACTTGGCTCGCATGGTTGAAGGTTGTCACTTGCGTTTGCAGCTTACATAGAGAGTTGTCTAGAAAATATCTTGTGTTCCAATATGAACAAGAGTAATTCGAAGACAACTTTCTATTAATAAAATGAGAGATTTTATCTCGGGGTATCATATCATCAAAAGAGTGTGCTTTCGTGTTGGCGCAGATGTAGTCTCCTAGCTCCTCATCGGTGAGGACTAGGGCTGTCGAGGGAAGAGAATGAGGAAACTTCCCTTTTAGTTTGATCACCAAAGGGGTCACAGTCGGAGGCTGCTACGCCTTCATGGTCGGCCTTGGGGAACTCCGAGGTAGCCTTATTCGCATAGGCTCCTGGCCATTATCTGCCGTTACTGAGGGCAAAGATGATGCTCTGCCTCAGAGCTTGACGACGAGAGGCGCAGATACCTTGGGGGTTGTAACTCCACCTTCCTATTTTCGATAATTTTAAATAATAATAAGTTGATTTAAACCATTTTTATAATAATAAATTTTATGAATATTTTGGAGGGAAAGAAAATTAGGAGCAGGATTTTGAACTTGAAAGTTTGTTGTAACAAACAAACTTGTTGTTTGCCATTGATTGTAAAAGTATAGAATAATTTCATAGGAGGACTGAACTTAGACTCACAATACAAACTCGCTCGTACAAAGAAAGCCTATGAATGAAAACCTAGGTACAACAATCTAAGTACGATTGTTTATTTTTGATTCTGGGGGGTGACGATAGAGGCTCGGGAAAGCGACGGCAGCTCTGCCTTACTCCTTGGACGATCGAATGTAGCCTTGACTCTGATGAAGAAATGCTCTCGGGATGTGTAGGAAGACTCTTCTGTGCGTGCGTTTGTCTTTCTGTGCGTCCAGCCGGGTGGAGAGAATCTCTTTCCCTCTGGAATTCTTCTCCTCTTTTTCTCCTCTCTTTTGCAAGGGAATGGCACCTTGCTATTTATAGAAGTGGGATGTGATCATTAGGGTTTACAATGATTCCCCCCTTAAAAAGTTGGTGGCCAATCATCTGGACCATTAATCTTGATTGCATCACATCTGGACAGTTAATTCTTGATTGCGCCAAATTCGTATGGGCAATTAATGCTGATTGCAATGAATCTTCATAATTTGTCATGATAAGCTCGGATCTCCCGCCACGTGTTCAATTTGCTTAATTACAACAAATCTGATTTGATCCGAGTAATTATGGTGATTGCACTAAATCTGGTTGTTATGATTTGCGAGCAGCCATAACTCCGAGGGGATAAGACAGCCACGTGTCTCAATTGTCATGAGGATCGCCACGTGTATCATCTGTCATGAGGACTGCCACGTGTCTCAACTATCATGAGTGGGACGTCCTGACAGAGCCGCATGAATGCAGTCTCTAAATGAACCTCATATGGATGGCCCCCACACTCCTAGCCGCATGAAGGTAGCAGCCGCATGAAGGTGGCAGACGTATGAAGAAGGCAGCCGCATGAAGGAGGCAACCGTATGAAGGAAGTAGCCGCATGAAGGTGGCAGCCGTATGAAGGAAGCAGCCGCATGAAGGGGGCAGTCGCATGAATAGAGCAACCGTATGAAGAGAGCAACCACATAAGAGTGACAGCCGCATAGGGGTGGAAGCCGCATAGGAATTGCAGCCGCATATGGAGCTTTGGACTTGACGGATCATGTCAGCTATAAATGATTTTCTTCTTTTCCCTAGGAGCACGCCATCATGTCAGAGTCATCATTTCGACTTTTATGTCAGAGCTGTTATTTGTCAGAGCTGGCATTGTCAGGGCTACCGTCAGAGTAATTAATTCAAGCTGCTGCTTTATGGCCAGTTGTCGGATCGGACAGCGTGAGGCCACGTGGCGTGGAGCCATCCGAGTTGCATGAAGGACTTTTAGAGCCGCATGAGGCTCCTTCTGTTTGTGAGCCGTATGGGATCCTGAAGGACTTATGAGCCACATGAGGATCCTTCTGTTTTGAGCCGCATGGGATCCTGAAGGACTTATGAGCCGCATGAGACTCCTTCCGTTTTGAGCCGCATGGCCTTTCCTTGTCTTTTTCCATGCTTCTACAAGACCCCCTTCAAAGTTTTCAATTTGTAAAATTGAAATACTTTGAATAAGAAGCATGGCTATATATAAGCTCTTCTGGCCGCAGAAGATATTCTGACAGCATGGGCTTCCTAGCCGCATAGACTTCCTAGCGGCATGGACTTTCTAGCCGTATGGACTTTCTAGCCGCATGGACTGTCTGGCCGCATAGGCTCTCTGCCACGTGTGCGTCTCCTGCCACGTGTGCGTCTCCTGCCACGTGTGCGTCTTATTAATTGCTCTTGTTTTGCTTTGGATTTAAAGCCGCCTTTTGGGGCAGATCCCAAGGGTCGATTTTAAATATCCGAATTCTCCTCGATGACCGAGGAGTCGATTCTGTTCTTTATGCAGCACGCGGATCGAAACGTTTATCGGTTCATGAGCCCCCATTTTGTCTGCCTATAAATATGGGGGTTTGTGGAACGGGGAGACTTCTTTACTTTTTCTCGTCTTCAACTCTTTTTGCCCTAACTTGTTGTCTTTGTCTTCCTTCTCCGCTCATCAATTAACAATGGCCCCTATGTCTTCCAAAGCCGCGGCGAAGGGTAAGGGAGTGGCTTCTTCATAAGCCACGGTGCCTGAAGTTCACCCCGACATTCACCCCACCATTGCTGGTAAGGGTTTGGGCGGATCGTATACTTCGAAACCCTAACAAAGACGGCTCTGTTGCATGCTTTATGCACAAGCCTTTAATGCGTCCCTCGTCTTCATCGAACTGTTCAAATTGTATGGGTCGCATGTATGTCCCTTGTCCGAGCCGCATGGGGGATTGTCTATTAGCCGCATAGACACTTCACAAACTGAACCACATAATGACCCGTCGAACAGAGCCGCATAAGTCTCTCTGAATTGAACCGCATGAAGCCCCCCTTAAACAGGACCGCATAAGCTCGTCTGGATTGGGCCGCATAAGGCTCTGGTCATCTTCTAACTTTGTTTCTTTTTATCTTTGATTCTTGCAGCATCCCTGCCGAAGGTTGATATCATTGTGAAGGAAGAGCTACTGCCTCCTCTCAAACAAGAGTCAACGCTTGTTAAGGAGGAGGTAATACCAAAAATGGAGGAACAGAAAGGAGAGCTGGCGCCTGTTGAAGTTGCTGTAAAGGAGAAGCCCCAGTCTGACGGCGGTAGTATTGCGAGTTCTGACCCTCCTGCTCCGGACGAGGATCTTGCTCAAGTAGATCCTTCATATGAAAAATGGTTGAGGGATTGGTATATGCGCCCCCGCAATTAGGATTCGTAGGCTCTCATAAATGTCTGTCTTTTGTCTTGATATTTTTGTCTGTCTTTAGCTGCAGTTTGGGTTTTGCTTCTTTTGGACATCAATGTAATCTTCTTCCTTTTTGTCTGAATGAAATGATAGATAAATTTTCTAGCTTGCTCATGATATATAGTCATGTGAATGTAACTGATTTCGAATGAACAGAATACATTCGCTCTATTCTTTGCTTGTAGTAGTTGCCCCAATGGGAGACTTTTTGTTGACCTATTATCCTTGGCGTACCCTGGTTCTGGATACGGATAATAAGTTGGGAGGGAACCAACATACTTACTCAGAGGTAATGAGGACATGGTAAATATGAGGGTTTCTTCGATGGAGCCTTCCCACTCAGAGGTAATGAGGACATGGCAGGAGTGGGCTCCATGAAGGGTACATAGAACAATTCAGAGGTAATGAGGATGTGGAAGTTCTACGTGAGGGGCGGTTTTTTTTTATGGAAGGAAAATAACTCAGAGGTAGCATCGACGTGGTTGTTTCGGAGCATTTATGGATCTGTTATCCTTTTTTTTGCACTGAGAGTGCGGGTATTGGATCATGAGGAGGGAGCCATTTTAGGAGGAAAGTTCAGAGGTATGATCATACATGACTAACTACCTAAAAGATGCGATATAGATTTATCTGTAGTGACCAGGATGTGAGTTCAGCGGTACTTGCGGGTACATAACTCAACAATCTGGGAGATTTAGAGTCGAAATGTGAGTTCAGCTGTACCAGGGGGTACATAACCCATCATTCAGGGATATTTAGATTTGGAATGTGAGTTCAGTGGTACCAGAGGGTACGTAACTCGATAATTTTGGGAATTTGTAGTCGAAATGTGAGTTCAGCGGTACCACAGGGTACATAACTCATCATTTTGGAAATTTGTAGTCGGGATGTGAATTCAGCGGTACCATAGGGCACATAACTCATCACTTTGGCAAATTTGTAGTCGGAATGTGAATTCAGCGGTACCATAGGGCACATAACTCAACACCCTGGCAGATGTCATTTCAGACGTAATACTTCTTTAGGAACTTGCCGTTGATGGGCAACATGAGCAAGTCTCCATTTTGTTTTGCGAGGCCGTAAGCTCCATTGGAGAATACAGCATCAATGATGAACGGGCCTTCCCACTTTGGCTGGAACTTGCCGACGGTTTTGTGAGTCATAACCATCGGCCTCCGAACTGCCCGAACGAGATCGCCCACTTGGAATGTTCTGATTTTAACCTTTTTGTTGAAGGTTCCAGAGAAAAGTGCTTGGTACAGCTCGATTCGTTGTTGAGCTAACAGACGCTTCTCATCTAGGGCCTCCAACTCTTGCAGTCGGCGATGGTGATTATCATCTGTTGTCAATCGGTAGGTGAGAGCAACACGGAGGAGGGGATTTGAGTCTCCAGTAGGAGAATTGCCTCACTTCCGTATACCAGAGAGAATGATGTATTCTCGGTGGCAGTCCGTACTGTAGTACGGTACGCCCATAAGCATTCGCCGAGCTTTTCATTCCAGTCGCGTTTGTTTGATGACACGAACGTCTTGAGAAGCTTGATGATTGTCTTGTTGAATGCTTCAGCTAGACCATTAGCCGCCGGATTGTATGGTGTTGAAGTAATATTTTGGATTCGATGTTTGTCGCAAAATCGATAGAAGACATGGCTTGCGAACTACGGACCATTGTCGTGGATGATCCTTTGGGATAGTCCAAAGCGATAAATGACGTGATGCTTGAGGAAGCTGATCAAGTTTGAAGTCTTGACTTCTGCCAGCGGAATAGCCTCCGCCCATTTGGAGAAGTAATCTATGATTGCGAGTATGAAGCAATTTTCTCTGGACGAAGACGGAGTGATCGGACCAATAATGTCCATTCCCCATGCTTCGAATGGCCAGGATGCCACCGTCGGATGTAGAAACTCGGATGGCTGGTAGATAAAATCTGCGTGGACTTGACATGCTTTGTATTTTCGTGTATAGTCTATTGCATCTGCAACCATCGTGGGCCAGTAATAGCCCATTCGGCGAAGGCGATCTTATAGTTTCGGACCAGGCTGATGGGCCCCACAGATGCCATCATGAGCTTCATGCACGGCTTCCTTGGCTTCTGTATTTGACAGACACCAAAGCAGTAATCCATCGTATGATCGTCGATATAGTATTTTCGTCTCTGTATCGTAGAAGAATCTGAGGGAACGTCTTTTGATAGAAGTAGCTTCCTTCGAATTCTCTGGCAGGATGTCGTAGACTACGAAGTCAATGAATGGTTGTCTCCAGTCTGGTGCTTCGTCGACTGTCAGCGTGGAGTAACTCTCAATATTGAACATTATTCCTGGGACAGACCAACTCACGGCCTATGATGTCAACCAGATGATGAGCATGATTCGGAACTGCTAAGGAAGCAGCGAGGCCTGCTAGGGCATCAACTTCAATGTTCTGGAGCCTGGGAACATGTTCTATGAAGAACCCTTCCAAGAATGAGATGATGTCAATCGCTATTTGGTGATAGGGGATCATGTCTTCATGACGCACTTCGTATGAGCCCCGGATTTGATTGACGATTAACTGTGAATCGCTGTATGCTTCAAGGTGCTCTACCCCCAGCTCTTTTGCAAGTCGGAGTCCAATGACCAAAGCATTGTACTCGGCCACATTGTTTGTACAGGGCTCCGTAAGGGAATAAGCTCGATTAATCACCAGCTCGGTAGGAGAAATCAATACTATTCCGACTCCAGCAACGATTTTGCCCTTGGGCCCAGTTCAAGAAGTGCCGTCGAAGAACATTCGCCATATGGTATCATGGGAGGTCACATTTGAATTAGCGACCTCATCTAGAATATCTTCGTCTATTTTGGTTGACTCCGAACCTGGATGAGCTGCTAAAAAGTCTGCCAGAGCTTGACCTTTAACAGCCTTTTGCGGGACGAAGATCATATGGTAGGGGGACAGTAATATCGCCCAGGTAGCAAGGCGAGAGCTGAGTGCACCTAGTTTAGTCATGAGGACCCTGAGGGGGTTGAATCTTGATATGACATAGATGGTTTGTCCAGTGACGTAGTGTCACATCTTCTGAATGGCGAAAACCAGAGCAAGGCACTCTTTCTCAACGGCAGTGTATCGATGTTCCGGCCCCATCATCATTCGGCTGAGGTAATATATAGCTTGCTCATGGCCTGCCTCATTGTTTTGTGCTAACAGAGCACCGAGAGAATGTTCCATCGCTCGTACATAGAGCAGGAATGGTCTTCCAGCAACCGGGGCTACCAGGACTGGAGGGTTCGTCAGATATTCTTTGATGTTGTCGAAGGCGCGCTGGCATTCTTCATCCCAAACGAATGAAACGCCCTTCTTCATGAGGTGGGTGAATGACTGATATCGTCCAGAGAGGTTGGAGATAAACCTCCTGATGTAGGCTAGCCTCCCTTGAAGGCCTCGGAGTTCACGGAGATTTCTCGGGGGACCCATCTCCATGATTGCCTTCGTCTTCTCAGGGTCTACGTGGATACCCTGGGAGGTGATGATGAAACCCAAGAACTTCCCGCTGGATACGCCCAAGAAGGATTTTGTAGGATTCATTTTCAAATTGTGCGCTCGTATCAGGTTGAACACTGTCATCAGATCATGCAGATGATCTTCCTTAGAGCAGCTTTTGACGGCAATGTCGTCGACGTAGCATTCCACTGTCTTGCATAGGTGGTCACTAAAGATGATGCTCATAGCTCTTTGATAGGTGGCACGAGCGTGCTTTAAACCGAAAGGCATGACTGTGTAGCAGTATGTACCAATTGGTGTTCGGAATGATGTATGCTTTTCGTCATCAGGGAACATCTTGATTTGGTTGTATCCCGAGAAACCATCCATAAATGATATGGGCTCAAAGCCGCGGGTGTTGTCGATCATGACGTCTGTGATAGGGAGAGGGAAATCATCCTTAGGACACGCCTCATTCAGATTGCAAAAGTCGATGCAGATTCAAATTTTTCCACTTTTCTTGAGGACTGGTACTATGTTGGCGACCCAATCTGGATGTTGTTCCTCACGGATGAAGCCGCTGGCTATCAGTTTGTTGACCTCAGCTTCGATGGCGTTCATGACGTCGGGGCGGAACCGTCGTTGCTGTTGCTTGACCGGTTTTGTGTTCGGACGGATGTTGTGCTTGTGAAGTGCAACCTCGGGGTTCAGTGCTGGCATATCTTCGTAGCTCCAGGCGAACACGTCGATGTATTCTTTGACGAGTTGTAGTAGTGATTCTCGCTCTTCGTCTGTCAGATTCTTGCTGACGAAGATGGGCTTTGGAGAGGACTCATCACAGAGATCGACTTGTACAACCTCATCCTCGGTGGGAGGCTCTCTTTGTTCGAACCGCTTCTTCCGCTGCGCATCTACTTATTGTGCCCACGGCTCTAACTCAAGAAGTTCAGGAATGTCTTCATCTTCTTTGTAGGCGTCGGCAAATACCATATTTACGGACAAGACTTGCCTGAATACGTCCCCGATGCTAACATCCGAATCGAAAGTGGGTGATTCGGTTGAGTGTGAATGCCAGTCGCATTCCTCGTCTGAGCTTTCAGGGGTCGTTGCCGGTGTAACATAACCTAGCCCACATCTGGTTTTGTTGTAATAGTCTCATGGTTTACCAGCCGGGACCGAAAATTGTAAGGGTAACTGCCGTCCAGTGCCGTAGTTTAAGCTTGGTGTAGTTTCCAGATCATACCCTTGTTTTTGCATGAGGTACTTGGATTGGGAACTAGTCAGATAAAGGGACAATCTCCCGATGTCGGGTTCGAGATCAACTTCTTCTACCCTAAAGGGTCGTGGGTCATTCTTCCGGTCGAAGATGATTGGATGATCCTCTCCCTCGATTATACGGTAAGCATCTTCCACTGGAGTAAGTTGGTTTGCGGTGTAGACATTTGTTACCTGTGTGTGCAGGTGAGTACCTATACCGTGTTCCATAGCATACATTGTACAAAGCTTATTAAGCTCGAGATAATTCAAAGATAGCCCTTTATTGATGAAGTAAGGTATCTTTTCCAGTGGGATTACATAATCTGCGGATGGCACATCAGTGTAAGCAGCCACATACTTGGCCAGTTCTGACTCTTCTTCAGCTACCCCCTGTGTAAATGAAGACTGAGAGGATGACTTAGGTAGTTTGATCATCAGGGGCTCTACGGGTGGAGCAGAACGTGGAGTCATTGGCGTACTAGCCACCCCCAGCTTGGTGCTCGGTGCTGGATAGGGATTTTTTGGCTGGCTAGCAGTCCCCGGCTTAGCGCTCGGCTGCCGATTCATTCTAGGAAGACGAATTATCATCAGCCTGACAGAGGGATTGAGCTCCTTTGTTTGTTGTTGGCTAGCTTTAGGCAGCCTGATTAACAGTGGCTCTGTCGTGGGTCTTGGTGCTTGGCCAGACCTTGGCAGTCAGATTATCATTTTTTTCTCCTGTGCAGGGAGGCTAATTGCGTCCTTACGCAGAGTAGCTGTAAGGGGCGGAGTTATGCCAGGTTTGCGGGCTTGGAGGTGGATCGTCAGAGGTTCTTCTGATCCAGTTGCTACCTCAGTTTGAGCTTGAGTATCTCCTTCGGCGAGATGCTTTTTCAACTTCTCATACAAGCATGAGTCTGAGTAGTAGGATTCGACCCCTATGAAGGGATCGATGTTGGCAAATTCTGTCCTCACGAAGCCGTACTTGTCGACGTACTTAAAGCACTGGTACAGTGTGGAGGACACGATCATGTAATCGTGTATCCAAGGATGCCCCAGGAGAATATTATAGTAAGTATCCGTATCTATGACATAACAGGTCACTTCTGACTGAAGGTCGCCGATTTGGCACTTCAAGCGAATCTTCCCGATCGGATAGCTTCTGCCTGAATTGAAACTGCTGATGGCGGTGCTTGTTGGCGTCAGGCGATGCATTAGGATGCGCAGATGATATAGTAAGCTCTTCAGGATGATGCTTATGGAAGAGCCAGGATCAATATGCATTCGATCCATCTTGATATCGCCAATATACCCAGTGTAATACAGAGGGCGATCGTACAGGGTGGCCTTGATAAGCATATCCTGCGGAGTGAAAACGATGTTGGGCATCGCGCCTGTGCAAGCGCTATCCTGGAGATCTATAATCGAGCTTTCCCCAGTGAGATTGGACTGGGCCAGATATGCGTCGGCATTCTGGAGTGCTACGTTTAGTGCGACGCAGACATCCTTGGAGAGTCTCAGGAATTCGTATAGCGACAATTTGGCCGGTGTGTTGGCCAATTATGTCAAGATGTCAAAGTTGTATGGCCTCTCCAGCCCATGAGGTGTCTCTCTTCGGAGCGGTTTGTCGAAGCAAGTTTCCTTCGGCCTAGGCTTGTCGGTCGTCGAAGACTGCGAAGGTCCTGGAGCATCAGCAGCTGATGGTCTTCAGCCGAGTTACCCGGTGGAGGTTGGGTTTGTGCGCTAGAGCGGGTAACAACAACAGTAGCTTTTTCGACCTCTGCCGAGATTGTGCGGCATGATTTGACTTTCCTATTCTTCTTCTTGCTGGTGGAGGGAGGTGCGGACTAAGTCACCTCAGGTACCAAGTCCGGATGGACCCAGATGATCTCCCTCCGTGATGTGGTAAGGAGCACTAGACCAGCAGCCTGGTCTCGGGGAGGTGGAAGGTTGGTGACCTCCATCTTTGCTCTGGGGATGGGTACTACACCATCTTGAGTCTTTGTCGGAGAAAAGTTGCCGAATTGTACTGACACCATGTTGGCTGCTACGGTCACCTCTTCGAAATCAATGGCCAGGGCCTTAGAATCGATAAGATGCTGGATGTATCGCTTCAGTTGGTAGCAGTCATGTGTAGCATGGTGGACGTCGCGATGGTAGTTGCAGTACTTGGGGTTCTCCATTTCTGCAGGTTGAGGTTCACGCCTTGGAGGAGGGAGCTGAATTCAACCTCCTTGTATGAGCATGTCCAAGATGGGCTTGACATGGCCGTCCTCGAAGGAATAGGTCAACTAAGGCCACTAGTTCTCTACTGGCTTCGGTTCAGGCTTCGGTGCTGTGTCGGCCACCATAGCCTGTTTGCCCTTGTTATCTCGATTGTCGGAGGGATTACTTCCATTGTTGCTATTGGTGCTAGGGCGTTTGCCCTTATCCTCTCCTTCTGAGACGTGCAATCCCAATTGGCCAGCTTTCTTCAATTTGTCTTCTACGCTAGTGGCACTGATAATGAAAGTCTTCCAATCTTTAAACTGACTTTCGCCCATCCAGAGGCTAATCGTGGGAAGTAGCCTCTTTTGGCAAATTTTAATTAAGGAGGAATCAGGTTTACCGGAAGGCAACTTCATCGCGGTCTGGCGAAACCGCTCGATGTAGTTTCTTGTCAGCTCCTTTTCTCTCTGGACAACGCCCATGAGGGTGGACTTTGTCACGTCTTGTCCTACTTCGTAGAACCTCTCCAGGAATATACGTTTGAAGCCGACGAAGGAATGGATGCAGTTGTCCGACAAGTTGCGGTACCAGTCGAAGGCGACCCTCTCCAGTGCCCCGATGAACAACCGTGTAAGGATGGCATCGTCATGAGGCAGATGGTCAGTTGTGACCTCGAAGTAGGTGGTGTACCTGCTTGCAGGTGTCTTCCCATCATATGAATTGATGTTGAATGGTTTATATCTTGGTGGGAAGGGAATATCTCTCCACGCAGTAGGATACGGTTGTCGTATCCTGAGGTCTTGGCAGTTTTCTCGGGCATGGAACATAGCCCGGAGCTCCTGGACCTCTCATCTTGCCTCCCTAGCCTCATCTGCAGCGGTAGGGGCTGATATTTCAGGAGGATTATCACCCGGGTTTGGTGCAGCTGAATTCGAATCCACATTAACCGCGGGACCCAAGCTTGTTTGACCAGGCGTTCTTCCTTGCAGAGTTGGAAGGGCCGCTTTGATCTCGTCTACGGACTTGACCAGGGCATGCAGTATGGCCTCCAGAGTGTCGATGCACTGGCGATCACTGGGACCGTCTTGGTTGTTGTCCGTCATGAATACCGTCCTCGCATGAGGAGAGATGGAAGGAATGGTAGAGGACGTGCCCTCTGAGTCATACCCATATACAGAGAAGTCGTCAGGGTATGTGGAGATGTTCTCCTATGGTTCGGACTCAGAAAGAGTGGTACCTCCAGCTTCAGAGCTTGCCTCATCTTGAGAATTGTGGACGTCATGGGGGACGTCGGGAACTGCTGTATCTGTTGGGTGGATCGTTTTCTCTAGATCATCTTCTTGGAACACCGAATTGTCGTGGATATTTGGGGGAGTGCTACCCCCGGCTCCAGTACCTCCCAGAGATGTGGACGACGAATCTCCAAGTGTGGCAGATTTTATTTTTGAGCGGGTACCTTGGTAAACTCCTCCTGTAACGGTGGTAGACAACCGTTTAGAAGAGAGTTTCTTGGATATGCCGGTGGAGATTTTCGGACTGGAGACATTTGTTTTCTTCCCTCTACCGCTGCCAGGAATATTCAGAGCAGAATTATAGGAGGCGACGAGAAGCGCCTTGTCTTCTGAGCTTGGGTGTTGCAGCCGTTGGAACTGCTGTCTTGTTGTAGCAGCAGTTGACAATGACTTGGGTGCATTGACGTCCCTGACAGGACTTTCTGCACATCAAATCTTCGTCTCTTTCCTTACGTTTGTGAAGAATCACGTTGCGCAAGTCACCCATTTTGTGAGCCCGGGAGTTCTGAGCCCATGAGTATGTTGGCCTCATGCCTCCTCCCTGATGTGGGGGTAGCACGAGTACTTGCCCCTGATCCTTGTTTGGAGATTCTTGATGACTATCCCGTTTGTTGGCCGCCGGGGGCTGGACACGGATAGTTTTATACAACTTTCCATCAGGGGCCTGCGTAATAGTCAGCGGGACGCCCTGATAGTCAGAAGTTGGGACAGCCGACTGAGCTCGCTGAGCCCGCGCTGCCCGAGACTTCTTCTTTCTAGCACCTGAGAGTGCATAGTAGGAAGAGTCCACGGAGTTTGGCACATGAGAGCATTTGGGGTCAAGATTGCCTAAGAGGCGATCGAAGACTAACCGTGAGCCGCATAAAACAGATGGTATGCAGCTGGGATCAGTGGCCGTGCAGGCTGTCTGCATGCGGCTATCCTTTGTGGCCGCATGAGCCTTCTGTATGCGGTTAGAAGCGGTGGCCGCATGAACCTCAGGGATGCGGCTGGAAGCCATGGCCGTGCAGGCTGCCTGCATGCGGCTGGCAGTTCTGGCCGCATGGGCTTTCTGCATGCGGCTGACTTTTGTGGCCGCATGAGTTTTCTCCATGCGGTTGGCAGTTGCGGCCGCATGGGCCTTCTCTATGCGGCTGACGCCTTTATGCGGCTTGGACCGTATAGAGTTCCTCTTTGCCCCTACAAGTCCAGTATCATAGTATTTTCATCTGTCGGACTTGGGGACAGCAGAGTGCTCTATGGTCTGAATTGGGGTCGCCTGCGAGACTTCTACGCCATCTTGAGCAACAGAGAGTACTTCTTCGAGAGCTTGGAGAGGAGCGAATGATTTGGGCCTCCACTCCCTGCGGGCCTTATTCGTGCGGGCTCGCTGCTGGACCGGGCCAGCGCTCCTGTCGGAGAGCATTTCTTCAAACGCCTGCTGGTCGAACCGGGCGACCAGCATTTGTTGAGTGGTGCCAAGTTTGGCTGCGTCCGATTGCGTCACCAACTCTTCAACAGTGGAGAAGTTAGTCCCCAGCAGAGTCGCCATCGTGTTTGCCATTGATTGTAAAAGTACTGAACAATTTCATAGGAGGACTGAACTTAGACTCACAATACAAACTCGCTCGTACAAAGAAAGCCTAGGAATGAAAACCTAGGTACAGCAATCTATGTACGATTGTTTATTTTTGATTCTGGGGGGTGACGATAGAGGCTCGGGAAAGCGACGACAGCTCTGCCTTAATCCTTGGATGATCGGACGTAGCCTTGACTCTAATGAAGAAATGCTCTCGGGATGTGTGGGAAGACTCTTCAGTGCGTGCCTTTGTCTCTCTGTGTGTCCAGTCGGATGGAGAGAATCTCTTTCTCTTTAGAATTCTCCTCCTCTTTTTCTCCTCTCTTTTGCAAGGGAATGGCACCTTGCTATTTATAGAAGTGGGATGTGATCATTAGGGTTTGTAATGATTCCCTCCTTGAAAAGTTCACGGCCAATCATCTGGACCATTAATCTTGATTGCATCATATCTGGGCAGTTAATTCTTGATTGCGCCAAATCCGTATGGGCAATTAATGCTGATTGCAATGAATTTTCATAATTTGTCATGACAAGCTCGGATCTCCCGCCACGTGTTCAATTTACTTAATTACAACAAATCTGATCTGATCCGAGTAATTATGGTGATTGCACTAAATCTGGTTTTTATGATTTGCGAGCAGCCATAACTCTGAGGGGATAAGACAGCCACGTGTCTCAACTGTCATGAGGATCACCACGTGTATCAACTGTCATGAGGACCGCCATGTGTCTCAAATGTTGTGAGTGGGACGTCCTGACAGAGCCGCATGAATGTAGTCTCTAAATGAACCATATATGGGTGGCCCCCACACTCCTAGCCGCATGAAGGTAGCAGCCGCATGAAGGTGGCAGCCGCATGAAGATGGCAGCCGCATGAAGGAGGCAACCGTATGAAGGAAGCAGCCGCATGAAGGTGGCAGGCGCATGAAAGAAGCAGCCGCCTGAAGGGGGCAGGCACATGAATAGAGCAACCGCATGAAGAGAGCAACCGCATAGGAGTGACAGCCGCATAGGGGTGGAAGCCGCATAGGAGTGGCAGCCGCATAGGGAGCTTTGGACATGACGGATCATGTCAGCTATAAAAGATTTTCTTCTTTTCCCTAGGAGCCTGCCATCATGTCAAAGTCATCATTTTGACTTTTATGTCAGAGCTATCATTTGTCAGAGCTGGCATGGTCAGGGCTGCCATCAGAGTAATTAATTCAAGCTGCTGCTTCATGGCCAGTTGTCGGATCGGACAGCGTGAGGCCACGTGGCGTGGAGCCATCCGAGCCGCATGAAGGACTTTTGGAGCCGTATGAGGCTCCTTCAGTTTATGAGCCGTATGGGATCCTGAAGGACTTATGAGCCGCATGAGGATCCTTCTGTTTTGAGCCGCATGGGATCCTGAAGGACTTTTGAGCCGCATGAGGCTCCTTCTGTTTTGAGCCGCATGGGCTTTCCTTCTCTTTTTCCATGCTTCTACACTTGTGGCCCACCACTTGTAACCTCTCACTTTTTCTTTCTAACTGATTTTCTGAACTCAGTGTAATTAGTGAAAAGGAAAGGGTTGTTTTTGGAAAATTTGATTGAATGGAGGGATTGCTCTGAAATCCTTTGGAAGCGGAAGGGCTAGAGTGCAAAATATGCACTCTTTGGTTTATATGTTGTAGAAAGAGAGAGAATGTCATTTTTATTCGGATCTCTTCCCAAAATTTCCTTCCCCAATTTTAGTCGAGCCAAACCCTAATTTTCTCGTCTGAGACGAAGAAGGAGACGATGGCGACTGCGATGAAGAAGGAGACCATGGCGACAATTTCTTCCTCTACCATCGACTGAGTGCTCCGACCAGATCTTGAGGAAGCGCTACTCCACGGCGAGGACCAGTGACTTCTCGTCGAGCTTGGCTAGCATTGGGCAATTTTTTTCCCAAGTCGAAGCACGAAGTGGATCTCGGCATTCTCGTGTCTTCTTCGATCTCGGATCGATGAGTCCGCTCGATCCCTCGCATTTGTTCATTCCTGAAATTTCCTTCTTATCCGCTCGGTTTGTAATCGCAGAATGGGATCCCGTCGACTGAGTCAACCCTTCCCGAAGAATCGATCTCTTCCGACCATTAGAGTAAGTTATTCTTCGATTATTTTATAGAACCTGTTCATTCATGTGTTTGGTTTTGATCTGTACAACTGATTCTACCCAGGTTCAGAATCGAGCACGATCTGTTCGACTCTCCTTATCGGTGGTTCGTCTGTGAAGCATTAACGATCGGTCACCATTCTCAGCTCTGTTGGTGAGTTTCCGATTTGAAATCTTTAGATCTAAATTCTCGTGTGCGTAGATTTTGATTGACGAATTATTTTCCTTGTGTTGATGATTGGGTATTCAGAAGTATTGTTGGATCCATTCTAGTAGCAGAATGTCATGTTCGTGTCCTTATTGGAGAGGCTATCTTTAAGGTAATTACTACTTGAATCTCTTTATATTTTAGTTTATGCAGTTCATTTTGCTAAGTTCTAGTGTCTGTTGATACTTCAAGCTTTGTGTTCCTCGGGCGTACGTGTCCGCTCTTTTGGAAGTTGGATCGTGTCCGGATTTTTATGATGTTCGTGTTAAGTTCGGGTCGTGTCCGATGTATGGGTTCGTGTCTGCTGTGCTCGTTTTGAAACTGGCATATGTGGTTTCAAATGGCGACGTGATGCAGGGATTTATCGAGTTGAGGCAGGGGTTGATTCATATTACGGTTTCGATTGGGTTTTATATTCTTTCAAGTATATTTTGTGTATAATTTTTCTGGTATATTTTTGTTTTTCAAAGGATGGGTTGAGTTCATATTTTTGGTAGTTATTGGAGTTTTATCCAATGTGTTTGATTCAAAAAGTATAGTTGGCTCTTGATTATGTCACAATGAGTATATGAATACTTGTGGGCTGTGATAGCAGGCTGGAACTTATGGAGTTCAATATTCCATTTTTGTTAGCTTGGCAAGTTGTGCATGAGCATTTGCTGATTTGGGCCGGGCCAATAGGAGAATGGGATTAGTGTTGCTATTCCTTTCTTAGTTGTTTACATACCAGATTTTTGGCAGAAGGAATAGAAGGTTCAATGAACAAGTGGACTCTGGAATCTGATAACCATTGCTAAGTATTATTTATACTTTGTTAGGTTCTTTCATGTTGCTGAGATATGAGTTTTTGGTTTCTTTTATCCAAGCCTGACCTATTTCAAATGACATTCAAATAATATTTTAAAATATATAACTGCCTATAAACTCATCCTACTTTTTGTTTATAATGATTTTAAATCAGAATCTTTGGAGCTAACTAAAATTAGTACCCAAGTTTGCTAACAGTTTCTCTCTGGCATTTTGTTAAAGAAAGAAGTATTAGTATTTTCATAAGGATTAACTAAATGTTTTCTAGCAATTTTATAGGAGTAGTAGATGTATGATCCCTAATATAGTATAAGTGTTGCTAGAGAATGGAAGTTAGTTTCTTAATGGATTAAAGGAATAATTAAATTGTTTGACTAAACTAAAATAGCTGGTGTAATTGGTAGAATTTGATTAACTTATACTCATCTTCAGGAGTATAGTTGATAGTGCTATATCTAGTTATCTATACTTGGTAATAAAGTGTAGCTCGTATAAATAGATATAGTTGTGGTTAAAGATAAGATAGCTAATTAAATAATTGTTTAGAAAATAACCAACTTGTAATCATTTTAAAACAGGAGGACATCCAGCTCCGTTCATTACCCATACTTTTCCGGAGCAAGGCAAGTACATTTATGGTCTTGTGCATTTACATTTCATATCTTGTACTTCCCTTGATGACACATATGACACGATATCTTGTACTTTCGTACTTTCATGTTCTTGTACTTACTTATAGTCGGGGAGGGGAAATACACTAGCTATATGACCAAACCCATGTTCTGAAATTCATGTAGATAGCTTAGGCCTCGTATCCTGCACGTGGGTCCTAAGCCATATCGATATTCATGTATTCTGGTACTTATTCCAGTACTCACCCCAGCCGGTCACATAGGCTAGTTGTATTTCAAATATTGAGCACATGTCATGTCTTGTACTTCAGGTTCATGGTTTACATTTTTGTACTTTATTTCCTGTACTTTCTGTATTTACATTCATGTACTTTCATGTTTTTTTCCTGTACTTTACATTCCATGCTCTCTTGTACTTATTTCATAACAGGATGTTCTTGTTCATTACCTAGAACTGTACTTTGCTCCGCTCCTGACTGGATATGTTGCAGGTGTACTTGCAGGATATTGTTCTATCTTATGGGCCAAAGTCCGGGATCTTAGCTGAGCAGGATAGAAACATGACTTAGCTAGAGGCTTCAGGTTTAGACTGTTTAGCTTTACTCCTAGATATTATTTTTTTTAGAGTTTATAGCATATTTTATTCCTGTTGACTCTGTGTCACGACCCGCACCCATTTTTTTTTTTAACGGATACGAGACGTGTCCAAGCCAGCCTACGCCGCAGTGTCGGCGGTAGAACGCTGTCACGGCCATGAAGATCAAAATCACAAATAATGCTCATTCACAAAAATTAATTTAACTTACAATGATCACAAGTTTTACATTTGCAGAAAATATAAACTTGTACAAATAAAAGGAATGGCTACAACTCCACTAGCTAGCTAATCTCTAGGCTTCCCGTCTGCAAGTATACCATCACTCCCCAAACTAAGTGATCCTCGGCTAACCTGAAAATGTTGGTTTCCAGTCAGGAATGGAACGAGCACAATTCATTGAATGCAATTTCAAATAAAGAAAATGACTATAAACAAAGGTTAGACATCAATCATGGGTTTGAAAATAAACAGTAAAGCCGTAAGAAAAATCAATAGTAATAAATAGACCAATATACTTTCCACCGATAGAAGTACCTTTGACATGTGATCGGTCTGGGGTACTACACCGCACGGTCTACAATGTCTAAGCACTGTCTACAATGTCTACTTGCAGAAAAATAAGCACTGTCTACGATGTCTACTTGCAGAAAAATAAGCACTGTCTACGATGTCTACTTACAGAAAATAAGCACTGTCTACAATGTCTACTTGCAGAAAATAAGCACTGTCTACACTACTTACAGAAAATAAGCACTGTCTACAATGTCTACTTGCAGAAAATAAGCACTGTCTACACTACTGCAGAAGGTAAACACGGGCTACACTTCTGCAGAAAAATAAGCACTGTCTACAATGTCTAACACTGGCTATGGTCAGATCACATATCTTTGGTACTTCTAATTCCCGACTCCACAATTTATAATAGAAAATAATCACATAACCAATGGCCAACCAATGAAATATAGTGAAAATCAATATCGAAATGCAGACAATAAACTGTACTCGCCTGTGGTCCTTTGCTGGTGAAACCGACAATCTGAACTACTCAATGTGCCACTATAGTCAAAACCCATACAACAGTCCCCGGAAGCTGAAATAAACAATACCAATGATCTCAGAATAGTCCAATTAGCTAGGATTGCCTGTCCTTATGTCCAATTCTGGACACAGAGGCAAAACGGTAATTTCGGGCAAAACCGATGTCCGCCGTTGGATCCGCTTTGCACCGAAAAGTATGCCAGAGTCAACGGTCTCTAAAGTCGTCAAACTACATGTCTACGGATCCAGTTTTCCGATACGAACCCAACCGTATGTCCAAAGTTGGATTCCGGCGGGCTGTGCACAAAATCGCCCGTTGAGTGGGACCGTGGGGCCCGCAAAAACGACGTACGATTCAACTATCTCAGAATTGGACCAAACTTGGCATACAGGACCAGAAAAACGATACGGTCCTGTTGGCGCAAGTTTCGTCTCGATCTGACGAGCGTGCACAAAGTTATGACTGAATTTGCATTGGACGAATACGGGCGATTCCGACGGATACACGTCGAATTCATCGCGCACACGCGACCAATTTGAATTCCGTCAAAGCACACACGACCACGAAGCTGTTACGCAGCTTTCAATGCCTTCGGTGCGCGACCACGTCGCTCGGAATGGCGGGACGGACGTCGTGTGGAGCGATTTCTAAGTTTTTAAAACAGATTTTTCCTAAACTTTGAAGTTAATTTAACAGCAATATAATTGATGAAAAATAAATCTAAAAACAGGGTTTACATCTCGTATATGTTGTCAATATTTACCTTCAGATGGATTTTCGAAATTGTGTATGGTTAGGGACAAAACTGGCCGTAAAATAGGCTATTTGGACTGGTTCTTCTGTCCGGGTTGGGACAGATTTTTTGTCAACTTTGGTTCGATTTCTCGGCCAATATATCGCATATAAAATCGATCTACTTGAAGGGAAATACTCTTGTATAAGTTGGGGACTTACCCGAGAAATTGGTTCGCGAAACCGCTGCACGATGACGAAGATATTTCAATCCGAAATCGGGTGCGCGGCTGCGCTGTTCTCAGATCCGCGGTTGCTGTCAACCCGCGCGCGTGGCACGCGCGAGCTTCCCGGCGATGCCGTCGTCGTCCGACGGCCGCCCACGGCGGCTGGCGCGTGTCCAGGCGATGGGGGATGGGGTTGGCGGCGCGCAGTTGGCTCGAGTTTTTAGGGTTTGGGTTTTCGTTCGAAGAATTCTTCCGCTATCCCTCGGTTAAACGACATATATATATACTGTGACTTGTTTGGGGAAATATTGTCCTCGGGTGGGATGGGTTGATTGTTGCAGCTATGTGCTCGGGTGGGATGGGTTGATTGCTTTGAAAGGGAGTTGGTTTTAAGGCTATGTGGGCTCGGGTTCAACAACTGGTTGGCTAGTGTACACAAGTAACTTATTTTATATATAAAATATATATAACTTAGTAACTAATAAAATATACAAGTAACTAATTTACATATAAAAATATATACGTCTCTATACAAGTAGTATATACACATTTTATACGTAATTAAATTACATATTAATATTTGTATATATATATTAATTCATATCTATATATATCTAAAACAATATATACACAACTATACATATATATTTTCCACATATACCAAATGGGTGTATACATATCTATATATACCGACACTTATATATTCGTATACATTTATACATACATACACAATAAACATATATATATAGTATATATACTCGCTTATATACGTATATTTATATTTATATAAATATACACACATTTATTTGTATACACTTGTATATATACATGCACATATATATATAATATTTATATAATTTCAAGTACCTATTTATATAATATAAGTATATATATTCTTAAATATAATATGCACCTATTCATATAAAACTAGTATATGCGTAGCTGATAAAGAATTATAGATGTAAACACGTATATTTACCCATAACTAATAATATAAAAATATTTATCCAATAGAACATAGATTCAGTATTAATAAAATTTATTAATCACCTCAAATAATAAAATAATAAACTAATTAATTATTTATAAAATCTAATAATCATAATTTTAAATAAAATAAAATAATGAATAAAATATTTCAAAATTTTGGGAAGGGGAGCTACACTCTGGTATCTTTACGTTATATGGACTTGTGGATTATGGTGATCTTTCTGGGATCGTTTATAGATGGTGTGATTTGTACTTATTCATATTGACTTGTTAGTTTCCCTAGCTTGGAACAGCTTACTACGTTGAGTCTTCCAACGTAGGCTGGACGTGTCCGACTCGTATCCGATTATTCGGTAGCAGGTCATGACATATTTTTAGTGGTGGCCCATGCAGGTCTTTCCTAATTGTACCTAGGTATTAGTGTACTGTTGGGGGACTTGTTTAAACTAGGGAAACTTGAATCACAACATTGAAAATCGGGTACATCGGGTATATGGATATTATATAAAATATTTACATTTACTTGTAGAATAGGTTTTTATCAATCACGAAGTTTTCTTTTATTGCAGGATGGTCACTACGAGGAAGACCACGGATCAGCCCGGAGTTGCAGGCAGTTCGGGACAGTCTGCACCAGACGTTCCGGTAGAGCAGCTTCCGCCACCGCCTCCCATCTTTCCTCCGCTACCTCCGACGATGACGTTCGACGACGCCCAGGTGATGGCCATGTTCCAGCAGTTCATGGTGGCTCAGAACCATCAAGCCGCACAGTTCTGAGCGACAGTCGTGCATGCACTCATGACCCGAGAGTCGACAGCACCAGCGTCGGTAGCACCTCCAGCACCAGCAGCACCGAGACCGTGGACCGCCAGAGATTACCAGAACCTTTGTCCGATGGATTTCTGGAGCCATAAGTGGATCGTATATGTGGATGAGTGGCTGGAAAATATAAAAAGGATGCTGAAGATGGCGAGGATTCCGGATGACCTGAAGGTGGAAGTTGCGAGCATACGACTTTTTGATCTTGCCAGAGCCTGGTACCGAGAGGAGCCTCAGTTAGCTGCGCCCCAGATTCTCTGGACAAACTTTAAAACTCTGTTCAAAAAGAAGTTCTTCCATGATATAGAGCGAGACGAGCTTCGGATGCAGTTCGAGGCATTGCAGCAGGGGAACATGACGGTGGCAGAATACACATTAGAGTTCACCCGACTCAGTAGGTTCGCGAAGAACCTAGTTAGGCACCAGAGGATAGGGCAAGGAGGTTCAAGGAGGGCCTCACCAGAGAGTTGTGACATGCAGTGGCGATCAGCCAGGCGACGACTTATACGAGCATTCTTAAGATTTTTCAGGCTGTGGAGAAGAAGACAGATCCGAAGCAGAAGAAGGACAGGGACATCGGCACTAGCAGCTACCAGACACTGGCAAAGAGGACTTAGATTCAAACGAGGCCACAATAGCCGGCACAGCAACATCCCCGTCCAGCCAATGTTTACGCACATCAGCCATAGAGACAGCAGCTGGCAGCTACTTACGCTTTATGTTATCGGCCAGGACACCGCTTTGACGAATGCTGTAAGAGGCTCGGGCTTTACGTATTCTGCGAATCAGACGCACACCAGATGAGGGAGTACCCACAGGACACAGCCCGACTGGCAGGAGGACCTCAAGGAGCTGGAGGACCACCACCTGCACCATCCAGAGTACCACCGACTACACCACAGAGGGTTCAGGCATTACCTACTCAGCAGCAGCAGTTTGTACAGCATCAGCTGCAGTTTGTACAGCATCAGCAGCAGAGGGGACCACCACACAAGGGTCGTGCTTACGTCATTGCCGCAGTTAAGAAGGGTGAGGCAGCTCCAGATGTGATTACAGGTTCTATCTTTTTATATTCATTTTCTGCCATTGTACTGTTTGATTTTGGAGCCACACATAGCTTTATATCCTATGAGTTTCTGCATAGGCACGGCTTCACACCTAAGCCCACTAGGAGGAACTATCGGATCATGACAGGAGGAGAGGTAGTACCAGTTAGTGAGATGGTTGATTGCCCTATCACTATAGCTGGGAGGGAGCTTAGGGCTCAATTCCTAGTGATGCCATTGCCTAGATTTGACATAGTCCTCGGCATCGACTGGTTGAGTGAGCAGTTTGCTGTAATAGACTGCCATGTAGGAAAAGTTATTTTCAGCCCGCCTGGAGTTCTATCGTTCGAGATTAGCAGACGGATAACAGAGAGGCCAGAGGAAGTCTACTTCGGAGCAGTTGTAGAAGACCAGGAGTTGCCGCATCCGCTGATAGCAGAGTTTCTAGACGTCTTTCCCGAAGAGTTGCCAGGATTGCCGCCAGATCGAGATATGGAGTTCACCATTGACTTAGTGCCCGTATCAGCGCCAAAGTTCCAGCATTGCTAAAAGATCAACTAGAAGGAAGCTGCAGAGTTGAAGGCCCAGATAGATGAGTTGGAAGGCAAGGGTTTTATTCGGTCCAGTACTTTATCCTGGAGGGCACCAGTACTCTTCGTACCTAAGAAGGATGAGAATATTAGAATGTGCATCGATTACCGTGCACTTAATAAAATCACTATCAAGAATAAATACCCGTTGTCGCGGATAGATGAGCTGTTTGATCAGCTGAGTACGAAGAAAGTTTTCTCGAATATTGATCTTCGGTTGGGGTATCACCAAATGATCACCAATGCCCCCGCAGTGTTTATGAACCTTATGAATAAGGTCTTCCACAAGTATATGGGCAAGTTTGTTGTGGTCTTCATCGACGACATCTTGATCTATTCGAAGACTGAGAAGGAGCATGTGGAGCATCTATGGATTGTTTTGGAGATTATACAGAAGGAGAAGCTGTACGAAAAGCTTTCGAAGTTCGAGTTTTTCTTAGACAAGGTGGAGTTCTTGGGGCATGTGGTAACTGGAGAGGGGATTTTTGTAGATCCTAAAAAGATTGAAGCTGTGGAAGCATGGGAACCTCCCAAGTCAGTAGCAGAGATTCGTAGTTTCTTGGGGCTAGCAGGATACTACCGGAAGTTTGTGAAAGATTTTGCCAAGACAGAAGAGCCAATGACAAAGCTTACGCGGAAGGACGTTGAGTTCATCTGGAGCGACGCCTGCCAGTCAGCATTTAAAGAATTGAAGAGAAGACTCACTACAGCACCATTTTTAGCTTTGCCATCAGGATCTGGAGGGTTCGTGATCTACATGTGGACACACACAAAAAAGAAGAAGAAAATGCTGTCTTTTCTTTATTGGAGCGAGCACCATAAATCGAGTACGCCTGAGAGATCCTGCGCTGAGGATCTCCGAGTACAAAAAAGAATTCTGAGAATGGGACGAAGGAGATCGAGCGACAGTTGCTCCTTTACTCTGTTGACACTCCGATTACAAAAGTGGGAGAAAACCTAAGAAACTTGTTAACTCTCGACTCGCTGACAAGAAGTGCAGCAATTTGGCTCTTGAAAATGCTCTCCGTTCTGTGTTTTGAAGAGGGATGAGGCCCCCCTTTTATAGTCGTTCTTGAGCTGGAATGATGTTATACGCCCACATGAGAAAATATACTGGTTTTTATGTAGGCGCATAGTCCTGCTTGGGGCGCATAGGATGTAGGCGCATACAGGCTGCGAGATCGTAGGTTGGTCGTGGTGCTGATGTGGCCGCATGCTTCGGTGACTACTCATGGAGACTGACGTAGCCGTGTGCTTTGGTACACGATTTGATCATGGCTTTGACTGAGTCAGGCTTGGGCGCATAGCCATGTCTCAGGCTATGGGCCCTCATTTTCGAGGAGCTAGTCTTGGGCGCATGAAACTTTACTGGCTGGGCGCATGGAGTTCCACTGACTGGGCGCATGGAGCTTCACTGACTAGGTGTATGGAGCTTCACTAATTGGGCGCATGGAGCTTCACTGGCTTGAGTTCCACTGGCTTGGGCGCATGGGGCTTCATTTGCTGAAAATTTTTCATGCTTCTACAAGACCCCCTTCAAAGTTTTCGATACTTGAACAAGTTCAAAATACTTTGAAAAAAGCATGAATCGTCTTCTCGTGATGCAATGGACACATAGCACGGCTCTCTCCTTGGGCGCATAGTATTTGGCCAGCCTGTCAGAGAGATACGACTGTTGAGATCTTCCTCAAAATTTGAACTGTCAGATTCATCGGAGGGAAATTTGAAGTGGTCCATCCTTCATTATATCATCCACGTCAGCAAGGGACAGTCGCATAGTATGCAGAAAGCTGGTTCTTCACGTGGGCGCATAGGCCGTTGTGGGCGCATACAATGCAATGGGCACATGGGCGCATAAAGCCAGTGGGCGCATAGGAAGTGGCTGGTGCCTATAAATTGGCCCTGAAGGAGAGAGAAAGCTCATTATTCCCTTCTCTTTGAATTTTTCAGAAAAACTCTTCATCTTCTTTCTTTGAGAACCATGTCTCCAAAGGTCGCCAAGAGATCCGCGAAGGGCAAGGGGGCTGCGCCGAGTGCTTCTCCTCCCGCGGTAGCGTCCTCGGCTTTCCAGGACCCAATTCTGGGTGAGGGCATGTTTCAAAAACAATGTCGCAAGCGTTAATTTGTGACTCTCGGGCCTCTCTTCTGCCTGGGCGCCTGCGCCTAAGGCAACATACTTCTGTGAGCATCATTATGTGCCTATAGAAGTCATGTGCCAACACCGTGGTATGCTATATGCCCACGTTGTTGCCATGTTATGCGCCCTCAAGCTGTGGCATGTTATGTGTCCACGTATTATTCGTGTGTGATGCGCCCACATGTTTTGGGCACATATCCCTTTGGGCGCATAAAAGCCCTTCAGAACTTAGTTTTTTCCTGTAATTTTCTGAGTCTGACTTTCTTTCTGTCCTTATAAAAAACATGTTTGTCCCAAAATTTTACGAAATCCCTTCCGGCTCTGCTTATCAGTCCCTTGATACCAGTCCCATAATAAATATGATCAGTGCGGTGCAGGCCAAGATTAGTCAAAATCAGCCTACGGAGCGGACCCTCGCCATACTTGAACAGGATAAGTCCTTCTTGAGGCAGATAATTAATTATGAGAAGTTCTTACGTGGAGGGGCACGTCGTTTCAAGAAACCATACTTCTTATTTGGTGATAGTGTGGGGTTTGAAGATGGTGAGACCATACGTTTGAGAAACCCCATGGTGATTAGTCCGAAAAATCAGAGGGTATGGCTACCGTCGATGGAGCGCCAGTATCCCATGTCTGCTTTCACTGCCTTAGCTGCGTGGCGACAGATGAAGTGGAAGCTAACTCCTGAGCTCCCCGGAGTCATCTCCGGAAGAATATAGTTTGACTCGGGCGATCGGAGGAAGGACACTTTCAAATGTGTCCGGGGCTCTTCATCTTACTCTACGAGAGGACTGCAACTTGGTGTCGTAGTGAACGACATTCCCACTAACCTTCACCCTTATGCTGCTGACACGCTTTATCATTTGATGATGACGGGGGATGTGTCGTATCCCGCAGGAAAGATGCGGATGGAAGGCTGGTGGTATCCGTCTTCATTCTGGAGCAATCTCACTGGCTGGATTCTTTCCACGTATGAAGCCACTATGAAGACTGTCGGCCTTTACTATGCTGTTAGGGCCACTCAATATGGTGTGAGGGTCAACTGGCCAATGTTTGTTTCTTTGGTCGAGTTATATAACCTTCATACTTGTACCTTTTTTCTGTCTCTTGATAGACGTTCAAGTACAAAATAAAAAATCTTTTCAGAAGTGAGTGTGGTTTTGTGAAATATCGATGCTAGAGGTAATGTGGACGTAGCAAGGATATTTCTGGTAGGTATTCTACTAGGAAATTGTGATGTGGACCTATTATCCGTTTTATATTCAAGTTATTCGAATATAGATAATAGGTTGAATGAAGCTGCTAGTAGAGGTAATATGGACGTAATAGCAGAGGATGTTCTATATCTGACCAGAGGTAATATGGACGTGGAAAGATATATAACATTAGGGGGGAATGGATAATTCAGAGGTAATAGGGACGTGATTATCCTTGATGAATGCTTTGCTCAGAGGTTATGTGGACGTGGCAAAACTTTTAATCATTCCGCTGGGGAAATAATTATCAGAAAATAATTCAGGGGTAATAGGGACGCGACTTGTTTTCGTCAAACCGAGTTTGGACGGAGTAAAAAACGGAAATGATTCCACTGGAGAAATATTTAGAGGACCTATTATCCAGGGCGTATTCAAGACTCTTGAAATACGGATAATAGTTAGATAGGTTTTTGAATCATATAAACATCGCACTGTACATTTACATGATTGAACACATGTGAACATTATGTAAAAGAGGTTACACATAGTATTTCTTCAGGAACTTGTCGTAGATAGGCATTATGAGCAAGTCACCATCAGGCATGGTTAGCCGTTACGTACCGTTAGAATACACTGATTCTATGATGAAAGGACCTTCCCATTTAGACTGGAATTTTCCTTTTATTTTGTGCGTCATAACCATTGGTCTTCTCATTGCTAAGACTAGATCGCCGACTTGGAAGATCCTTTCCTTCACTTTTTTATTGAAAGCTCTGGAGAGGCGTGCTTGGTATAGCTCAATGCGCTGCTGAGCTAACAAGCATTTTTCGTCTAGCGCTTTGAGCTCCTGGAGTCGCAGACGGTAGCTTTCTTCGGTAGTCAGCTCACTGGCTAGGGCTACTCGAAGAGAAAGAATCTGGATTTCTAGGGGAAGAACTGACTCGTTCCCATAAACCAGAGAGAATGGCGTACTGCCTGTTGGAGTCGGGACCGTTGTACGATAGGCCCATAGACATTCACCGAGCTTCTCGTTCCAATCGTGCTTGTTTGAAGACACGAACTTCTTGAGAAGTTTTATGATGGTTTTATTGAAGGCTTCTGCTAGCCCATTAGCCGCTGGATTGTAGGCAGTAGAGGCTACATTCTGGATTCGATTATTATCACAGAACCGATAGAATGCATGGCTTACGAACTGTGGACCATTACCATGGATGATCCTGCGAGGTAGGCTAAAGCGGTAGATGACGTGATGTTTGATGAAACTGATTACATTTGACGTCTTCACTTTGGTGAGCAGTATAGCTTCCGTCCATTTGGAGAAGTAATCGATTATAGCTAGGATGAACTGATGTCCTTTGGAGGATGGCAGGCTGATTGGTCCTATGATGTCCTGCCCCAGGCTTCAAATGGCCAAGATGTTGTCGTCGGGTGTAGAAACTCCGAAGGTTGATGAATGAAATTGGCGTAGAACTGGCAAGCTCTACACTTCTTTGCATATTTAACAGCATTTGCTATCATTGTGGCCCAGTAATAACCCATTCGTTTGAGGCGATCTTGTAATTTAGGGCCTGGTTGATGTGTACCACAAACTCTATCGTGAGCCTCCTAGAGTACATGTTTGGCTTCTGTGTCTGATAAGCATCGTAACAATAGTCCGTCGTAAGAGCGTCGGTACAGCATCTTGGTAGCTGTGTTGTAGTAAAATTTGAGGGATCGCTTTTAGATGGATATTGCTTCATTCGGGTCCTCGGGGAGGATTCCATAGACGGTATAGTCTATGAAGGGGAATCTCCAGTGTTTAGCATCGACGCTTGTTTTCGTTGTGTAACTGTGATGAATATGCAAGGCATCTTTCTCACAGAATAATTCTCGACCAGACACTGTGATCGACTGCTGAGTATTGGTTAGAATGGTCAAGGAAGCAGCGAGACCGGCTAGAGCATCCTCTTCTATATTCTATAGTCGAGACACGTGCTCGATAAAGAATCCAGCGAAAGTAGATGCCAACTCGATTGTTGCTCTGTGGTAGGGGATGAGATCTTCGTGGCGAACTTCATAATCCCCTCGGACCTGACTAACTATTAGCTTGGAATCGCCGTAAGCTTCTAGATAGTCAACTCCCAGTTACTTCGCTAGTTGTAAGCCGATTAATAGAGCATTATATTTGGCCACGTTGATGGTGTATAGTTCCACGAGAGAATATGCATGGTGTATAACAAGATGATCAGGTGACACGAGCACGACACCTACTCCAGCCACGATATTTCCTTTAGGTCCTGTTCTTGATACGCCGTCAAAGAACATTCGCCAAATAGAGATTTCTTCAGTTGCAGTGTTAGACTCCAGTACTTCGTCGGGGATTTCGTCATAGAGTTTGGACGATTCTGGCACCGGATGAGCTGCTAGGAAATCAGCTAATGCTTGGCCTTTTACTGCCTTCTGAGGAACGAAGATCATATCGTATGGAGTCAACAGCTTTGCCCATGTAGCTAAACGGGAATTGAGAGAGCCCAGTTTTGTCATGAGTATTCTGAGAGGGTTGACTTTAGATATAATATGGATAGTCTGCCCAGGCGTGTCTTCTGGATGGAAAATACTAGTACAAGACATTTCTTCTCCACCGGTGTGTATCTGTGCTCGGCACCCACCATTGTGCGGTTGAGGTAGTAGATTGCCTGTTCATGGCCGTCTTCGTTCTTCTGAGCCAATAGGGCACCGAGAAAATGGTCCATAGTGCGGACATATAGTAAGAAGGGCTTCTCCATTATTGGAGCTACCAATACTGGAGAGCTTGTAAGGTATGCCTTGATGTCGTCGAATGCGCGTTGATATTGTTCAGTCCAGACGAAAGATATGCCTTTCTTCATAATCTGAGTGAACGGTTGACACCTTCCGAAGAGGTTAGAAATAAATTGTCTGATGTAGGCAAGCCTTTCTTGTAGTCCGTGTAACTCTTTGATGTTTCTTGGAGGATGCATGCCGAGGATAGCCTTCACTTTCTTCGGGTCCGGATGTATATCCTTTGAAGTGATGACGAAACCAAGCAACTTGTCGTTGGAGACTCCCAGAAAAGACTTGGTCGGATTCATCTTGAGTTGGTGTGCACGCATTAGTTCGAACACCGTTCTCAAGTCTTGGAGGTGGTTGCCCTTGAGACGACTTTTGACTGCGATATCGTCTATGTATCACTCCACAGTTTTGCACAAATGATCGCAAAAAATTGTGTTCATGGCTCACTGGTATGTCGCCCCTGCATTCTTTAATTTGAAGGGCATCACCGTACAGCAGTATACCCCTAGCGGTGTTCGAAAAGAAGTGTGTTTCTCGTCGTCGGAGAACATCTTGATCTGGTTGTAGCCAGAGAACCCATCCATGAAGGACATCCGCTCGAAGCCGCAAGTATCATCAATCATTACATCGGTGATCGGTAATGGGAACTCGTCCTTCGGGCATGCAGAGTTTAAATCATGGTAGTCGATACAGACTCGAACTTTACCATTCTTTTTCATGACTGGAACGATGTTGGCAACCCAGTCTGGGTGTTGTTTCTCGTGGATGAATCCACTGGCAATGAGATTCTTGACTTCATTCTCGATGGCTTCCATGACGTCTGGTCGGAATCGTCGTTGTTGCTGCTTCACTAGCTTAGCTTTAGACAAAATGTTCAGGCGGTGCATGGCGACTGTAGGGTCCAAGCCTGGCATGTCTTCATAGCTCCATGCGAAGACGTCGATGTATTCTCTTATAAGCTGTATAAGAGATTGGCATTCATCGCCAGATAGACTTTTGCTGATGAAGATTGGTTTGAAAGATACTTCATCTCCTAGATTGACTTGGATGACTTCGTCTTCGGTAGGTGGTTCCCGTTGTTCGAAGCGCATCTCCCACCTAGTATCCATCTTTTGAGCCCATTGTTCAAGCTCAATTGATTGGACATTGTCTGTATTTTGATCGACGGAAACCATGTTGACGGATAGAGTTGCTTTGAACACGTCGCCGACACTGGAGTCTGAGTCCCAGAGGGAGGAATCAGAAGAATGAGAACAACGATCTGCTTCATCATCAAATCTTTCGAGAGTTGTTGGAGGAGTGATATAGCCCAAACCAACACCGCTTCTTTGAGAGTAATTTTCGGGTTTGCCTGGAGGAGCAAAGTGTCGTATTGGCAACCGTCGTCCTCGGCCATAATTTAGCCCTTTGTCGCTTTTGATGTCATATCCCATATTCTGGATGATGTTCTTGGCCTGCCAACTATACCGAAAAAGTTGCATTTTTCCAGAGTCATAGTCAGCTTCTGTATTGTTCTTGGGAGAAGTAGAATCTGGGATGAACTTTCTCTCGCCAATTATACGACCGAAGATGATTAGTTCTTAATCCTTCTTTCTGGCTGGGACGATGAAGTAGAGGATATCTTCAGGGTAAACTTTTTCCCGCAAGTGAGGCATCATGACCGACATGCAGAGGTGTGGTCCTATGCCATTTTCTAGGGCGTATATCGTATCCATGTAGTGGTTTACAGATTGATAGACATCGGAGTAATTCAAAGATAAACCTTTACTAAGAAAATACGCAAGTTCTTCTTTAGGGAAAACATCATCCGCTGAAGGTACATTATTATGAGTATTAATATACTCATTGAGAGGATCATTATCTGGAAGAGGAGCCACAGTCTTGGCCGAGTTCACTACGTAGGGTAATTCTTCAGGATTGGGAGGACGGGCATCAACATGTTCCTTCCGAGGTGTCTTGCTGAGAGTGATGGTCAATGGTTTGACCTTGTCTGGGTTCTTCTTTTTCACCCAAATTGTGAGAGACTTTGGAGTACTTTTTGGAGTAGTACGTCCTTTGACTCGGATAATCAGAGAACCATCATTAGAGGATGGACTTGCTTCAGCTTCATTGTCAGCTTCGTTGCCATCATCCTTGGGGGGTTGAGATTGGTAAAGTATCGAATCTCCATCGTAAGCTTCGATGCAATGATCGACATCGACGAACTCCGTCTTCACGATACCGTCGCTGTTGACGTATTTGAAGCACTGGTGAAGTGTGGAAGGAACGATCATGTTCTCGTATATCCATGGACGTCCCAACAAGACGTTGTAGGATACATTGGCATCGATCACATAGCAGGAAACCTCCGTTCGGAGATCACCGATATGGCACTTGAGACGGATCTTGCCCAGCGGATGGCTTCGACCAGTATTGAAAGCTATGATAGGTGTGTTGGTTGTAGATAGTTTGTGCAGAGGGATTCCCAGAATTTGAAGCAGACTTCAAGGAATGATGCTGAGGGAGGATCCTGGATCGATGTGCATGCGATCCACCTTGATCGCCCCGATATACCCTGTATAGTACAGGGGTCTATCATGACGATTATTTTTTAGTAGCATGCCCTCCTGTGAGAAGGTGATGTTGGGCACCACTTCCATAGTACTGTGGCAGTGGGGATAGAAGACAGGGTCTTCAGCGGGGGCCTTAACTTCGACGAGGTAAGAGTCGGCATGTAGTAATGCCTCACTTAAGGCCTTGGAGAGTCGCAATAGATCGAACAGAGATAACCTAGCAGGTGTATTGGCTAGCTGAGCCAGTATGACAAAGTTGTAGGGCCGATCCATGCCTTCAGGAGCTGGCGCCTTCAAAGACTTATCAAATCGCGTCTCCTTTTGCTTGGCTTTGTCCATAATTTGAGGCTTAGACGGGCCAACTTCTGAGCTTGTGGGGGCAGTAGGAGCTTAAGGAGGTACTGCTTCTTCTTGTGCGGGATCGTACGTCCGAAGATAAGTCTTCCCCGAACGCATCTCGCCAGATAGAACCTCGTAGATGGGAGAGGATACCATATGGCATGACTTGTACTTCTTGCCCCTTTTTGCTTTGGGAGGTACTACCCCCTGGGTCACTTTTTGTACAAAGTCCAGATGGACCCACATGATCTCACCACGTTCAGTCGTGAGCGGGACCAATATTGACTTGCGATCTGGCAGTAGATTGACGACTTTCATTATTGCCTTGGGAATCGGGACCACGCCATCTGGGACTTCTGTGGGAGGAAAGTCACCAAACTGAAGAGAGATCATGTTAGAAGATACAACCTTGTCTTCAGCTTCGAGGTTGATCACTTGGCTGTCGATAAGCTGTTGTATCTTCTTCTTCAGGATGATGCAGTCCTTGGTGAAGTGATGCACGTACTGATGATAGAGACAGTACTTCGGATCGTTGAGTTGGCTCGCCTCTGCAGGACGTCGTGGTGGAGGCAATGTCAGCTTATTACCCTTTTTCAATGTGTGAAAGATGGTAATGACATCGTCTTCGTCAAAGGAGAAGGTCTCCTTAGGCTTGTCGGAGGCACCCTGAGAATTGGAAGCTCCTTTGGATGTGTCGACCTTCAGGACTTTTTTCCCTTTACCCCCACGAAGAGGGATAGTTTGACGATGCTATCCCTTATCTTTGGATTTGGATGTTTTTAACCCATTAGTTTCAAGTTAGGAACGTCATTTTCAGCAGCATCAGCGGCCCCAATGAAAGCGGGCCATGTATTATACTTATGTATACCCAGACAAAACTTTACTGTAGGGAGGAAGTTATGTCGACAAGTATCCATAAGTTCTGAATCTGGTATGCCGAAGGGTATCTACAGTGCTAGCCGCCTGAAGCGTTCGATGAAGGCGATGACAGACTCAGTCCTCCTTTGCTTGGTCTTGATAAGGGTGGACATACTAACATGCATGCCACTCTCGTAAAACCTGTTGAGGAACAATCTCTCCAAGTCTTTGAATGAATTGATACATCCGTCAGGCAAATTGCAAAACCATTTGAAAGCTACCCCCTGCAAGGTGCTAATAAACAGCTTTGACAAAAACGGATCATCTCTGGCAAGTACAGAGTATGCGTATTGAAGTACGTCATGTGCTGACGAGGAGAAGTCAACCCGTCAAATGAATTCAGCGTCAGCGGCTTGTGGTTAGGCGGGCAAGTAGCGTTCTCCCATTCAGGAGGATACGGTTGAGATATCCACATCTTCTGAAGCTCGTCTTTGTGTGAGATGGTATCGAAACGAGCGACCAGGGAATCAATTGCATCATGTTGATTGAGCAGGTGTTAGGAAACAGCTGCTAAACGGTTGTCAGGCGTTGTTGGCGAAGGACCACCCCCAGCATTTGGAATGATACTTCTTTTGCAGTGAAGGAGGGTTGTTGCTGTGAGCCGGACTAGCATGGGCCGAGACATTTTGTTGAGGTGGAGGAACAGCCCCAGCAGCTTGAACTGCCATGATACTGGTAAGCATATCGATGATCTTGGCGAATGCTGTTTCAAGACCCTCTAGCCGTTTGCTGGTCTGATCACTGGCTTCTTCAGGTCTTTCTTCGTCCGCCATGTATGTAGATAACATGTGAGAAAAAACAGAGAAAATAGTACAACTGGTGCTGATACTGTCTGTCTCCGAGTGGACCAGTCCTTCATCTTCAGGTAGAGAAGGCAGATAGTCGCCATCAGATTCAGAAGGATCGACGTCCTCTGGAAGGCTACCCCCGGTGTGAGGGTCATCCGCTTCAGACTTTGAGGGAATACTACCCCCTGCTTGGGATTCTTCGTCGTCCGTACGGGACCTTGCCTTTGACCGAGTACCCATATAAACTCCTTCAGATGTGACAGCCTGCTGGACATCTGTTAGTAGACTTCTTCTTCTTCTCGCAAAATTGAGAGAGAAAGTTGGGTTCATAGTCCATCGTCTTTGATTGGGGCTTCCGTAAGGGGGACCACATGAAGCCATGTTGGATGAAACACACAGTAGCTTCTCATCGTCAGAGAAGTGCAGCCGTCGAAATACGGATTTTCTCTGAAGCACTCTTGTTGCTTTGGAGCAACAACAGTTGATAACAATACTGGTGCACAGATGTGCACTATGAATTGTTATATCCTTCCTCGCTTTACGCCTATGATTTATCATATCGCACAAGTCAGCGAAAGGGAGTTTTGCCTTACAACCCATGTTGCATGCATCGACGAGCTTTGCATTCGGGTTCGTAAGGAGACTAGGCGCATCCAGACATAATTCACGTGCAGAGGCAACCCCCACACCTAAGTTCTGTGATGTCCTTAAAGACAGCCCCGTGCTATACGCGTTGGGGCCTGCCTTTTTGTTGTGGGCGCATAGGCCTTGGAGACTGGACTTGGGCGCTTGCTCCTTGACAGCATGTCAGAGCCTCCTTGAAGTGGGCGCATAATATGGATCCAGAGAGCCTGGGCGCATAGCCTTGGGCGCATGGCTTTGGATGCCCAGCCTGCTGAAGACAGAGGTGTTCTGGTTGGGGCTATGCGCCCAAACACTCCCTTGGGCACATGGCTTTGGACGTATGCTTGGTGGAGCAGCGTTGTTTCCTCCCAGTTTTGCCTCCTTCGTTTGTGAGCTCGCCGGGTTTGTCCAGAGTGTCGTGCACCCCGATTCTTGGTATCGTAGTATTTTCCTTTGTCAAGTCTTGGGTGTTGAACACCCTGTTGTTGGTTGTACAGGAAAGAAGTCACTGGGTTAGTAGAGCCCGAAACGTCGTGAGCCTTCTCCATTTGGGGAACTTCTATGGCAGAGTCTGCGCCCATGTGACAGAGTCCTCCAGTTGTATATCTGCTATGACACTAGCAGGATATGCACAGCGAGCCTTCGGAGGCCAAGTCTTGCGAGACTTGTTTGGCTTTGCTAATTTTGTGGGAGTAGAGCCATCCCTCGAGGGCATCTCTTCGAACGCCTGCTGATTGAACTTTACGATCAGCATCTTCTGAGTGCTTCCCACTTTGTTGGTATCGGATTGTGTCACCACCTTCTCGTCAGAGAAAAAGGTAGTCCCCAGCAGAGTCACCATTTTTGTGGACATACACAAAAAAGAAGAAGAAAACGATGTCTTTTTTTATTGGCACAAGGGACCACAAATCGAGTACGCCTGAGAGATCCTGCACTAAGGATCCCCGAGTACAAAAAAGAATTCTGGGGAATAGGACGATGGAGATCGAGCGGTAGTTGCTCCTTTACTCCGTTGACACTTCGATTACAAAAGTGGGAGAAAACCTAAGAAAATTGCTAACTCTCGGCTCACTGGCAAGAAGTGCAGCAATTTGGCTCTTGAAAATGCTCTCCGTTCTGTGTTTTAAAGATGGATGAGGCCCCCCTTTTATAGTCATTCTTGAGCTGGAATGATGTTATGCGCCCACATGAGGAAACATACTAGTTTTTATGTAGGTACATAGTCCTGCTTTGGGCGCATAGGATGTAGGCGCATACAGACAGCAAGATAGTGGGTTGGTCATGGTGTTGACGTGGTCGCATGCTTCTGTACACGACTGCTCGTGGAGACTGACGTGGCCGTGCGCTTCGGTACACATTTTGATCATGGCTTTGACCGAGTCAGGCTTGGGCGCATAGCCATGTCTCAGGCTATGCGCCCTCCTTTTGGAGGAGCTAGTCTTAGGCACATGAAACTTCACTGGCTGGACGCATGGAGTTCCACTGACTGGACGCATGGAGCTTCACTGACTAGACGCATGGAGCTTCACTGATTGGGTGCTTAGAGCTTCACTGGCTTGGGCACATGTATTTCCACTGGCTTGGGCGCATGGGGCTTCATTTGCTAAAAAAATTTCATGCTTCTACACTACAGTGATGTATTAGGGAAAGGCTTAGGATGTGTGCTTGAACAGAACAAGAAGGTTATTGCTTATGCTTCTATACAGTTGAGGCCTCATGAAAAGAATTATCCTACTCATGACTTGGAGATTGCAGCAGTCATTTTTACCTTGAAACTGTGGAAGCACTATCTGTATGGAGAGAGTGGACATCTTTACGGACCATAAAAGCCTGAAGTATGTTTTCACTCAGAAGGAGCTGAACATGAGGCAGCAAAGATGGCTGGAACTCTTGAAGGATTTTGACATCAATCTGCAATACCATCTTGGAAAGGCAAATGTGGTGGCAGATGCTCTTAGTCGATATCATGTTGCTATGTTCCTTACTATGGATCAGCATCTTCTTGAGGATCTTGAGAGTCTGGGATCGAGATTATTCTTCAAGGAGTTCAGGGACAGCTGATGCACATGCAGATACGGTCAGGACTGATAGAGAAGATCAAGGAGGCCCAGTTTCTAGATGAGGGACTCCAATGCCTCTGAGGTCAGGCAGAGGCAGGATTGCTTGACAACTTCACTATTGTAGAAGATGGATCCTTGAGGCACAGAAACCAGTTGTGTGTGCCCAAGAATTTACGAGAGGAGGTTATGCAGGAGGCCCACCAGTCACAGTATTCTATTCATCCTGGATCTACCAAGATGTATAAGGATCTGAGGGAGTATGTTTGGTCCTATGGAATGAAACGAGAAGTTGCCAGATTCATTTCTAGATGCCGTGTGTGCCAGCAAGTCAAGGCGGAGCGCCAGAGACCAGCATGATTACTCCAGCCTTTACCTATTCCGGTATGGAAGTGGGAACACATAACCATGGACTTCGTCTCTGGTTTACCGCGTACACCCGGAGGCAAAGACGCTATTTGGGTTATCGTGTACAGATTGACGAAATCCGCTCACTTCATTCCGTTCAAGGTAGGGCTGTCGACCGAGAAGCTTGTTGACCTCTACATGCATTTGATCATGCGGATTCACGGAGTGCTAGTGAGTATCATCTCAGACCGAGACAGTCGGTTCATATCACACTTCTGGAGGAGTCTACAGCTGAGCTTGGGTTCACAGTTGAAGTTCAGCACTGTCTACTATCCACAGACAGACGGGCAGTCCGGGAGGACCATCCAGACATTGGAGGACATGTACGGGTTTGCATACTTGACTTCGGCGGATCGTGGGAGGATTACTTGCATCTTGTGGAGTTTGCCTATAACAACAGTTATCAGGCTTACATCGAGATGACACCATTCGTGGTACTATGGAGATGTCGCACACCTTTATCTTGGGACGACGTTGGCGAGAGGACTTTGCTTGGGCCAGAGATGGTGGTAGATTCAGCCGAGAAGGTCAGACTGATCAGAGAGCGTCTCAGAGTTGCACAGGATCGACAGAAGCACTGGGCGGACAGCAGCAAACGGCTACTGGAGTTTGCAGTTGGAGATAGAGTGTTCCTGAAGATCTCGTCGACCAGAGGCATCATTCGTTTTGGCAGAGGCGGGAAGCTCAGTCCCAGATACATCGGACCCTTCGACGTGACGGCGCAGATTGGCGAGTTGGCGTATCGACTTGTACTTCCTGCTAGCTTGGAGGGAGTACACGATATCTTTCACGTGTCCCAGCTTCTTCGCTACATTCCGGATCCGAGCCATATTGTGGATCACTCAGAGCTAGAGGTGGGTCCGAGCTTGACCTACATGGAGCAGCCGGTGGAGATCCTTGATCGGAGGAAGAATCAACTGCGGGATCAAACTATACCCTTGTCCGAGTCATGTAGAGACATCACTCTCTGGGAGAGTCCACATGGGAGCGTGAGGACGAAATACGGGAGCGCTATCCCAGTTTATTTGCTTGATTGTACTCTTGTTTTTGAAATTTTAATTCAAAAAAAGGGCTTGTGTTTGACACATTCATTGTGATTTTTTTAATTTTGTCATCCTTCGAATTTCGAGGATGAAATTCCTTTAAGGGGGAGAGATTTATAACTCCACCTTACCATTTTTGAGAATTTTAAAAATAATAAGTTGATTTAAATCATTTTTATAATAATAAATTTTATGAATATTTTGGAGGGAAAGGAAATTAGGACAGGATTTTGAATTTGAAAGTTTGTTGTGACAAAGAAACTTGTGGCCCACCACTTGTAACCTCTCACTTTTTCTTTCTAACTGGTTTTCTGAACTCAGTGTAATTAATGAAAAGGAAAGGGTTGTTTTTGGAAAATTTGATTGAGTGGAGGGACTGTCCTGAAATCTCTTGGAAGCGGAAGGGCTAGAGTACAAAATATGCACTCTTTGGTTTATATGCTGTAGAAAGAGAGTGAATGTCATTTTTCATTCGGATCTCTTCCTAAAATTCCCTTCTCCAATTTTAGCCGAGCCAAACCCTAATTTTCTCGTCTGCGACGAAGAAGGAGACGATGGTGACTGCGATGAAGAAGGAGACCATGGCGACAATTTCTTCCTCCACCGTCGACTGAGTGCTCATGCAAGATCTTGAGGAAGCGCCACTCCACGGCGAGGACCGGTGACTTCTCGTCGAGCTTGGCTAGCGTTGGGCGATTTTCTTCCCAAATCAAAGCACGAAGTGGATCTCGGCATTATCATGTCTTCTTTGATCTCGGATCGGTGAGTCCGCACGATCCCTCGCATTTGTTCGTTCCTGAAATTTCCTTCTTATCCGCTCGGTTTGAAATCGCAGAACGGGATCCCGTCGACTGAGTCATCCCTTCCCGAAGAACCGATCTCTTCCAACCATTAGAGTAAGTTATTCTTCGATTATTTTATAGAACCTGTTCTTTCCCGAGTTTGGTTTCGATCTGTACAACTGATTGTACCCAGGTTCAGAATCGAGCACGATCTGTTCGACTCTCCTTATCGGTGGTTCGTCTTTGAAGCATTAACGATCTGTCACCATTCTCAGCTCTGTTGGTGAGTTTCTGATTTGAAATCTTTAGATCTAAATTCTCGTGTGCGTAGATTTTGATTGGCGAATTATTTTCCTTGTGTTAATGATCGGGTACTCAGAAGTATCGTTGGATCCATTCTAGTAGCAGAGCGTCCTGTTCGTATCCCTGTTGGAGAGGCTATCTTTATGGCAATTACTACTTGAATCTCTTTCTATTTCAGTTTATGCAGTTCATTTTACTAAGTTCTAGTGTCTGTTGATACTTCATGCTTTGTGTTCCTCGGGCGTACATGTCCTCTCTTTTGGAAGTTGGATCGTGTCCAGATTTTTATACTGTTCGTGTTGAGTTCGGGTCGTGTCCGATGTATGGGTTCGTTTCTGCTGTGCTCATTTTCAAACTGGCATATGTGGTTTCAAATGGCGACGTGATGCAGGGATTTATCTAGTTGAGGCAGGGTTTGATTCATATTACGGTTTCGATTAGGTTGTATATTCTTTCAAGTATATTTTGTGTATAATTTTTCTAGTATATTTTTGTTTTTGCAAAGGGATTTATCCAATATGTGTTTGATTGAAATAGTATAGTTGGCTCTTGATTATGTCACAGTGAGTATATGAATACTTGTGGGCTGTGATAGCAGGCTGGAGCTTACGGAGTTCAATATTCCATTTTTGTCAGCTTGGCAAGTTGTGCATGAGCATTTGCTGAATTGGGCCGGGCCAATAGGAGAATGGGAGTAGTGTTGCTCTTCCTTTCTTAGTTATTTACAGACCAGATTTTTGGTAGAAGGAATAGAAGGTTCAATGAACAAGTGGACTCTGGAATCTGATAACCATTGCTAAGTATTATGTATACTTTGTTAGGCTCTTTCATGTTGCTGAGATATGAGTTTTTGGTTTCTTTTATGCAAGCCTGACCTATTTCAAATGACATTCAAATGATATTTCAAAATATATAAGTGCCTATAAACTCATCCTACTTTTTGTTTATAATGATTTTAAATCAGAATCTTTGGAGCTAACTAATATTAGTACCCAAGGTTTGCTAACAGTTTCTCTCTAGCATTTTGTTAAAGAAAGAAGTATTAGTATTTTATAAGGATTAACTAAATGTTTTGCTAGCAATTTTATAGGAGTAGTAGATGTATAATCCCTAGTATAGGATGAGTGTTGATTAACTTATACTCATCTTCAGGAGTATAGTTAATAGTGCTATATCTAGTTATCTATACTTGGTAATAAAGTGTAGCTCGTATAAATAGATATAGTTGTCGTTAAAGATAAGATAGCTAATTAAATAATTGTTTAGAAAATAACCAACTTGTAATCATTTTAAAACAGGAGGACATCCAGCTCCGTTCATTACCCGTACTTTTTTGGAGCAAGGCAAGTACATTCTATGGTCTTGTACATTTACATTTTATATCTTGTACTTCCCTTCATGACACAATATGACACGATATCTTGTACTCTTGTACTTTCAGGTCTTGTACTTACTTGTAGTCGGGGAGGGAAAATACACTAGCTATGTGACCAAACCCATGTTCTGATATTCATGAAGATAGCTTAGGTCGTGCATCGTGCACGCGGGTCCTAAGCCGTACCGATATTCATGTACTCCTGTGCTTATTCCTGTACTCACCCCAGCCGGTCACATAGGTTAGTTGTATTTTAAATATTGAGCACATGTCATGTCTTGTACTTCAGGTTCATGGTTTACATTCTTGTACTTTATTTCCTGTACTTTCTGTATTTACATTTCTGTACTTTTATGTTCTTTTTCTGTACTTTACATTCCATGCTCTCTTGTACTCATTTCATAACATGATGTTCTTGGTTATTACCTAGAATTGTACTTTGCTCCGCTCTAGACTGGATATGTTGCAGGTGTACTTGCAGGATATTGTTCTATCTTATGGGCTAGAGCCCGGGATCTTAGCTGAGCAAAATATAAACATGACTTAGGTAGAGGCTTCAGGTTTAGACTGTTTAGCTTTACTCCTAGATATTATTATTTTTAGAGTTTATAGCGTATTTTATTCCTGTTGACTCTGGTATCTTTACGTTATATGGTCTTGTGGATTATGGTGATCTTTCTGGGATCGTTTATAGATGTTGTTATTTGTACTCATTTATATTGACTTGTTAGTTTCCCTATCTTGGGACAGCTTGCTACGTTGAGTCTTCCAATGTAGGCTGGGCGTGTCCGACTCGTGTTCGATTATTCGGGAGCGGGTCGTGACAGGGTGTAGGACCGATTGTAGGAACGAGTTGTAAAGCGCAATACTTTAGAGGGGGGGTGAATAGAGTAGGCAGCGGAATTTAGCTAATTAAAAATGTTAGTAACAAGATCACAAAATATATATCACAGACATGTAAATGAAAAATAGAGAGCAGAGAGCAAACGCAAACACAAGGATGTATACTGGTTTTCCTCTTGTAAGGACTAGTGCAGTCGGAAGAACTCTAGCTTCCAGTTGAATCCACTATTGGAAAATACCACAAGTTTTCATCCGAAGTACTTGCAACTTCTACAACGCGAGCTTTGATCCGAAGTACTCGACCAACTTCAATTGTGAAAAGTCTTTCTTCAATCAAGCCTCTGATTACAATCACTCTGAAACTTCTAGACCGTAACGTACTGGCAAATCGACTAGAGGATTGTAACTGGCTTGGGATTTGAAAATGAATAGCTCAGAATACTTTGGAAGAAGTAGTAGGCTTATAGAGAAGAGATATGAAAGTGAATTGGTGTATGAGTGAATTGAAATGATCGAAATCCTTCTCTATTTATAGTTTTTCTAAAGGCAGAATTCTGACAGAATTCGGGCAGAATTCGGACAGAACTCTATGAGAAAATCTCGTTGTGATCCGTAACTGCAGGAAGACCAAGTTAAAAAAGCAACATTCACTAACCGAACTCTGGCCGAACTCTGGCCGAATTCTAGCCGAGTTCTGTTGGAGTTCTGTCAGGGTTTTTGCAAATTTATTTTTTTTGGGCTTTTTGAAAAGTCAAACAGTTAGGAAGTAGTTTGGCTTTTGTAAGTGGACTTGTTTTCAAAATGAAAGAGTATTTTGAAAATGTTTCTTGGATAGCCTATTTGCCAGTACGATACTGTTTACATCGTATTCTTAGACTCAATAAATATAAAAACATTTCTTGGATAGCCTATTTGCCAGTACGTTTCTTGGATAGCCTTTCGGGGGCATCGCCCCCGAACCCCCACGGGAGGTGCTGCCCCCTCAACCCCTGTTCGCTGACCATGCAGCAGAACCCCCGATGCGAGGCCCTGGATAGGTCGTTAGGCGGTTAAGAGAAATCTTCTTGTATAATGTCGTCTTTGGCCCATTGCATATGTCCTGGTTTGACGAAGCTTGATCATGCTTACTGCATGTCTAAGAACATGTTAGACAAACAAAATAATATGATACAAGCATAGCAATATAATATAGAACATTTGGGACAATGCTAAGTTTAAGTAGCAACATGATAGTGATTACATGAATATTAGTGATGTCATTATGGTAAACTTAATTGATTAGCCATATTCAAAAACATGATATAATCATTGGGCTAACAATCTCCCCTTTTTTTATTATGGCAAATCGGTTAAGTTTAATATATATACAATAAATGCATGTATCACTAATAAACACATAATACTAGAATATTGTGTGCTGACTTAAACTTATTTCTCCCCCTTTGACATGATAAAAAATAAGCTCCCCTGTAATTAGAGCTAAAATGAACTCAAGCATAAGAAAAGGAGGAAGGCAAAAACAATCATGATCAAGGATTAGGAGAACAGTGTAACGACAAGTTTAGAAAATTGTATAACTAAAGAATAAAAACTTGTCAACACAGTATAGTTGGTTAAAAAAATCAATCAATAGATAGTTTACCAACTAGAAATCCAAAAATGACATTCAAAACTCAATTATGTTGAATAAATAAAACTGTAGTTTTGAAATAGATTTTAATAGGTAGATATCAATAACCTAGAATCCTCTTATTGGTAATAAATAAATCATAAGGAGTAGAAATTCGCAGATCTAGTATATACCAAAAATAATAATAAGACTTTTAACAATGATCACCAAAAAAAAATATGATTCATAATTTGCCCAAACAAATTAGTGAATCAATTCCATAAGAGTATAATCATCAAAAAAAATCAAAATAAACTAGAATCTATGCAAAAATCTATACCAAGTTCATGCATTTGAATTCAATTACCTTAGCATGATATATATCCATCGGATAAATATGAAGGTAATGAAGACAAAATACTTGAGAAGGAAAAATTCAGTCGACTTGAATGCTCCCCCGCAAAGTATGATCAGTCTAAATATAGATAATCATGAACTTTGAGATAAAATCTTAATAAGAAATGCCAAATCAGTTTAAACTCAAAAGGATTATTAATAAATTAAATTAATTTTAGCAGGAAAACTTTTAGAAACTCAAAAATGAGAGAATTAAAAATAAATATTAAAATCATATATTCTCTCATAAACTCAATACAAATCCAAATATCATGATCAACTCAACAAGATATTTGAATAAGAGAATATATGTCCATGATAAACTTGGTATACCACATATTAAGGGCATAAAAGAATTGAAACAATTAATTTGCTCCCCCTTAAAATATGTGTATATAGTACAAAAATAATTTATATGCATAAAATAGACAAACTAAATAATCACATAATCTAAGGGATATCCAAGATATGCATCTTTTCTTTCCTTTGATCAAATGCATATAAAATTCCAAACTCAAAACAAATATCATTTTTAGGCAAATAAAGGAGATATCCAATAAATAAATGCTTAAAGATGAAGAAAATATGTCTTCAATAAAAAAATATAACACAAATCATTTCATGTAAGTAAAAGATTTTTAAAAGTTGTCTTTCATAATAACATTGAGTACCGGACAGATTCAATAAATCAAAAAGAAATCAAAAAGGCTTTTCAAAAAAAAATATGGATTTATTACGAAAAATTGTCTTAATAAATGTTCGAATGCTTCCATTTTAGTCCTTAGACTAAAAGCTGGCGATTCGAATCACAAACACAATTTCAATAAAAGAATCCATAAATCATAAATAAATCCATTTGAACAAATAAACATAACTAGATAAATATCCAAAGAAAAGTGTATTCTAGATATGTCAAGGGGATAATTGACTTAAAACAATTAATTGCTCTACCTTTGCATGGCTATATCCAAAAATAATAATATTGACAAAATTTTAAAATAAAATTCAGAGACATATTTTCTGAAGTAGAAAATTAATCCAAAAATATTAGGTCTTCTTATCAAAGTTCATTTCTTCCCTTTTAAAGCCTTAGCACGGTGTCCACCTGACAATCGTAAGGTTTAAAGAAAAGAAACGCTTTGAGAGAGAGACATTCAATATGCATGACTTCTCCCCTGCAAAGAGCTACTGTTGTTGACAGTAAGTAACTTGAATAAGAAGATAATAATATAAAGCTCAAAATCAATGAATATTACACAAGTTAAAGATGAAATCACAAGATCATAATATTCAATGAGTAGTCACAAGATCATCAAGTCTAAATATAGAATAGAGTGACAGAAAAATAAATATACCAAAAGATGACAAACATTAACCTATGAAGATCAATATATGTTACCTTTGATAAAATTAAATCATTAAATAATATTATCCATCAAATCTAAAATCCAAAATCCATCAGATAACAATTGCAACTAGATCTCAATAAATCTTTAGTTTATAAAGCGTTGATCAATCTTGGGTTAGCTGTAGCAGTACTGTCCTAGCTAATGGAGGTTCACCGGGGAACACTTAAGTACCACTTCGCTTCGACTGTAGTCGTGGTGATAGACAGACCCTTTGTAGGCTTGTACCCAAAACAAATATCTTCTTTAATAACCGAGGATTTAAGAAGAATTAGTGCAATATGAAAAAAAATTATATTCTATGGACTTAGAACAATGTAGCATACAGTATAAGATGTATGAATTACATTTATCTATATGTGCTACAAAATCATTGGGTAACAATAAAATATAAAATATTTGTAAATCAAAATGTAAGACCTAGATACGTTGATGTATTTTGGAACCTAGGGGACTGAGTTCAGTACCTTGGATCCAGAACTAGATAATAGTTGCAAGTACACCTTAATATATCTTAAGTCGATAAAGTATTGATCACTTCGGGTTATCTGTAGGGGCCGGTTCCCAGCTAGCGGTAGTCCGAAGACTAGTACACCGTGTCGCTTCAGGCTATTTATACCTGTATGACAGAAGGACCCTTTCGGCTTGTTCCCAAAATGATCTCTACTCTTAAGAACTTAGATTCTAAGGAATATATGCAGTATCATCGAACAACATCGAAATCCAGAATTCCTAAATATAAAAGAAGTAAATACCCAAATAATGGTTTATCAAGATCAAAATATCATGTATCCAAAATGTCTACCAAAAGGCCAAGAAAAAGAGGCTTTGAGGAAGAAGCTGATAAAGATAAGAACATAAATTGTTCAAAGTAATCAATAGCTGAAGTATGAGATAAGTACAGGTTTGAAACTATTTTTTTAAATAATATAGAACTTGAACTTAACTCATATATCCCCATAAAGATATTTATACAAAAATATAAGAAACATATGAGCAATATATAAATGAAAATGAATTATGTATCCTTAATAAGCATAAAAAAATATCACAAGATCAAAAACATGCATAAATATGCTTTGTCAGACAAAGATGTAATTGATTCATAAGAAGTTAATCACAATAAAATTTGAGAATCAATAGTGAATATATTATGCAAGCACAAGGTTAAAATAAAATTATATGTATATATTTTTCAAGTAAATAGAAGACTTGTGCTAAACATACATACTCTCAAAATACCGATCAAAGTAAATATGACATGTTAAAGATAAATCGGTAAGAAGTGACCATTAAAAAAAATATTAAAGGTTAAGAGTCAAAAGCATATTAACCAAAAACGAAAGCTCCTATAGACTAGAGTGGTATGCATGCTTCAAGGATAAAACTAAAATAAAGAGCATACACAGATAAATGTGTCACACTAATAAAATACTATATAGTGTGAACTAAACATTTAAGCTAAACAGTTAGTCATGCTAGGATTATATCTCATATTGATTTAAACAATAAATCATTAAAAGATATCAATGAGATCTAATAGCAAAAAATCAATAAGAACATGCTAGATATTAAAAAACTATTTAGTAAGCATGTTACCGAAGTGGTTCTAGTGACCACACTTCTGTTGGTACAATTGCATGGAAGATGACCTTTTTGGCTTTGCAATCACCAACATGTTCCATGGTTCTATTTGATATGAGAAGCTTCACCTGCAATATTAGGTGAAGACTTTGGCATCCAATACTTGGATCCACATTTGTTATCTTTGGGAACCCATTTGCACAAGTTCATATCAACTAGCTTTCTAATCTGACAATAATTAGAAACGTGTCCATTCATACCGCAATAATAACAGAAAGAATTAACATTTGTGCTATGTGCAGTAGTATGAGAACGTACAGTGGTGTGATATGATCTTCGTGGATACTTGTAATAGAAAGCATGGTTGTATGAAGCTTTAGCTTTGCTTGCTTCCTTTGTAAAAGATCTGACGTGTGTGACTTTGTGATGTGCTACGTGTCTTGTGTTAGACTGAGTCGTAGGTTGTACTACCTGCTTTTCCAGTCTAATCTCTAACTTTTTAGAGTTAGCACAGATCTCATCATACTTAGCAGAAAGAGCATCAATTCTACATGAAGTAATAGAATGTTTCTTATTTTCTGATTCTAATTCCTCCTTAAGTTTAGCATTTTCATGAGTGCTTTTCTCAATACAATCAAGTGCCTCATGCAATCTAAACTTCAGTGTAGAAATCTCAATAGAATTATCAGAAGGAGAACTATTTCTAGCATCATTCAATAAGCAAGTAAGCTTTTCATTCTCATGCTTATAGGAAGAATATCCTTTCTAGCTTGCTTATACTTATCTAATACTTTCTTGTGTTCTTCTAAAATATCACTGAAAGCATCAGATAACTCATGATGAGAAAATTTACTCTCTTCATAAAAAGAATTATATTGTACCTCATTAGATAATGCCATTGAGCATAAATTTGCAGCTTGATGAGGTCTCTCTTCTTCTTCTTCTTCAGAATCTCTTGCTTTGCTTTCACACCATATGCTCGTGCTAGCGTACTTGTGAGACGATGATCTACCTTCATTTGATTGTTCATAGTGACTCTCCTTTCTAGTAGTAGTACAATCTTCTTGGATATGGCCTATTTTCTTGCAGTTGTCACATACAAGCTCTTCTTCGTATAAAGGATTGTGTTGTACCTTAATTCCCAATTCCATCATGCATATATTTGCATTATTATGAAGACTATCCTTCTCTCTGGAGTTGCTAGTTTTGCTTTCATACCTGCACTCATAAGTAGCTTCAAGAACTTTCCAAATTTTATGAGATGTTGTGCAAGTATTAATAAGATTAAATACATTTGTGTCTACAGCACAATAAAAGATATGCATAGCTTTTGCATCAAGGCTAGCTAACTTCTTCTCTTCCTCCGTGTAACTATAATAAGGCTTATTGATTATAGAGGATATGAGAATAAAAGTGATAGTAGGCTTTTTGTAGCCATTGACAACAATTGACCATATGTCAAAATCTAGAGACTTCAGGTAAAAGCTCATTCGTGTCTTCCAATAACTATAGTTTGCTCCATCAAATAGTGGAAGTCTATTTGGGATTGCTCTTCAGTTGTGAAGTATATACTTGCCATATGTGATACAGAGATCTATATAACAGCAGTTGTATAATAAAGAATATAATAGCAGTATTACCTCACTTTACCTGTATAAGCCGTTCTGATAATAAGGATCTGCTCCAAGGATGTTAAGCCAAATAATAGAGTCCTTGGTAGCATACCAATTGAAGGAGCAATTGGTATAAGCAATAATATCTTTATAAGGAGCACCTGCAATAATATCTTTAGAAGGAGCACGTGCTCTGATACCAATTGTAGGAGCAATTGGTCTGAGCAACAATATCTATATAACAAGCACCCGCTCTGATACCAATTGTAGGAACAATTGGGATCAGAATATAATACCTTTAAATGGAGCACTGGCTTTGATACCAATTGTAGGACCAATTATAGGAACGAGTTGTAAAGTGCAATACTCTAGAGGGGGGTGAATAGAGTAGGCAGCGGAATTTAGCTAATTAAAAATGTTAGTAACAAGATCACAGACATATAAATGAAAAATAGAGAGCAGAGAGCAAACGCAAACACAAAGATGTATACTGGTTTCCATCTTGTGAGGACTAGTCAAGTCGGAAGAACTCTAGCTTCCAGTTGAATCCACTATTGGAAAATACCACAAGTTTTCATCCGAAGTTCCTGCAACTTCTACAACGCGAGCTTTAATCCAAAGTACTCGACCAACTTCAATTATGCAGAGTCTTTTTTCAATCAAGCCTCTGATTATAATCACTCTGAAACTTCTAGACCGTACCGTACTGGCAAATCGACTAGAGGATTGTAACTGGCTTGGAATTTGAAAATGAATAGCTCAGAACACTTTGGAAGAAGTAATAGGCTTATAAAGAAGAGATATGAAAGTGAATTGGTGTATAAGTGAATTGAAATAATCGAAATCCTTCTCTATTTATAGTTTTTCCAAAGGCAGAATTCGGGCAGAATTCGGACAGAACCCTATGAAAAAATCTCGTTGGGATCCGTAACTGCAGGAAGACCAAGTTCAAAAACCAACGTTCACTAACTGAACTATGGTCGAATGCTGGCCGAACTCTGGCCGAGTTCTGTTGGAGTTCTGTCAGAGTTTTTGCAAATTTGTTTTTTTTGGGCTTTTTGAAAGTCAAACAGTTAGGAAGTAGTTTAGGCTTTTGTAAGTGGGCTTGTTTTCAAAATGAAAGGGTATTTTGAAAACATTTCTTGGATAGCCTATTTGCCAGTACGATGAAGTTTATATCGTATTCCTAGACTCAATAAATATGAAAAATATATTGATAAAATAGGAAAACCAAGAGCCCTTTGATGACTCCTTTCTTCAAATATTTGAGCAGTCTTGAAGACGCCTTTTTCACTTGACGGCGGTCGTCCAAAGATAAACAGATCTGGAAATCTGAATACCTTTCGGGGGCTTCATCCCCGAACCACAAGGGAGGCTGCCCCCTCGACCCCTGTCCGCTGACCGGGCAGCAGAACCCCTGATGCGAGGCCCCGGATAGGTCGTTAGGCAGTTAAGAGAAATCTTCTTGTATAACAACGTCTTTGGCCCATTGCATATGTCCTGGTTTGACAAAGCTTGACCATGCTTACTGCATGTCTAAGAATATGTTAGACAAACAAAACAATATGATAAAAGCATAGCAATATGATATAGAACATTTGGGATAATGCTAAGTTTAAGTAGCAACATGATAGTGATTACATGAATATTAGTGTTGTCATTATGGTAAACTTAATCGATTAGCCATATTCAAAAACATGATATAATCATTGGGCTAACACAGGGGTCTTCCCCTTAGTCGAACCTTTAGAGGTTCTTCGGCAACCGCTGTACTTCCTGAGGTTGTCTATGCCTCGTCATCAGCATCATTGCCCTCATCGTCCCAAAGGACTGACTTGTATAGATCAGCATCCGTACAGTAGACTTCAAGTCCCCAGAACGGATCGATATCAGCAAACTTGGTCTTGATAATCTCGTCGCTGGCTACGTACTTCATACACTAATGGAGGGTGGAAGGAACGATTATGTACTCATGGATACATGGTCGTCCCAACAGCATGTTGTAATTTATGTCAACGTCGATGACATAGCAAGTCACTTCGGTGTGGGGATCGCCGATTTGGCACTCAAGCGAATTTTTCCCAGAGGCTCGCTATTCCCCGTATTGAAGTCGCTGATTATTGTGTTTGATGCAGTCAGCCGATGCATCGGAATCATTAGAGTTTGGAGGAGACTCCTTGGGATGATGCTGAGAGAGGAGCCCGGGTCGATGTAGATGCGATCGATATTAATGGTACCGACATACTATGTATAGTACAGAGGCCTATTACGTTGGTTGTTCTTCAACAACATGTCTTATTGGGTGAAGGTGATACTAGGGATAACTTCGACCACGCTGTGACAATGTGGGCAGGCCGCAGGGTCTTCCTATTGTGGTCGCACCAGAGTGAAGAAGGACTCGTCGTTCTGCAAGGCTTCGCTGAGAGCATCTCGGGTCTCTTTGGAGAGATGGAGGATCTCGAAAAGTGATAATCTAGCCGAGGTATTGTCTAGCTGCACCAGTATGTCGAAGTCGTAGGGTTTGATAGGCCCTACTACCGAGTCTTTTCTGAGAGGCTTGTCGAAGCGAACCTCATTTTTCTTCTGCCTATTTGCGGCAGGAGTCTGAGACGAGCCTGTCTTTGATACATCAGGAATAGGGGTTGTAGTTGGTGGAGGCGCTGCCTCCTCTGGAGCCTGGTTCTCGTCTTGCCGCTGCGCTGAGCGAGTGGTCACCAAGGTGTCATCGGTCGAAGCCGAGACCATGCGACATGTACTGACCTTCTTTTCTTTGACAGTAGGGGTTGTAGGTGCCATCATGTCGGGAGTAAGGTCGGGGTGGACCCACATGACCTTGCCTCGTGGTGTGGAGAACAGGATGAGCCCTTGAGCGTTGTGGAAGATTGACTACTTCTATTTTTGCCCTCGGGATGGGGACAACCCTGAACTTTGCCCCATAGTTGGGAAACTTCTAAACTGGAGGTAACCATGTTGGCCGTGACAGTTTTTTCTTCATAGTCAAGTAATATGAGTTTGGCGTCGATGAGGCGCTGAATCTGTTCTTTCAACACGTAGCAATTTTGTATCAAATGGTGGACATACTAATGATAATGGCAGTATTTAAGGTTTTCCACCTTCCCCACTTCGTCGGGGCTCTTTGGTGTTGGGAGAGACAGGTTGCCACTCTTCGTCAGCATATTGAAGAGTTCCAGCATATTCTCGTTGTTGAAGGAGTAAGTCTCCCTCGGCTTCTGCGCTTCTGCAAACTTGGGGTCATGGTTACAGAACCTTTGGAGATGTTGATGGTCATGGCTTGCTTGCCTTTTTCGTCCTTGGGATTGTTGCTAGACGAACGTCTTCTCTTGTCTTCTAGAGAAGAAAAGTTCAGTCCCAGGAGCTGTATGTCTTAGACTTTCCTTTGTGCCACATCCGCCTCTGTAATGAAAGGCGTCCACTCTGTGCAAGGAGCACTGTGCCACAATTTTGTCGCAGGCAGCATGTTCTTACAGCATGAGTCTATAAGCATTGGCTCGGGCATACCAGGCGGTAGCCTTAAGGCTGTCTGACAGAAGCACTCAAAGTATGTACGGACATGCTCCTTCTCTCTCTGGATGACCTCTATGAGAGTTAACATTTCCATGTACATCCCTTCTTCGTAGAATTGTTCTACGAATAGATTCTTCAGGTCCTCGATCGACGAAATACAGTCATCGGAAAGGCTGCATAACCATTCATAGGCTCTCCCCTACAGAGCTCCTATAAAGATGTTGGTAAGGAGGGCATCGTCCTTCGGCAAGTGCCCTGTCACTGAGGCAAAGTACCTCAAGTATCGTTGGGGAGACTCCTTTCCCTCGTAGGGCGTGAGTGTCTGCAAATTATACTTGGGAGGATAAACTACGTTGTCCTACAAGGCAGGACATGGCTGCTGAATCTCCATCTTCTAGAGTGCTGCTTGCTTCTCTTTGGCATCATAGCGAGCATATAGTTCCTTGATGGCCTGCTATATCTCGGTTGACATTTTTGGGCCAGTAGTCGATGGAGTAGACGATGATGGTCCCGTCTGATGGACGACGGGCAGTTTGCTGGATCCATTATTGGCTGCTGGACCAAGCGTAGGTATGGAGGCAGTGGGTACCAAATTCCCCTTGATATCCAGCATGAGAGAAGACAAAGTCTTCATTATTGTATTTAATGTATCTAGGCTCAACTCGAGACCTTCGATGCGTTTCAGCTGGTCAGGCGCTACGCTATTGTCCGCCTCATGACCTTGTGTGTGGATGGGTGGAAGGGACAGTAGATCCCTCGCTCTCTGGCTCAGATGTTCGAGCCTCGTTGTCCTGAGGATAGACTGGAGGTTCCGGTCTTCCTCAGACTCATTGCGGTTGCTACCCCCAGTCTGGTGGCTAGCTGTGCCTATGCAGGCATCCGTATCGTATGGCTCCTCCTTAAGTTGGAACACGGCGTTGTCATGCATAGTAGGAGGTTGGCTACCTCCAGCATCTTATGTGGCACCCAACGGCGATTTGGAACATTTCCTTAGAACACACCTGTGCTGGGTACCTTTGCCTTGCTACTCTCGTGCCGCTTCTTAGGCTTGGTAGCCGATACGGGAGGATTCTTGGATGACTTTTTAAGAGTTTCAGAACCCTGCGCCACGTTGCATGTAGCGATATGGAGTTCATCTTCTCTCTTGCTCGCCGACCCCCTGTTGAGTCTTTGACGTGCAATCGACGTAAGTTGAAGTCTTTGAAAGACGGAGCGCCTCCTCGGTGGTAGTACAGCCGCCTGTTGACAACAGCAGTTAATGGTAATCTGGGTACAAGGATCCCTTGATTTAGGCATGCCATGTGTCATCGATTCTTTATTTACTTGGGACAACACCAGGTCTTCCGTCATGCTACCCCCTTGTATGTGTAGGGAAGCTACACGTGGGTACGACCAGAGAGGGTCTAGCGAGGCAGACTCCTATCATGGTTTCAGGAAAGCTGCTCACACAAGTCTCTCTTTATAGGATGTACCCCTGGCTTGCATCACGTACTGGAGTGCTCAAGCGACAGAGGGGTTCAGATGGTTGAGGCATCGGAGCACGGGGACCAGTCTTGTATAACTTCCCATCAACAGCACGTGTGACTGTCAACGCGGGCCTTTGGTCGGTCATAGGCGTGGTACATTTATTGCTCGAGGCACGTACTGCCTTGGATTTCTTTCTACTACCCTCAGCGGGTGTATTGTATTCAGAATCCAATGAAGGCTCGCCTGATGGGAAGGCGATTCTATCGAAGACGATCTTCTCGCCGGCAATACTTCTGTCATGAGGGGTTGAACCGGTGCGCGCTTCCTTCGGCGTTGTGCCTTCGTCAGGCCCACCATAGAGACACCGTCTTACAAAAGTTAAACTAGTAGGGTTATGGAACAATGGGCCATGTCCACCTAGTATGGGTTACCTTATTAATCTCAATCAAGCACGAAAGAAGGGCACGAATCACGATAGAAGGGATCAACCAAGATGCAACTCGAGGAGTAAAGCGAGAAGACGGTCAAGTATGTGAATGAGATCCTAGACTCTAATCCTATACGCAGGCTTGCTTGGTATGGTAAAGTAACCAAACAATTTTTCTTGACCTGCATGGGCCACCACAAAAATATGTAACGCCCCAGTCCCAAAATACGTAGGACCAAATACGTAGACAAGCCAGCTATATACATACGAAGCATACTCCAATATACGAAAACCTCGTACGTATACATAAGCTATAAAATACAGTAACCATGAAACAAATCTCATCCACAAATAAATATATCATAAAATCAACTTATTAAAGTCATTTGTACAAAACATTGGGCGGAGACAAATCTACTACCAACAAAAAAAGAGAATACATAGTGACGATGGAAGATTCGAGCGAAGCGAAAGACGATCCAAAAGCTAGCATCGCGAAGGTAGATTGTAAACTATGTCCTTGGCTAGAGCACCTACAAAAATCATAAACACACCTGGAGAAATCACCAGGTCCTCAGAGGGACGTAACAAGATACATGAAGAACATGCTAATATGAGCTATCAAAATAATAAAATAATACACAAAAGACTATCCTAGACCCAAATATGCAAAGGGGATTCTAACCGTCTAATGTGCAATTTAGGGGACAACTTTCATTGCGCATGGGTGGGATTTAGGCTATAAGTACGTTACTGGCATCCAATCATCCGTATCCGGCCGTAACGTCCAAAACGTCAGAGGGTATCTTCAAATAAAATCTTGCCATAGTTCCTTTCGAAAACTATGGTTTACCTGTTTGGCTTCCCATACGCACTAGTGACTCTCCTCCCCTAATATTTCCCATACTGACCAAGTCATATCCATGACCCGTCCAAGTTTGTAACTGCTCGAGTCTCTATACCTTAATCGTAGCAGTTACGATCTATCCGTCACACAACAATAGTGATGGCCAGTCAATAAGTTGTGCCCCTAGCAAAATGTCTCAAACCGTGTAGTGTGAGTGTCATGGCCAAAGGAGATATAAGGATTTCCAACAACAAGAAGGTAGTCTGCTAAAACTATGTTAACATGCATATAATAGAGTAACGACTAATAGAGTCGCTTGCACCCAAGTGTAGCTTGGACGCGCAGTTTATAACAAATAAAAAATAATATTATGAAACAAATGAAATAAATGCTGAAAATAAATAATATGACAGTAAATATAGCAAGGTATACTTGCCTGGTGGTGGCCTGGTGTGGTGTGATGATCCACAAATTCCTGGTTAATCCAAAATATTCCCAGGTCAATTGGTAGCAGTCCAAAGTCGCAAAGGAAAATAGGGATGTTAGATTAGTCATGATGGATGATGATAACAAAGAAGAAATTTCGTGTAAGGGAATATATATATTAGAAATATTTATATAAAAAAATCCACAACATAACATCATAACTTATTATGAAATATTTATATAAAAAAAATCCATAACATCATAACTTAAAACTAGGTCCTCTAGTTAGAACATACTTATAGACTTATATAATATATAAAAACAATTATGTATAAATCTCTTATTTCATATGTAAGCCCAAAATCCATACAACCCAAAAATTACATAGTAAATAAGCCCAACTGTGGACTCACACAAAAAAGAAGAAGAAAATGCTGTCTTTTCTTTTATTAGCGCAAGGCACCACAAATCGAGTACGCCTGAGAGATCCTGCGCTGAGGATCCCCGAGTAAAAAAAAGAATTTTGGGGAATGGGACGATGGAGATCGAGCGGCAGTTGCTCCTTTACTCCGTTGATACTCCGATTCCAAAAGTGGGAGAAAACCTAAGAAATTTTCTAACTCTCGGCTCACTGGCAAGAAGTGCATCAATTTGGTTCTTAAAAATGCTCTTCGTTCTCTTATTTTGAAGAGGGGTAAGCCCCCCTTTTATAGTCGTTCTTGAGCTGGAATGATGTTATGCGCCCACATGAGGAAACTCGCTAACTCTTATATGGGCGCATAGACCTGTTTTGGGCACATAAGATGTAGGCGCATGCAGGCTTCGAGATCGTGGGTTGGTCGTGGTGTTGACGTGGCCGCATGCTTCGGTGCACGACTGCTCATGGAGACTGACGTGGCCATGTGCTTCGGTGCACGTTTTGATCATGGCTTTGACTGAGTCAGGCTTGGGCGCCTAGCCATGTCTCAAGCTATGCGCCCTCCTTTCGGGGGAGCTAGTCTTAGGCGCATGAAGCTTCACTGATTGGACGCATGGAGCTACACTTGACTGGGCGCATGGAGCTTCATTAAGTGGGCGCATGGAGTTACACTGTCTGGGCGCATGGAGCTATATTTGCTGAAAAAAATTTACGCTTCTACAGGACCCCCTTCAAAGTTTTCGATACTTGAACAAGTTCGAAATACTTTGAAAAGAAGCATGGATTGTCTTCTCGCGAGGCAATGGGCGCATAGCACGGCCCTCTCCTTGGGCGCATAGTATTCGGCCAGCCTGTCAGGGAGATATGACAGTTGAGATTTTCTTCGAAATCTGAACTGACAGATTCATCAGAACAGAATTTGAAGTGGTCCATCCTTTATACGTCGTCGACGTCAGCAAGGGACAGTCGTATAGTATGCAGAGAGATGATCCTTCATGTGGGCGTATAGGCTGTTGTGGGCGCATACAACACAATGGGCGCATACAGCAGGCGGGCGCATAAGAAGTGGCCCATGCCTATAAATAGGCCCTGGAGGAGAGAGAAATTTTATTATTCCTTTCTCTTTTAATTTCTCAGAAAACACTTTGTCTTTGTTCTTTGAGAACCATGTCTCCCAAGGCCGCCAAGAGATCCACGAAGGGCATGGGGCTGCGTTGAGTGACTCTCCTCCTGCGGCAGCTTCCTCGGCAGTCCAGGACCCGATTCTGGGTGAGGGTATACTTCAAAAAATAAGTTTCGAGCGTTAATTTGCGACGCTCGAACTTCTCTTCTGCCTGGGCGCTTACGCCTAGGGCAACATACTTCTATGAGCATTACTATGCGACCACAGAAGTCATGCGCTAACACTGTGGTGTGCTATGCGCCCACGTGTTGCCAGATTATGCGGCCCTTTTAGCTGTGGCATGTTATGCGCCCGCGTACTGTCCGAGAGTCATGCACCCACATGTCTTGTTTTGGGCGCATATCCCTTTGGGCGCATAGCCCCTTTGGGTGCATAGGAGTCTTCAGGACTTAGTTTTTTTTTGTTTTTTTGTTTTCTTTGTTTTTTCCTGCAGCTCCCTGAGTTTGACTTTCTTTCTGCCATTGCAGTAAACATGTTTGTCCCAAAATTTGACGGAATCCCTTTCGGCTCCGCTTATCAGGCCCTTGATACCAGTCCCATAACAGATATGATCAGCACGGTTCAGGCCAAGATTAATCAAAATTAGCCTATAGAGCGGACCTTCGCTATACTTGAACAGGATAAGACTTTCTTGAGGCAGTTGATTAATGATGAGAAGTTTGTGCGTGAAGGGGCACGTCGCTTCAAGAAACCGTACTTTCTGTTTGGTGATAGTGAAGGGTTTGAAAACGGTGAGACCATACGTTTGAGAAACCCCATGGTGATCAGTCTGGAAAATCAGAGGATATGGCTGCCGTCGATGGAGCGCCAGTATAATTTGTCTTCTTTTACTGTCGTAGCTGTACAGCGACGAATGAGGTGGGCGCTAACTCCTGAGCTTCCCAGAATCATCTCTGGAAGAATTCAGTTCGACTCAGGCGATCGAAAGAAGGACACTTTCAAACGTGTCTGGGGCTCTATATTTTACTCTACGAGGGGACTGCAACCTGATGCCGTAGTGAACGATATTCCCCCTAACCTCCATCCTTATGTCGCTGACACGCTTTGCCATTTGATAATGATGGGGGGTGTGTCGTATCCCGCAGGGAAGATGCGGATGGAAGGCTGGCGGTACTCGTCTTCATTCTGGAGCAATCTTGCTAGCTGGATTCTTTCCACAAATGAAGCCACCCTGAAGACAGCTGACCTTTACTATGCTATTCGGGCCACTCAATATGGTGTGAGGGTCAACTGGCCAATTTTTATCTCCTTGGCCGAGTTATATAACCTTCATACTTGTACCTTCTTTACTTCGGCTGGGGAGATAGGATTGGCTCTCCATGAAATGCATGAAGTTTCAAAGCTTCCCTGGGGTACGGAGCCCTATGAAGAGTATGTGCCTTGTGATGAAGAACTCCGGGACATGGAGAGTGAAAACTTCGGGATGACTGATGTATACAAGGAATTTCTTTGTCATCTTCTTATTTGTCATATGACTAATAAGAAAGGGAGGACCGAGGGGTCCAATCCCCATACGAGAGCCTGGACGGGCTATGTCTTCGTTCATGGAGAAGGGGAAGATCCGACCTCCTTTTCGATCTTGAAACCTATGACTAAGTCCGATATTGAGGCTCGGATGGCGGACTATGAGACGGCAGATACTGAGGACAACGATGATCCTGGGTCTCCGATTGGCCACTACTTCCGTCAAGTCGAATATCCGTTGTCGGAGAAAGCTGTATTGGAAGCTTTCTTAATGATCTGCATTCGTGACTGCGTAGTCCCTGGAGGTTCAGGGTCCATTGAGAGAATAAGTCGGGTTATAATACTTCTAGCTGTGAAGCTGGCGTTCGGACACCGTCTTGCGTTTCTTTCCGCGATGGTCTGTGCCTTTGGACGAGGTCTGCGGGACTTTGTCAGGGATGCGATGACTCCCGATGGCAGGCACCACTTTGCCCGGACCGAGCTTCCGTATCATTTTCTGATGGGGTGGCTGCTACTGCATTGTCCTTCCCTAATGAATGCTGGGCCGGTGGCAGACTCTGTGGCAGAGGACGCCTTTCTTCGTAGATTTTATGATGCAGATTGGGCCGTCACCGTTATACCTGCTTGTAGAAAGGCTTTAGGCTTTTTACAGAACTATGAGTTCTTCAGAGTATCCCCTCCGTTCGACAGCGGTACTGCGGGAAATATCTTTGTGGATAAAGGAGTTCATGCCACTAGTTTGACTGCTGGAGCATTTCACTGGCTTCAGTCTATTAGACCATCGCATTTGGTGCTCCGAAACAGGAATCATGCCTATCTGGAGCCGTATTTGCCGAGCTGTTTTGTGCGACAGTTCGGCTATGGCCAGCTCCTTCTGGGAAACGCTAGCCCATATTTGGAGTCGATAGGCAGCTTGATTGACGGGACACGTGCTTGGATGTACTACAACGCCGGGTGTACGGGGGCGATCTTTGCCCTACCCCTGGATAAGCCTGAAACCCATTTGTGCTATGCTGGCACCAAATTTTACGTTCAGATTAATACTCTTCATCCTCAGTATGATCGTGAACATAGCTTGATATTGGGGAGTCGGTTTGACCCCCTTCCCACAAAAAAGGTATCGAAAGGCCGTAAGAAGAAAGGTACTGTTCCTTCCGTGAAACCAGTCGTAGTACCGCTACCAGAAGCTATCTTTAGGGAGCCAACAGTGTCTCCGAAGGAGGACACGAAAGACGATGATTCTTCTTCTCTCAATCCTCCTCAGAAGAGAAAAGCTTCAACTGAATTGGCCCAGGAACCAACTTTAAAGCGAAAGAAGAAAAATTTTGCTCCGAGGAGAGCCAAAGAAGTAGGTGCTAGCTCGCCTCCCTTGAGGAGGTCCTTCCGGCAAACTGGAAGAGGTGGAACGGCGTCACAGGCCGTTATTGTGCGGGAGGTAGATCCCTTCCTAGATTCTATAGCTGTTCTGGTCAAGCCTTTAGCAGCTTTCTCACCCTTGCATTTGTCCTTTACACAGGACCCTGAATTCGAAGCTGTGGCTGGTATCTTTGAGAAAGTAGACGCGACAATGGTGTCCCCTGTCCGTCCTCAGCCGATGGATGAGGGCAAATCTTCTTCGGTTGTAAGAGTTAAGCGAGAAGATCGGGACAGAGGCCTGGACCATGACGGCGGTCAGAAGATCAGCTTTTCATATGACATATCTGTGGGGGATATGTCTGCAATCGGAACTGTGATGAAGGAGCTGGACGAGAACCATGTCCAATCGGCTCATCTTCCTGTGGGTATGTTGCCTTTGCGCATCTCTTCGGATGAGATCTTTAGACTTCGATTTTGCATGCTCCTTGTGAAGCTGACCATGATTATATGTTCCCTTGTAGACAAGGGAAAAGAACCCCCTGCGAAGATAGTCTCTACCATTAGGAGAGGGACAGAAGTTGTCCCCAGCTCCTCCAAGTCCGCTGCTGTTGAGGGAACTATTGGTGAGCCGGTACTGGCTACAGTAGGAGAAGTTGAGCAGCCTACTGAGGGAGCTATTACCGAATCGGCCCCTGTCCCGGCTGAGCTTGTGGAAGACATCAGGCTCGGTAGTACTCAGAGTCTCGATATCGTTCTCCTTGAACAGTCTGGGCCTGCTCCTGGTTTCCTTGAAACCACCATTGAATGCGCAGTCTAGGCTAGGGTTGTGCAAGCCAAAGGTACGAATTTATAACCCTTTTCGCCTTTCCTCCCTCTTTTCGGTTGCTGATGTATATATTGTTTTCTCTGTCAGGCTCGGCTTCTTGTCAGGCGTTCCCTTCGAAAGTGGAAGAAACTCTCCAAGCCTCCTCTCCAACTATCTCCACTGAAGATGAGGAGGTGGCCCAGGAAGTTATCAAAGCTTTCTACTCTGTACTGAAAGTGAAGCTTCCTGGAGTCCTGAATTGGAATGCTGTCTTCGGCCCTATGAAGGTTGTCGCCGAAGGTCAAGTAGCGGCCCTCGAGAGCATAGCCCGCCATGAGGAGCGGGCCAACACTCTGAGGAAAGTTATGAACGACCTGGAGGATCAAGTGGCCAGGTTCCGAGACATCAAGCAGCAGAGTCCGACGTCAATGTTCCGTGTAGAGGATGACGCTTTGATGACAGCTCTTACGGAGGAGAAGGCTACCTTTCAGGTAAGGAAGGACACCCTCGTTCAGGAGATTGGTGAGCTGGCTGACCAGTACAGCCAGTTCAATACTGCAAGTGAGGCACATGCTGCCTCGAAGAACAGGCTGGCTATGCAGATCACTGTGAAGCACAATCATATCGTGCAGATCAGGAATGAGATCGCCCAGTTGGAAGCTGACTTGAGGGTGGCGTCTTCTGAACAAAAGGATTATCTGTCCCAGGCTGCCATGACTGCCAACGCTTCTGCCCGTTTAGAAGAGCAGCTGGCGAGTATGGAGGGGGAGCATCTTGATCTGGTCCTCTTTGAAGCTAAAGCCGCTCTCCAAGAGGAGGCACGGCGTCGAGCTGTTGTTAAATCTGAAGCCGAGATTGTTGCTCTGAGGGATATCATAAACCGCCTGTGTATCCTGTAGATTTTTGTAATTCTTTTTTCTTTTTTGGCCGTCACGGCTCTTGTACCTTCTTTTTTGTCTTTTGATAGACGTTTAAGTACTGAATAAAGAATCTTTTCAGAAGTGAATGTGCTTTTTTGAAATATCGATGCTAGAGGTAATATGGACGTAGTAAGGATATTTCTGATGGGTATTTCGCTAGGAAAACTTTATGTGGATCTATTATCCGTTTTATATTCGAGTGATTCGAATATAGATAATAAGTTGAATGAAGCTGCTAGTAGAGGTAATATGGACGTAATAGAAGAGGATGTTTTATATCTGACCAGAGGTAACATGGACGTGGAAAGATGTATATAGCATTAGGGAGGAGTGGATAGTTCAGAGGTAGTGTGGACATGACTATCTTTGATAAATTCTTTGCTCAGAGGTTATGTGGACGTGGCAAAACTTTTAATCATTCTGCTGGAGAAATAATTATCGGAAAATAATTCAGAGGTAATAGGGACGTGATTTGTTTTCGTCAAACCGAGTTTGGACGAAGTCAAAAATGGAAATGATTCCACTGGGGAAATATTTAGAGGACTTATTATCCAGGGCGTATTCAAGACTCTTGAAATACGGATAATAGTTAGATAGTTTTTTTTGAATAATATAAACATCGCACTGTACCATTATATGGTGGAACATATGTGAACGAAAAGAGGTTACACATAGTATTTCCTCAGGAACTTGCCATTGATAGGCATCATGAGCAAGTCATCGTCAGGTTTGGTCAGCCGGTACGCACCGTTAGAATATACCAATTCTATGGCGAAAGGATCTTCCCATTTAGGCTAAAATTTCCCTTTTGTTTTGTACGTCATGACCATCAGTCTTCTCACTGCTAGGACCAGATCGCTGACTTGGAAGATCCTTTTCTTCACTTTTTTATTGAAGGCTCTAGAAAGGCGTGCTTGGTATAACTCAATACGCTGCTGAGCTAACAAGCATTTTTCGTCTAGCGCTTCGAGCTCTTTGAGTCACAGACGGAAGCTTTCTTCAGTAGTCAGCTTGCTGGCTAGAGCTATCCGAAGAGAAGGAATCAAAATTTCCAGGGGAAGAACTGCTTCACTCCTATAAACCAGGAAGAATGGTATACTGCCTGTTGGAGTCCGGACCGTTGTACGATAGGCCCATAGACATTCACCTAGTTTCTCGTTCCAATCGCGTTTATTTGAAGACACAAACTTCTTGAGAAGTTTTATGATGGTTTTGTTGAAGGCTTCTGCTAGCCCGTTAGCCGCTGGATTGTAGGCAGTAGAGGCTATGTTCTGGATTCAATTCTTATCGCAGAACCAATATAATGCATGGCTTACGAACTGTGGACCATTGTCATGGATGATCCTACGAGGTAGGCCGAAGCAGTAGATGACGTAATGTTTGATAAAACTGATCACGTTTGACGTCTTCATTTTGGTGAATGGTATAGCTTCCGCCCATTTGGAGAAGTAGTCGGTTATAGCTAGGATGAACCGATGTCCTTTGGAGGATGGCGGGCTGATTGGTCCTATGACGTCCATGCCCCAGGCTTCAAATAGCCAAGATACTGCCATCGGGTATAGAAACTCCGAAGGTTGATGAATGAAATCGGCATAGAACTGGCAGGCTCTACACTTCTTTGTATATTCAACAGCATCCGCTATCATTGTGGGCCAGTAATAACCCATTCGTTTGAGGCGATCTTGTAATTTGGGACATGGTTGATGAGCACTACAAACTCTATCGTGAGCCTCCCGGAGTGTGTGCTTGGCTTCTGTGTTTGATAAGCATCGTAACAGTAGCCTGTCGTAAGAGCGTAGGTACAGCATCTTGGTAGCCGTATCGTAGTAAAATCTAAGGGATCGCCTTTGGATGGATACTGTTTCCTTCGAGTTCGCGAGGAGGATTCCATAGATAGCGTAGTCTATGAAGGGAAATCTCTAGTCTTTAGCATCGATGTTTGCTTCTGCTGCATAACTGTGATGAATATGTAAGGCATCTTTTACACAGAATAGTTTTCGACCAGTCACTGTGATCGACTGCTGTGTATTGGTAGGAACGGTCAAGAAAGCAGCGAGACCGGCTAGAGCATCTGCTTCTATATTCAGTAGCCGAGGCACGTGCTCGATGAAGAATCTAGTGAAAGTAGACGCCAGCTCGATTGTTGCTCTGTAGTAGGGGATGAGATCTTCGTAGCGAACTTCATAATCCCCTCGGACCTGACTAACTATTAGCTTGGAATCGCCATAAGCCTCTAGATAGTCAACTCCCAGTTGCTTTGCAGTTGTAGGCCGATTAATAGGGCATTATATTCGGCCACGTTATTGCTGCATAGTTCCACAAAAAAATATGCACGAGATGATCAGGTGACACGAGCACGACACCTACTCCAGCTACAATATTTCCTTTGGGTCCTGTTCTTGATGCACCGTCGAAGTACATTCTCTAAATAGGGATTTCTTCAGTTGCAGCATTAGACTCCACCACTTCGTCGGGGATTTCGTCGTAGAGTTTAGACGACTCCGGCGCCGGGTAAGCTGCTAGGAAATCAGCTAATGCTTGGCCTTTTACTGCCTTCTGAGGAACGAAGATCATATCTTACGGAGTCAACAGTATTGCCCATGTAATTAAACGGGAATTGAGAGAGCCCGGTTTAGTCATGAGTATTCTGAGAGGGTTGACTTTAGATATAATATGGATAGTCTGCCCAGACGCATAGTGGCGCGTCTTCTGGATGGCAAATACTAGTACGAGGCATTTCTTCTCCACCGGTGTGTATCTGTGCTCGGTACCCACCATTATGCGGCTGAGATAGTAAATTGTCTGTTCATGGCCGCCTTCGTTCTTCTGAGCTAAGAGGGCGCCAAGAGAATGATCCATAGCGCGGACATATAGTAAGAAGGGCTTCCCCATTATTGGAGCAACTAATACTGGAGGGCTTGTAAGATACGCCTTGATGTCGTCGAATGCACGTTGACATTGTTCAGTCCAGACAAAAGATACGCCATTTTTCATGAGCTGAGTGAATGGTTGACACCTTCCAGAGAGGTTCGAGATGAATCGTCTGATGTAGGCTAGCCTTCCTTGTAGTCCGTATAGCTCTTTGAGGTTTCATGCAAGATGCATGTCGAGAATAGCCTTCACTTTCTCCGGGTCTAGATGTATACCCATTGAAGTGATGACGAAACCAAAGAACTTGCCGCTGGAGACTCCCAGAAAAGACTTGGTTGGATTCATCTTGAGTTGGTGTGCACGCATTAGTTCGAACACCGTTCTCAAGTCTTGGAAGTGGTTGCCCTTGAGATAACTTTTGACTGTGATATCGTCTACATAGCACTCCACAGTTTTGCACAAATGGTCGCAAAAAATTGTGTTCATGGATCGCTGGTATGTTGCCCCTGCATTCTTCAATCCGAAGGTTATCCCCGTATAGCAGTATACCCCCAATGGTGTTTAAAAAAGATGTGTGCTTCTCATCGTCGGGGAACATCTTGATCTTGTTGTAGCCTGAGAACCCATCCATGAAGGACATCCGCTCGAAGCCGCAAGTATCGTCGATCATTACGTCAGTGATCGGTAGGGGAACTCGTCTTTCGGGCAGGTAGAGTTCTAATTACGGTAGTCGATACAGACTCGAACTTTACCGTTCTTTTTCATGACCGAAACGATGTTGGCAACCCAGTCTGGGTGTTGTTTCTCGCGAATGAATCCACTAGCAATAAGATTCTTGACTTCATTCTCGATGGCTTCCATGACGTCTGGTCGGAATCGTCGTTGTTGCTGCTTTACTGGCTTAGCTTTAGACGAGATGTTCAGACGATGCTTGGCAATTTTAGGGTCCAAGCCTGGCATGTCTTCACAGCTCCATGCGAAGATGTCGATGTATTCTCTTATAAGCTGTATAAGAGATTGGCGTTCATCGCCAGATAGGCTTTTGCTGATAAAGATAGGTTTGAAGGATGCTTCATCTCCTAGACTGACTTGGATGACCTCGTCTAAGGTAGGTGGTTGCCATTGTTCGAAGCGTAGCTTCCACCTGGTGTCCATCTTTTGAGCTCATTGTTCGAGTTTGATTGATTGGACATCATCTATAATTTGGTCGGCGGAAACCATATTGACGGACAGAGTTGCTTTGAATATGTCACCGATGCTGGAGTCTTTTATCCCAGAGGAAGGAATCAGAAGAATGAGAACAATGATCTGCTTCATCATCTGATCTTTCGGGAGTTGTTGGAGGAGAGACATAGCCCAAACCAATACCGCTTCTTTGATAGTAGTTCTCGGGTTTGTCGGGGGAGCAAAGTATCGTATTGGTAACCGTCGTCCTCGGCCGTAATTTAGCCCTTTGTCGCTTTTGATGTCATATCCCATGTTCTGGATGATGTTCTTGGCCAGCCAACTATACCGAAAAAGTTGCATTTTCTCGGAGTCATAGTCAGCTTCTATGTTGTGCTTGGGAGAAGTAGAGTCTGGAACGAACTTTCTCTCGCCAATTATACGACCGAAGATGATTAGCTCTTCATCTTTCTTTCTGGCTGGAACGATGAAGTAGAGGATATCTTCAGGGTAAACTTTTTCCCGCAGATGAGGCATTGTGACCGGCATGCAGAGGTGTGGTCCTATGCCGTTCTCTCGAGCGTATATCGTATCTATGTAGTGGTTTACAGATTAATAGACATCGGAGTAATTCAAAGATAAATCTTTACTAAGGAAATACACAAGTTCTTCTTCAGGGATAACATCATCTACTGAAGGTATATTATTATGAGTATTGATATACTCATTGAGAGGATCATCATCTGGAAGAGGAGCCACAGTCTTGGCCGAGTTCACCACGTAGGATAACTCTTCAGGATTGGGGGGACAGGCATCAGTAGGTTCCTCCCGGGGTGTCTTATTGAGAGTGATAGTCAGTGGCTTGACCTTGTCAGGGTTCTTCTTTTTCATCCAGATTGTGAGAGGCTTCGGAGTACTTTTCGGAGTAGTACGTCCTTTAACTCGGATAATCAGGGGACCATCGTTGGAGGATGGACTTGCTTCAGCTTCATTATCAGCACCATTGCCGTCATCCTTGGGGGGTTAAGACTAGTAAAGTACCGAATCTCCATAGTAAGCTTCGATGCCCTTGAAAGGATCAACATCAGCGAACTCCGTCTTTACGATACCATCACTGTTGACGTACTTGAAGCATTGGTGGAGTGTGGAAGGAACAATCATATTCTCGTGTATCCATGGATGTCCCAACAAGACGTTGTAGGATACATTGGCATCGATCACATAGCAGGAAACATCCGTTCGAAGATCACCGATCTGACATTTGAGACGGATCTTGCCCAGCGGATGGCTTCGACCAGCATTGAAAGCCATGATAGTTGTATTGGTTGTGGATAGCTTGTGTAGAGGGATTCCCAGAGTTTGAAGCAAATTTCTAGGAATGATACTAAGGAAGGATCCTGGATCGATGTGCATACGGTCCACCTTGATTGCCCCGATATACCCTGTATAGTACAGGGGTCTATCATGACGATTATTCTTGAGTAGCATGTCCTCATGTGAGAAGGTGATGTTGGGCACCACTTCCATAGTATTGTGGCAGTGGGGACAGGAGACAGGATCTTCAGCGGGGGCTTTGACTTCAGCGAGGTAAGAGTTGGCGTGTAGTAATGCCTCACTTAAGTCCTTCCGTGTTTTTTTGGAGAGTCACAATAAATCGAACAGAGACAACCTAGCAGGCGTATTGGCTAGCTGAGCCAGTATGTCAAAGTTATAGGGCCGATCCATGCCTTCGGGAGATGGCGCCTTTAAAGATTTGTCAAACCGCGTCTTCTTCTGCTTGGATTTTTCTGTGGTTTGAGGCCAGGACGGGCCGACTTCTAAGCTTGTGGGGGCAACAGGAGCTTGAGGAGGTACTGCTTCTTCTTATGCAGGATCGTAAGTCCGAAGATAAGTCTTCTCTGATCGCGTCTCGCCAGATAGAACCTTATAGATGGGGGAGGATACTATATGGCATGGCTTGAATTTCTTTTCCTTTCTTGCTTTGGGAGGTGCTACCCCCTGCGTCACTTCTGGGACAAGGTCCGGGTGGACACACTTGATCTCACCACGTTCAGTTGTGAGTGGGACCAAGGTCGAGCTGCGAGCTAGTGGTAGGTTGACGACTTTCATCATCGCCTTGGGGATCGGGACCACGCCGTCTGGGACTTCTGTAGGAAGAAAGTCGCCAAACTGAAGAGAGATCATATTAGCAGATACAACCTTGTCTTCGGCTTCGAGGTTGATCACTTGACTGTCGATAAGCTGTTGTATCTTCTTCTTCAGGACAATGCAGTCCTTGGTGGAATGGTGTACGTACTGATGATAGAGACTGTACTTGGAATAATTGAGTTGGCTCGCCTCTGCAGGACGTCGTGGTGGAGGCAATATCAGCTAATTGCCCTTTGTCAATGTATGGAAGATGGTGTTGACATCGTCTTCGTCGAAGGAGAAGGTCTCCTTAGGCTTGTCGGAGGTGCCCTGAGAATTTGAAGCTCCTTTGGATGTGTCGACTTTCAGGACTTCTTTCCCTTTACCCCCACGAACAGGGATAGTTTGAGGATGCTTGCCCTTGTCTTCGGATTTGGGTGTCTTCAACCCCAGTAGTTCCAAGTTAGGAACGTCATTTTCAGCAGCATCAGTGGCCCCAATGAAAGCGGACCATGTATCATACTTATGTATACCCAAACAAAACTTCATTATAGAAAGAAAGTTGTGTCGGCAAGTATCCATAAGTTCTGAGTCTGGTATGCCGAAGGGCATCTTCAGTGCTAGCCACCTGAAGCGTTCGATGAAGGCGATGACTGACTCAGTCCTCCGTTGCTTGGTCTCGATAAGGGTGGACATACTAACATGCATGCCACTCTCAAAAAATCTGTTGAGGAACAACCTCTCCAAGTCTTTGAATGAATTGAAACACCCGTCAGGCAGACTGCAGAACCATTCGAAGGCAACCCCCTGCAAGGTACTAATAAACAACTTCGACAGGAACGGATCATCTCTAGGAAAGTACAGAGTCTGCGCGTTGAAGTACGTCATGTGCTGACAAGGAGAAGTCAAACCGTCAAATGAGTTCAGCGTCAGCGGCTTGTAGTTATGAGGAAAAGTAGCATTCTCTCATTCAGGGGGATACGGTTGAGATATCCCCATCTTCTGAAGCTCATCTTTATGTGAGATGGTGTCGAGGCGAGCGACCAAGGAATCAATTGCATCCTGTTGATTGAGCAGGTGTTGGGAAACGGCTGCTGAACGGTTGTCAGGCGTTGTTGGCGAAGGTCCACCCCCGACATTTGCAAGATTTGGAGGAGTTACAACAGAATGATACTCCTTTTATAGTAAAGGAGGGTTGTTGCTGTGAGCCGGATTAGCGTGGGCTGAGATATTCTGTTGAGGTGGAGGAACAACCCCAGCAGCTTGAATTGCCATGATACTGGTAAGCATATCAGTGATCTTGGCGAATGCTGTTTCGAGACCCTCTTGCCGTTTGCTAGTATGATCACTGGCTTCTTCAGGACTTTCTCCGTCTGCCATGTATGTAGATAGTGTTTGCCATGAAATATAAAAGAGCAGAACAATTATCGGAGGACTGGACTTTTACTTCACGTTACAAACTAGCTTATACAAAGAAAGCCTAGGGACGAAAACCTAGGTACAGCAATCTAAGTATAATTGTTTATTTTAGATTCTGGGGGGTGACGATAGAGGCTCGGGAAAGCGACGGCCGCTCTGCCTTACTCCTTGGACGATCGGTATGCAGCCTTGGCTTCAGAAGATTGCTTGGCGTTGAAGAAATGCTCTCTTTGCTCTCTTTCGGCTCTTTCTCTCCAAGTATTCTGGTGCTCTCTGATCTCGAAAAAAAAGTCCTCTTTTGCAAGGAAATGGCACCTTGCTATTTATAAGAAGAGAATACAATCATTAGGGTTTGCAATGATTATTCCTTGAAGTGGCGGCGGCCTGTTGATTGATCAATCTGGGCCATTAATCTTGGGTGTGGTGAATCTGGGCCATTAGTGTAGATTGTGCCAAATCCTCTCAGTAATTAATGCTGATTGGAGTAAATCTCCCTTATGATGATCTGCTGATGTCTGTGAATCTGAATGAATAAGTTTAATTCATTTTCCTGTCACGTGTCCCAGATTATTGGGGTTTGACCCAATCTTTGATTGCAATAAATCTGGGAAATTTATTGGCTTTATGACATGTGTCCTGGGAGCCACTGAGGGGATCTGAGCCGTATGAGGATTGAGCCGCATAAGCCCGGTCACGTGTCAAGGCTGTTTGGGGAGTGGCCCCCGAACCTTCGAATCACATGATAATCTGGGCCGTATGTGGCCGTATAACGGGTAACTCCTTCGTGAGCCGCATAAAGATGGTCCTTGTGAGCCGCATTGGGGAACGTCTTCTTGAGCCGCATAGGGGGAGCCTCCGCTTGAGCCGCATAGGGCTGTTTCGATCTGGACCGCATAGGGCAACTTCGGCCTGAGCCGCATGGGGAGTCTTCGCTCGAGCCGCATATGACTGTCCACGTGTCTAGGCTACATGGCATTTTTTGGATCTCAGGGGATTGTGTCAGAGATCTCCTTCGTTTCCCTAGGAGTCTGTCATTATGACAAAGTCATAATTACATCTTTGTGTCAGGGCTGTCGTCTTGTCAGAGCTGTCAGCCGTCAAGGCAATTAATGCAGTAAGGAAAGAGTTGTTTGTATGCTACGTGGCACTTCTCTTTGAGCCGCATGGAGATCACAGAGCCACATAGTCCCTTGTGCCGCATGAATCTCTGAGCCGCATGGGTCTTCTGAGCCACATGGGGTTTCCTGGCCGCATGGATCTTTTTTTATTATTTTCCATGCTTCTACAGGACCCCCTTCAAAGTTTTCAATTTGCAAAATTGAAATACTTTGAATAAGAAGCATGGCTGTGTGCAAGCTCTTCTAGCCGCATAAGGGGTCCTGGCCGCATGGATGTTTCAGCCGCATGGATGGCTTAGCCGCATGGATGTTTCAGCCGTATGGGTGTTTCAACCGCATGGGCTTTCTGCCACGTCATCGTTGCCACGTATGGCAATCTTTTGCATTAAATGCTGTTGATTTGCTGTCAGTTTTAAAGGCCACTTTTCGGCACGGGATCCCAGGAGTTTGGCCTTCATTTTAGGCGGCTCACCTCGATAACCGAAGAGTCGGTCTTTGTGTATGCACGGGAATCAAAACGCCTCACTTTCATTTATAAATATAGATGAGTTTGGTCTGAGGGATTCCTTTACTTTCTCCTTCGTTCCCACTATTGCTGTCTCGCCTTTCTTTCCTTATTTCCCTTCTCCGATCATCGGACATGGCCTCCAAATCTTCCAAGGTCGCCTCTGCTACTGCGAAGGACAAGAAGGCGGCTTCCACGTCAGCCGTTGTGCCCGAAGTACACCCTGATGTCCACCCTGCTCTCAATGGTAAGGGTTGCATTTGAATACTTTGAATCCTAAGAACCCATGGCTCTGTTGCATATTTATGCACAAGCCTTCATCCTTCGTCTGAACCACCCAAGTTCCATGATGGAGCCGCATATGCTGTATGGCCTGCATGACCTTCTCATATCTGAGCCGCATAGGAGATGCCCTATGTTTGAGCCGCATGAGAAGGATTTGAGTCTCTGGATATGAACCGCATGAAGTCTCCCTTGAACGGAGCCGCATATGTTTCTCACAGACCGAACTGCATAGCATTTTGCGCCGCATAAGCTCTTCTGCTAGAACCGCATATGTTCAACTAATCCGCATAAGCTATCTAACCAGTGTCACATGGAACTCCCGTCCGATTTGGGCCGCATGAGGCTGTGTTGACCCGAACCGCATAGGCTCCCTTGAAGCCGTGCCACCTGAAGCCCAGTTGAAAAGTGAGCCGCATAAGGCTTCATTGATCCGAGCCGCATAGGCTTGTAGGGACCTCTTTTTGAGATTTGTTCAGTGATTTCGCTTTAACCATCTTCTAATCCTGTTTCTTTTTGTCCTTTTCCAGTGAACCTCCCAACCAATCCAGCAGGAGAGCTTCTTGTATGTTCAGCTCAATTTGCTGTGGGCGTGCGGCTCGACGGCTTAATTCGACATATAACGGATCAGCTTTCCGCTAATGAGCCTAGGGAGAGGGTGGCTGTCATCAACAACCAGCCTTCCCACTTCCTTTGTACTATGATGAATTCGGGGAAACTGGATGGAGAATATCTGAAACCGGCTTTTCTCTTTGGAGATGCCTTTTCTATAAAGAACTCCCGATTGCTGGACGTTTCTGAGAACTGGAACTTTACTGTGGACGGGGTAGAGATCCATATTCCCGAGATGGAGCAGCATTTTCCCCTCTCATGGTTTAACATGGTACCGTCGAGCAGGACGATGGCGGGCTTCCTGACTCCCACCCAATCGGGGATGTTCGTGGGCAACATCCACTATAATAGGCGTACGGGGTCACCATGTGCGGGCAAAGAATCAGTCATTCAGAGTGTGATGGGGCTGCTTCCTGGTACTTTTATAAACGTGGCTGGTCCCAACTTTACTTTTACTCGAGCTGATACCTTTCTGAATCAACTCGCTCGTAAGGGGTCTTATCCTGTGGGCAGGTTGTCGCTGCTGGATTGGATAAACCCCATTCCTACATGGACCAATCTTACCTCCTGGATCCTGAGGAACTACGGGGAGTACCTTCGGGAGATTGATCTCTACTACGCCATCCGGGGCACCTGTTATGGGTTGTCCATTAACAAGCCTTTGTTCATGGCCCTTTTGGAGATGTATAACCGGCGTACGGGTACTTTCTTCTCGCCCGGAGGAGAGTTGGGACTTGCTCTCCATGAAATGCACGCTATTTGTAAGCTGCCGTGGGGAGGCGAGGCTTTTGAAGTATACACTCCGACGAATGAGGAATTCGATGATCTGGATCGACGATTTCCTGGTTTCGTCGCTGTGTACCGGGAACTATTGTGCCACCATAGCATCTGCCATCAGACTGCTATCAAGAAAGAAAATAGCTCAGAAGGGAACGCCCCCATACCACGGCCTGGGTCGCGTATCTTTTCAAATTACGTCCTTCCGGCCGGGTTTCTTCTCGGAGTCCTCAAACCCAGGCGGAGGTGAAGGACCTGAAGTTGAATGCAAAAAGTTCAAGGTCCACCCGTGATAGATTTGGGAGTCGTACTGACTCCTTCAGTTATTTCCACTATGGTACCCGGGAGATGTCTGAAAAAGCTATCTTGGCCGGGTTCTTGATGGTATGGCTACGAAATTGCATAGTCTCGGGAGGGGCAGGTTCTACTGAAAGGATCAGCCGCCACTTCATTCTCCCGGCTGATCCTTCTTCCGGCCATGGTGTGTAGCATACACCACGGCCATGGTGTGTAGCATACACCACGGCCTCCGAGCCTTTTCGTCTAAAGTCATTGCTCGCGAGACGATGCTGGACTTTGAACGGATAGCGCTACCATACCACTATCTTATGGGGTGGTTATTGATGCATTACCGGTCATTGATGAGGCCCGGGCTAGAGGATGATGTCACCGCTGATGATGCCTTCTTTTTCCGATACCGCCATCAATCTTAGGAGTATGACACCATGCCGGCTTGTCGGAGGGTGTTGGCGAGAGTTGACGGGCCCGACTTCTTTGTGTCTCTTCCTCAGTTTACCCCTAGAGAAGTGAGGGGGTACACGTTGATGGCATTGAACCTCCCCAGCTCTTATCTGAGAAGATGCTTCTATGGCTGTGCAACATTCGCCCCGTGCACCTAGTATATTGTTACCGAAATAACGTGTACTTGGAGCCTTATTTGCCTACCAGGTTTTCTCGTCAATTCGGGTATAGCCAGCTGTTCATTGACTGCCCCAGTGCTTGCCTGGGCTTCAAAGGCAGTGTCCTTGACGGTATCCGGGCGTGGCATTATTACAATGCTGTTCATACCCGGGCTAGCTTCTCAGTCCCTGACGCTAAAACGCAAGGGGATATTCTGTACATGGTGGCTCTTTATCACGTTGCGGCGAGCAAATCTCCCACGAATTTTGACATGAACACCAGCTTTATTGTCGGGACCGGCTTGGCAGAAAAGCTCGAGGGTTCCAGGAAGAGAAAGAGAGGAGCGAATAGGGTTTCCGTGCCAGACTCGGAGTCCACTGCGGCGGACGACGAGGATGATGAGCAAGACGCCGATGACTCGTCGTATTCTTCAGACGAGGAAGTTGGGAATCAGCCCCCTATTATGTCAGATAAAAGGGTGGCGGGTCAGCCGCCTACTGGGCCTGACGAGACGGTGGAGGATCAACCACATCTTGTGCCTGGTCCTTCGCGTAAGCGAAGCAGGTGCGTGTTTACCGACGATGGCAGGACCTATTCCATGAAACGTGCTGCGGTAAGACGTCGCAGGCTGTTTATTGATGATGTTGACGTTGTTTCTGAGGTGATTTGAAATTCAACTACTCCCTTCTTTCTTCTTCTATGTTATGGCCTAATCGTTTTTTCCTTTTGCTCTTTATAGGCGTCAGATGAGTTCGCTTCTCATGACCCGATTACCGAGGTTGATCCGGTCTTGTCCTATTTGGTCAGTGATGTGTGCACTGCTATCATTGCTGCTGGGGTTCTTCCGGAGGCGGTCGAGGAGTCTCACCTTGCTGGGACCTCAACCCAGGGGGATGGGGGTTCTACTGCGCCCATCCCTGAGACATCTGAACTTCAACAGGATGACACTGTCCTAGCTGGCTCCCTTTCAGGGATGGCCGTGACAGAGAAACCAGTTGAATTCGGATCGAAAGCCGCGGGTAGGGAAACTACGCCAGCTGTGAATGAGCCGCAGCCTCCATGCTCTTCCCCTGGTAAGACAAGTTAAACCTTAACTTGTGAAGAAGCCTATTTACTCCATCATCCTATCCTTCGAGTTACGTCAATTAATGGTTGCTTTGGACGTACAGGTCCCACCCCTTTATTGTCGGTGACGGTCATCGCCGGGGTGGACTCCACCGGAGGGGATCCGACGGAAGCACATGTGCCTCCTTCTTTTCCAGCCGATATTGAGGGGCCTCCAGTCGGGTCGAGTTCGGAAGCCTCAGTAGCAATACGGCTGGGGCATGGGACGATGCCTCCTGCACCCTCCTCTGCGAATATAGTTTCGGGGGTTAACCTTTCTGCCCTGCCCAGCATCCAGGCTCTTCGGGCGGCGGAAGAGGAGCTAGCTGCCATTCATGCATCTTTCCGTACAGAGTTTGTTTCCTTGGTGGCGGGAATGACAAGTTTTGAGGCTACTCCTTCGGTACTGCCTGCCACACTCCCTTTGACACCGTCTTCTACAGAGGTTTTGGATGAAGTGTCCCAGGATGTGGTCGACAGTTTCCACCGCCACCTGAAGAGGGGGATCGAGGCAGCTGTGGAAAGGGGGACTCCCTTTACTCTGGCCGGCAATGCGCCGGTGGCCAGATCAATATCCTTAGAACACTCCCTTCTGGAGAGGAACTGGCTGCGCTTCTGGAGCCTAAGCTGTTAGAGGCTGATCGTCTCGTGGCCCAGTTTCGCATGCTGTAATAAGCTGATTTACCCGCGGCAATAAACCAAGAGCGCAATTTCCTCGTTACCGCGGTGGAGAAGGTGATGGTTTCCCGGGAATCGCTCAAGCCGGCTATATTGAAGGACCGCCGGGATTTGACTCGGTTGTACGATCAATGGAGCCGTCGAACTGAAGATTGCGTGGCTCGGGAAGCGGCTGCCTCCCGCGGGGTAACCGACACCCGGGAGCAGATCCTCGAGCTCCAGAGAAAGCTGTCCTTCCTGGAGTCCGAGCTCGAAGCTGCTTGTACTGAGAAAGGGATTGCCTTTCAGGAGGCTGATAAGTTTAGTAGGGCTTCTGCTATTCTAGAACTTGCCCTGAAGAAGATGGAGAATGACTGGCAGGCGTATATGTATTTGAATGACGCAGAGAAGTTATCCCAAGAGGCCGAGCGCCGAGCTAAACAGAGGCTTGAGCGGGGGACTACCTTGGTGAAAAACCGCCTCTTGGAGTTGTGTAATGCCGAACTATAGTCGGCCTCTTCTTCTTTTGTTTCTGTTTCTTTTTTTTTCTCTTTTTTTTGAGAGGGACGTGGTCCCAAAAGATGTAATGCTTTTTTTCTTCCTTCAAATAAAGAGTACTTTCGATTCTACCCGTCATTTGTATTGCTTATTGTGTTTGTGGTATTGTGGTAGTGTTTGCCCCGCATGGGGGACTTGTTTTTGGATCTGCTACCCATGGCATACCTTGGTTTTAGGTACGGGTAACAAGTTTGATTGGGGATACCTAGAACGGTTCTACGGTAACGTGGTCACGGACGTTCCGGGTATCGGGAGAAAGAATGCCATGGAGCAGCTGGGCTCCCGGGGCATGATGAGGAATCGTGGGCCTGTGCTGAGAAACTTAGCAAAGGATATTTGTGGGCCTATTATCCTTGGCGTACCCTGGTTTAGGATACGGATAATAGGATGAAAGGGGAACCAACATACTTACTCAGAGGTAATGAGGACATGGCAAGTATGAAGGCTTTGTTCATCGCAGAATCTTCCTACTCAGAGGTATGGTAGGAGTGGACTCAACAGAGGATTTTTGTGGTCAATAGAGGACATTTTGAGCCTATTACCCTTGGCGTACCCTGGTTCAGGGTACGGGTAATAAGACGAGAGAGGACCAACATACTTACTCAGAGGTAATGAGGACATGGTAAGTACGGAGGTTTTACCGTGGAGTCTTCCTATTCAGAGGTAATAAGGACATGGCAGGAGTGGACTCAGCGAAGAATATTTGTGGACTTATTATCCTTGGCGTACTCCGGTTGTGGGTACAGATAATAAGTCGAAAGGGAATCTTCATACTTACTCAGAGGTAATGAGGACATGGCAAGCATTAAGGTTTCTTCGATGGAGCCTTCCCACTCAGAGGTAATGAGGACATGGCAGGAGTGGGCTCAATGAAGGAGGGTACATAGAATGACTTAGAGGTAATGAGGACATGGAAGTTCTATGTAAGGGGTGATTTGTTTTTGACGGAAGTGAGACGACTCAGAGGTAACATCGACATGGTCGTTTTGGAAATTTGTGGATCTGTTACCCTTTTTGTGCACTGGGAGTGCGGGTAGTGGATCATGAGGAATGAGCTCCTTCAGGAAGAAAGTTCAGAGGTATGGTCATACATAACTTTCCTCCGAAAGAGTGAACGGGATGTAAGTTCAGGGGTACCAGCGGGTACATAACTCGACAATCCATGAATTTTGGAATCAAAGTGTAAGTTCAGCGGTACCGGAGGGTACATGACTTGATAATCTGGGATTTGGTGAGTATGAGATCAGAGGTACCAGCGGGTACATGACTCGATAAACTTGAAACAAATGGTGAATATGAGTTCAGCGGTACCAGCGGGTACATGACTCGAAAATCTGGAATGTTGGGGATGTGATTTCAGTGGCACCAGCGGGTACATGACTCGATAATCTGGAATATTGGGGATGTGAGTTCAGCGGCACCAGCGGGTACATAACTCGATAATCTGAAAATTGTGGATGTGAGTTCAGCGGCACCAGCGGGTACTTGACTCGATAATCTGGAATGTTGTGGATGTGAGTTCAGAGGCACCAGCGGGTACTTGACTCGATAATTTAGAATATTATGGAACATGAGTTCAGTGGTACCAGCAGGTACATAACTCGATGATTCTGAAAAAATGGTGAACGTGAGTTCAGTGGTACCAGCGGGTACATGACTCGATGATTCTGGAAAAATGGTGAACGTGAGTTCAGTGGTACCAGCGGGTACATGACTCGATGATCTGGAAAAATGTCGTTTAGACATAATATTTCTTCAGGAACTTGCCGTTGATGGGCAACATGAGCAAGTCTCCATTTTGTTTGGCGAGGAGGTAAGCTCCATTAGAGAACACCGCATCAATGATGAACGGGCCTTCCCACTTTGGCTGGAATTTGCCGGCGGTCTTGTGAGTCATGACCATCGGCCTCCGGACTGCGAGAACGAGATCGCCCACTTGGAATATTCTGATTTTAACCTTCTTGTTAAAGGCTCTAGAGATGCGTGCTTGGTATAGCTCGATTCGTTGCTGAGCCAAGAGGCGCTTTTCATCTAAGGCCTCCAACTCTTGTAGCCGGCGACGGTAGTTATCATCCGTCGTCAATTGATAAGTGAGGGCGACGCAGAGTGAGGGTATTTGAGTCTCCAATGGGAGAACTGCCTCACTCCCGTACACCAGGGAGAATGGTGTGTTCCCTGTGGCTGTTCGGACTGTGGTACGGTACGCCCATAAGCATTCACCAAGCTTCTCGTTCTAGTCGCGTTTGTTGGACGATACGAACTTCTTGAGTAACTTGATGATGGTTTTGTTGAATGCTTCTGCCAACCCATTTGCTGCTGGATTGTTTGGTGTCGAAGCAATATTCTGGATGCGGTGCTTATCGCAGAACCGATAGAAGGCATGGCTTGCAAACTGCAGACCATTATCGTGGATGATTCTTCGAGGCAGTCCAAAGCGATAGATGACATGATGCTTAAGGAAGCTGATCACATTTGAAGTCTTCACTTCTGCAAATGGGATAACTTTCGCCCATTTGGAGAAGTAATTTGTGATTGCGAGTATGAAGCGATGTCCTCGGGAGGAAGGTGGAGTGATTAGACCGATGATATCCATTCCCCATGCTTCGAATGGCCAGGACGCCACCGTCGGATGTAGAAACTCGGAAGGCGAGTGGATGAAGTCCGCGTGGACTTGGCAGGCTTTGTATTTTCTTGCATAGTCTATCGCATCTGCTACCATCGTGGGCCAGTAGCAGCCCATTCGGCGAAGACGGTCTTACAATTTAGGGCCAGGCTGATGGGCCCCACAGACACCGTCATGAGCTTCGCGTATGGCTTCTTTGGCTTCCGCATTTGACAGGCACCGAAGCAATAACCCATCGTAGGATCGCCGATACAGCATTTTCGTCTCTGTATCGTAGAAGAATCTGAGAGAACGCCGTCTGATGGAGGTGGCTTCCTTTGGGTTCTCGGGCAGGATATCGTAGACGACAAAGTCTATGAATGGTTGTCTCCAGTCCCGCGCTTCGTCGACCGTCTGAGCGGAATAACTCGCCACGACTTGAACGTTGTTCTTGGGACAGACCAGTTCGTGGCCTATAACGTCGACCGACTGATGAGTATGGTTTGGCACTGCTAGGGAAACGGCAAGGCTAGCTAGGGCATCGTCTTCGACATTTCGAAGTCTAGGAACATGTTCGATGAAGAACCCCTCGAACGATGAGATAATGTTGATCGCTATTTGGTGATAGGGGATCATGTCTTCGTAGCGAACCTCGTATGAGCCCCGGATCTGATTGACGATTAACTGAGAATCGTCGTATGCTTCAAGGTATTCTACCCCCAGCTCTCTTGCAAGTTGGAGGCCAATGACCAAAGCGTTGTACTCGGCCACATTGTTAGAGTAGGGTTCTGTGAGAGAATAAGCGCGATTGATCACCAATCCGGAAGGAGAAATCAGCACCACCCCGACTCCGACAACGATGTTGCCCTTGGGTCCAGTTCTCGAAGCACCGTCGAAGAACATTCGCCATATATCGTCGTGAGAGGTTGCATGCGAGTCGGCAACCTCATCTGGGATTTCTTCATATATTCTGGACGACTCTGAGCCCGGGTGGGCTGCCAAAAAGTCTGCCAGGGCTTGACCTTTGGCAGCCTTTTGCGGGACGAAGATCATATGATAAGGGGACAGCAATATTGCCCATTTAGCGAGGCGAGAGCTGAGTGCCCCTGGTTTAGTCGTGAGGACCCTGAGAGGGTTGACTCGTGAGATCACATGTATGGTGTGCCCTGCGACATAGTGTCGCGTCTTTTGAATGGCGAACACCAGGGCGAGGCATTCCTTCTCCACGGCGGTGTATCGGTGCTCTGGCCCAACCATCATTCGACTGAGGTAATATATAGCCTGTTCATGGCCTGCATCTTTGTTTTGTGCCAGCAGAGTCCCGAGGAAATGTTCCATTGCTCGTACGTAGATCAGGAATGGTTTTCCAGCAACCGGAGCCACCAGGACTGGAGGGTTCGACAAATATTCTTTGAGGTTGTCGAAGGCACGTTGGCATTCTTCGTCCCATACGAATGAGACGCCTTTCTTTATGAGATGGGTGAATGGTCGACATCGCCCGGAGAGGTTAGAAATGAACCTCCTGATGTAAGCTAGCCTCCCTTGGAGGCCTCTGAGTTCGCGAAGATTTCTCGGGGCCCCATCTCCATAATTGCCTTTGTCTTCTCAGGGTCTACATGGATATCCTGGGCCGTGATGATAAAACCCAAGAACTTCCCGCTGGATATGCCCAGGAAGGACTTCGTAGGGTTCATTTTCAAATTGTGTGCTCATATCAGATTGAATACCGTTCTCAGATCCTACAGATGGTCTCCCTTATAGCGACTCTTGACGGCGATATCATCAACACAACACTCCACAGTCTTGCACAAGTGGTCTCTGAAGATGATACTCATGGCTCTTTGGTATGTGGCGCCAGTATTCTTTAAACCGAAAGGCATGACCGTGTAGCAGTACGTGCCAATCGGCGTTCGGAATGATGTATGCTTTTCGTCGTCAGGAGACATCTTAATTTGGTTGTACCCCGAGAAGCCATCCATGAATGACATACGTTTGAAGCCACAGATGTTGTCAATCATGATGTCTGTGATAGGGGGAATTCATCTTTTGGACATGCCTCGTTCAGATTGCGGAAGTCGATGCAAATTCGGATCTTCCCGTTCTTCTTGAGGACGGGTACTATATTGGCAACCCAATCTGGGTGTTGCTCTTCACGAATGAAGCCACTGGCTATTAGTTTGTTGACTTCGGCTTCGATCGCATCCATGATGCCTGGACGGAAGCGTCGCTGTTGTTGCTTGACCGGCTTTGCATCTGGCCGAATGTTGAGTTTGTGGAGAGCAATATTGGGATCTAACCCTGACATGTCTTCATAGCTCCACGTGAACACATCAATATATTCTTTGACAAGTTCCAGCAGCGATTCTCGCTCTTCGTCTGTTAGGCTTTTACCGACGAAGATTGGTTTTGGAGAAGATTCGCTACCAAGATCCACTTGTATAACCTCATCTTCAGTAGGGGGTTCTCTCAGTTCGAACCGCTTTTTCCATTGTGCATCCAACTGTTGGGCCCACGGCTCTAGCTCGAGGATTTCAGGAATGTCTTCATCTTCTTCATAAGCGTCAACGAATGCCATGTTGACTAAGAGGACTTGTCTAAACATGTCTCCGATGCTGGTATCCGAGTCAGAAGTTGGTGACCCGATTGAATGTGACTGCCAGTCACATTCTTCATCTGAACTCTCAGGGGTCGTCGTGGGTGTTACATACCCTAATCCACATCGAGTTTTGCTATAGTAGTCCCGTGGTTTGCCAGCCGGGACCGGTGGCTTCAAAGGTAATCGTCGTCCGGTGTCGTAGTTCAAGCCTGGCGTAGTCTCCAGATCATATCCCTATTTTTGCATGAGATATTTGGATTGGGGGATGCAAAGATACAGAGGCAGTCTCCCGGCATCTGACCCAAGGTCGACTTCTTCTATAGTGAAGGGATACGGATCGTCCTTCCGGCCGAAGATGATTGGATGATCCCCTCCCTCGATTATGCGGTAAGCGTCTTCCACTGGAATAAGCTGGATTGCGGTGTGCACCTTTGTCACCTGTGTGTGTAGGTGAGCGCCTATACCATGTTCTATAGCATACATTGTACACAACTTATTGAGCTCGAGGTAGTTCAAAGATAGCCCTTTATTGATGAAGTAAGGTATCTTTTCTTGGGGATTACATCATCTACGGAGGGAACATCAGTGTGGGCAGCCACATACTTGGCTAGCTCCAGTTCCTCTTCGGCTACCCCTTGTATAAACGAAGACTGAGAGGACGACCTGGGCAGCTTGATCGTCAGAGGTTCAGCTGGTGAAGCAGAGCGTGGAGTTGTTGGCAGGCTAGCGACCCCCAGCTTGGTACTTGATGTTGGGCGGGGAGTGGTCGGTTCGCTAGAAGTCCCAAACCCTGCATCGGGATGACGACTCTTCTTGGGAAGGCGTATCGTCATCGGCTTATCGGAGGGAATGAGCTTCTCCGTTTGCGGCTGGCCGACTCTCGACAGCCTGATTGTTAGTGGTTCCGTTGTGGGTCTTGGAACTTGGCCAGACCTTGGCAGCCAGATTATCATCTGCTTTTCTTACGCCGAGAGGCTGATTGCGTCCTTATGCAGAGTGGCTGTAAGGGTTACGGACTTGCCAGGTTTGCGAGCATGGAGGTGGATCGTCAGAGGTTCTTCTGATCCTGTGGCTGTCTCGGTACGAGCTTGCACATCTCCTTCACTGAGGTCCTTCTTCGACTTTTCGTACAGGCAGGAGTCTGAGTAGTAGGATTCGACCCCTTTAAAGGGATCGATATCAGCAAATTCTGTCCTCACGAAGCCGTATTTGTCGACATATTTGAAGCACTGGTGCAGTGTGAAAGGCACGATCATATAATCGTGTATCCAAGGGCGCTCCAGGAGGATGTTGTAAGTAGTATCTGCATCTATGACGTAGCAGGTGACTTCTGATTGGAGATCGCCAATCTGACACTTCAGACGAATCTTCCCAATTGGATAGCTCCTGCCCGAATTGAAACCGCTGATGGCGGTACTTGTAGGCGTCAGGCGATGCATCGGAATACGAAGATGATGTAGCAGACCCTTCGGAATGATGCTTATGGAAGACCCAAGATCAATGTGCATCCGATCCACCTTTACGTTGCCGATGTATCCAGTGTAGTATAACGGGCGATCATGCAGGTTGGTTTTGATGAGCATGTCCTGCGGAGTGAAGACAGTGTTGGGCATCGCTCCTGTGCAAGCGCTATCTTGGAGATCTGTAGGCGGGTTTTCTCCCGTGAGGTTGACCTGAGCCAAGTACGCGTCGGCATTTTGGAGTGCATCGCTCAAAGCCGCGCGAACATCTTTTGAGAGTCTCAAAAGCTCGTATAATGACAACTTGGCCGGTGTGTTGGCCAATTGCGCCAAGATGTCGAAGTTGTAGGGCTTCTCCAGCCCCTGCAGTGCCTCTTTTCGGAAGGATTTGTCAAAGCGAGTCTCCTTCGGCCTAGGCTTGTCGGTCGTCGGAGGCTGAGCCAGTCCTGGAGCGTCAATTGTAGCGGGCTGATGATCTTCAGCCGAGTTATCAGCCACAAGTTAGGATTGTGCCCCAGACCGAGTGACGACGGCTGTAGCTTCTTCGATATCTGCCGAGATTATGCGGCAGGACCTGACTTTTCCACTCTTCTTCTTGCGAATGGAAGATGGTGTGGGCTGAATTACTTCTGATACTAAGTCTGGATGGACCCACAAGACCTCCCCTCGTGATGTGGTGAGGGGCACTGGACCAGCATCCTGATCTCGGGGAGGTAGGAGATTAATAATCTCCATTGTCGCCAGAGGGATGGGTACCACACCGTCTTGAGCTTCGATTGGAGGAAAGCTGCCAAATTGTACTGACACCATATTGGCTGCCACAGTTACCTCTTCGAAGTCGATGACGAGAGCGTTCGAATCGATGAGATTTTGGATGTACTATTTTAGTTGGTAGCAGTCGTGTGTGGCATGGTGGACGTAGCGGTAGTAATGGCAGTACTTTGGATTCTCTATGTCTGCCGGCCGAGGTTCCCGTCCTGGAGGAGGAAGCTGAATTATGTCTTCTTGTATGAGCATGTCCAAGATTGGCTTGACGTGACCGTCTTCGAAGGAGTAAGTGATTTGCGGCCATTATTTGTCTGTCGGCTTTGGCTCAGGTTTCTGTGCTGTATCGGCCACCATAGCCTACTTACCCCTGCTGTCCCAATTGTTGGAGGGGCTACCCCCATTTTCGTTGTTGGTGTTGTGACGCTTGCCCTTGTTCTCTCCGTCCGAGATGTGCAATCCCAATTGGCGAGCCTTCTTCAATCGTTCTTCGGCGCTTGTGGCACTGATGATAAATGTCTTCCAGTCCTTGAATTGACTTTTGCCCATCCAAAGACTGATTGTTGGGAGCAATCTCTTTTGGCAAATTTCAATTATGGAGGAATCCGGATTTCCAGATGGCAGCTTCATTGCGGTTTGGCAAAACCGGTCAATGTAATTCCTTGTCAGCTCTTTCTTCCCTTGGACGACGTCCATGAGGGTAGACATTGTGATATCCTGCCCAACATCGTAGAATCTCTCCAAGAACATGCGCTTGAAGCCGGCGAAGGAGTGGATGCAGTTGTCTGGCAGGTTGCGATACCAGTCGAAGGCGACTCCTTCCAATGCCCCGATGAATAATCGTGTGAGGATGGCATCATCGTGGGGCAGATGGTCGGTGGTGACCTCGAAGTAAGTGATGTTTCGACTTGTGGAAGTCTTTCCATCATAGGGATTGATGTTGAACGGCTTATATCTTGGTGGGAAGGGGACATCCCTCCACGCAGCAGGGTATGGTTGCCGTATTCTGAGGTCTTGAGAGTTTTCTCGGGCGTGAAACATGGCTCGGAGCTCCTGAACCTCTCTTCTTGCTTCCCTGGCATCATCTGCAGCGGTGGGAGCCGTTATTTCAAGAGGATTATTGCCCGGGTTCGGTGCCGCTGAATTCGAGTCCGCATTGACCGCGGGACCCACGCTTGTTTGGCCAGGTGTCCCTCCTTGCAGAGTTGGAATAGCCGCTTTGATCTCGTCTACAGACTTGACCAAGGCATGTAGTATGGCCTCCAAAGTGTCGATGCGTTGGCGATTACTGGAACCACCTTGATTGATGTCCATCATGAACACCGTCCTTACATGAGGAGAGACGGAGGGGACGGTAGAGGATGTGCCCTCTGAGTCGTACCCTTGTACAGAGAAGTCGTCAGGATATGTGGGAATGTTCTCCTCTGGTTCGGACTCAGAAGGGATAGTACCCCCAGCTTCAGAGCTTGCTTCATCTTGCGAGTCGTGGACGTCGGAGACGTCGGTGTTTGCTGTACCTGATGGAAGAGTTATTTCCCCCGGCTCGTCTTGTTGAAACATCGGATTGTCGTGGAGGTTTGAGGGAGTGCTACCCCTAGTCCCAGCAACCCCCAGCGGTGTGGACGACGAATCTCCCATTGTAGCAGACTTCGTCTTAGAACGGGTACCTTGAAAAACTTCGGTGGTGGGCACCCGCTTAGACGAGAGTCTCTTAGTCATAGTGGTTGAAATCTTCGGGCTAGGAACATTCGTCTTCTTCCCTTTCCCATCGGCGGGGACTTTCTGAGCAAAGTTATAGGAGACGACAGGAAGTGCCTCGTCTTCCGAAGACGGCTGTTGCAGTCTTTTAAAGACGGACTGCCGGTCTTTTCGCACCGTCGCGTTGTCGCAACAGCAGTTGACGATGACTTGGGTGCAGTGATGTCCGTGTGAGGACTCCTTGTACCCCGATGCGCCTTCTCTTTCCTTGCGTTTGTGGAGGATGGCCTCACGTAAGTCAGATGGGTCCGGATCGACCATGTTTGCTCCCTGGATTTTGGAAGACTTTTGGGAACCTCTCTGTCCGTTTGCCGCCGTGGGCTGGACTCGAGTGGTTCTGTATGAATTCCCATCTGAGGCCCGCACAACAGTATACGGTACGCTCGGATGGTCAGAGATCGGATCAGCGGACCGAGCTTGCCAAGCTCGCGCTGCCCTAGACTTCCTCGCTCTAGTGCGTAAGGGCACATAGTAGGAGGAGTCTAGGCGATGTTGGAGAGAGTCAGACATATCTTCTTGAGAGCACAAGAGATCAGGACCATAGGAGAGGCGGTCGAAGACAGAGCCACGTGGAGTAGGCGTCGTGTGGCTATCATCAATAATCTTCATGCGGTTGGCAGGCGTAGCCGCATAGGTTTTCTTCATGCGGCTGGGAGTCTCGGCCGCATAAGTTTTCTTCATGCGGCTGGATGATCTGGCCGCATAGGCCTCCTTCATGCGGCTGGCAGTTTCAGCCGCATGAGCATCCTGCATGTGGTTGGCAGACTTGGCCACATGAGTGTTCGGCTTTTTCTTGGGGCGTGTAGAATCACTCTTTGTCCCTGCAAGTCCCGCATCCTAGTACTTTCCTCTGCCGGACTTGGGGACAGCAGAGTTCTCTACGGCTCGAAGTGGAGCCGTATGAGAGTCGTCTTCGCCGTCTTGGGTAGCCGAGAGTACCCCATCCAGAGCTTATGGAGGAGCAAATGATTTTGGCCTCCACTCGCAGCGAGCTTTCTTTGTGCGGGTTCGCTTCTGGACCGGGCCAGCGCTTCCTTCAGAGAGCATTTCATCAAACGCCTGTTGGTCGAAACGGACGACCATCTTCTGTTGCGTGGAGCCAAGTTTGGCTGCATCCACTTGCGTCACCAACTCCTCAGCCGTGGAGAAGTTTGTCCCCAGCAGAGTCGCCATCGTGTTTGCCATGAAATATAAAAGAACAGAACAATTATCGGAGGACTGGACTTTTACTTCACGTTACAAACTCGCTTGTACAAAGAAAGCCTGGGGACGAAAACCTAGGTACAGCAATCTAAGTACAATTGTTTATTTTAGATTCTGGAGGGTGACGATAGAGGCTCGGAAAAGCGATGGCCGCTCTGCCTTACTCTTTGGACGATCGGTATGCAGCCTTGACTCCAGAAGATTGCTTGGCGTTGAAGAAATGCTCTCTTTGCTCTCTCTCGGCTCTTTTTCTCCAAGTATTCTGGTGCTCTCTGATCTCGAAAAAAAAGTCCTCTCTTGCAAGGGAATGGCACCTTGCTATTTATAAGAAGGGAATGCAATCATTAGGGTTTGCAATGATTATTCCTTGAAGTGGCGGCGGCCTGTTGATTGATCAATCTGGGCCATTAATCTTGGGTGTGGTGAATCTGGGCCATTAGTGTAGATTGTGCCAAATCCTCTCAGTAATTAATGCTGATTGGAGTAAATCTCCCTTATGATGATCTGCTAATGTCTGCGAATCTGAATGAATAAGTTTAATTCATTCTCCTGCCACGTGTCCCAGATTATTGGGGTTTGACCCAATCTTTGATTGCAGTAAATCTGGGAAATTGATTGGCTTTATGACACGTGTCCTGGGAGCCACTGAGGATATCTGAGCCGCATGAGGATTGAGCCGTATAAGCCCGGTCACGTGTCAAGACTGTTTGGTGAGTGGCCCCCGAACCTTCGAATCACATGATAATATAGGCTGCATGGACGTAGGTGGCCGTATAATGGGTAACTCCTTCGTGAGCCACATGGAGATGGTCCTTGTGAGCCGCATGGGGGAGCGTCTTCTTGAGCCGCATAGGGGGAGCCTCCGCTTGAGCCGCATAGGGCTGTTTCGATCTGGGCCGCATAGGGCAACTTCGGCCTAAACCGCATGGGGAGTCTCCGCTCGAGCCGCATATGACTGTCCATGTGTCTAGGCTGTGTGGCATTTTCTGGATCTCGGGGGATTGTGTCAGAGATCTTCTTCGTTTTCCTAGGAGTCTGTCATTATGACAGAGTCATAATTACATCTTTGTGTCAGGGCTGTCGTCTTGTCAGAGCTGTCAGCCGTCAAGGCAATTAATGCAGTAAGGAAAGAGTTATTTGTATGCTACGTGGCACTTCTCTTTGAGCTGTATGGAGATCACAGAGCTGCATAGTCCCTTGTGCCGCATGAATCTCTGAGCCGCATGGGTTTTCTGAGCCGCATGGGGTTTCCTGGCCGCATGGATCTTTCTTTATTATTTTCCATGCTTCTACAAATGGCATACGAGGATGGGCAGAGCAAGCTTTACTTAACCTATATGTATTTTGTATCAAAATATGTTTTCGCTACATTTGCTAAGAGTTTATAATAAAACTGGTTTGAAGAAAAAAAAATTAAATATTACGTATCACGTGTTTGTACTCGTCGTACAATACTCAAAATATAAATCAATACCAAAAAAAATTAAAATCGTAGTAAAAATTTAGGGAGTTTACATCCTACCCAACTTACAAGAATTTCGTCCTCGAAATTAAGAATAAGTTGGGGGTTTGAGAAGGTACAGGGGTATATCGATACGGAACACGATCAAATTATTAGGCGAGGCAAGGAGACGATGTTTAACACAAACATGTATTTAGAGAGACGAAAATAAATCAAGGATATGGTTATGGGTGAGGTCGCTAACTAACGTAAGTAAAAGATCAAGAGTTTCGGAAATGAAGGTAAAATAATTTAAGAACAAGGGCACATGGTCCCTTGGAAAAGATAGCCATCTAGGTTTAGGGGTACAACTAAGAAAATGTTTCTAGTCATTCCTAAGTTCCAAACGATTAGATGGTCAAGGTAATAGCTTGAGGGTCAAAGGAAAGGGCGAATAACTTGAGACGAGATTTAATCATGTGGCTTAGTCGATGGCTAACTATCTTGGCAATAGATGGTGTGGCAACTAAGGGGATATCAAGTACGAGCGTTTTGTCATTCCAAAATAAGTGAAAGACAAAGAATATTAAGAGTTTGAAGAAGCTATTATCGAATACGAATACGTTGTCCAAAGGCGACATGAATAATTCAAAAGAGAATTGCCAAGGCAGTCGTAGATGAGACTCTAGAGGCCAAGTTTTACTATGTCTCCATCCACGTTAGAACGATATGTAAAAAGCGAACCAAAGTTCACTCGGTTGATCAGACCATCATACACCGGTTCTGATTAGACAATATGTTAGTGAGTGCGCCCTTAATAGCATGTGTCTTTGAACAAGTTTGATAACGGTTAAACTTGCAAAACTAGGCTATAATAGCAACATTTAGTCAAGATGGTAAAAAAAACATAGTCACGTGAGATAAGATTGAAAGGAAGTAGAGTTTTGTCAAGTCCTTAAAAATCTTGGTCATGTTCTATGTTGATACCTATACAGTCATCCTACCGTCTACTTGTCTAAGACTTGGTTAAGGTCATAAGGAAGGTTAGGCCGTAAGGCATTCTACCCAACTTACAAGAGTTAAACTAGTAGGGTGATGGAACAATGGGCCATGTCCACCTAGTATGGGTTACCTTATTAATCTCTATTAAGCACGAAAGAAGGGCACGAATCATGATAGAAGGGATCAAGCAAGATGCAACTCGAGGAGTCAAGCGAGAAGGAGGTCAAGTATGTGGATGAGATCCTAGACTCTAATCCTATACGCAGGCTTGCTTGGTACGGTAAAGTAACCAAACAATTTATCTTGACCTGCATGGGCTACCACAAAAACATGTAACACCCCAGTCCCAAAATATATAGGACTAAGTACGTAGACATGCCAACTATATACATACGAAGCATACTCCAATATACGGAAACCTCGTATGTATACATAAGCTGTAAAATGCAGTAACCATGAAACTAATCTCGTCCACAAATAAATATATCATAAAATCAACTTATTAAAGTCATTTGTACAAAACGTTAGGCGGAGACAAATCTACTACCAACAAAAAGAGAGAATACATAGTGACGATGGAAAAGTCGAGCGAAGCGAAAGACGATCCAAAAGCTTGCATCGCGAAGGTATATTGTAAACTATGTCCTTGGCTAGAGGACCTGCGAAAATCACAAATACACCTGGAGAAATCACCAGGTCCTCAGAGGGACGTAACAAGATACAGGAAGAACATGCTAATATGAACTGTCAAAATAATAAAATAATATACAAAAGACTATCCTAGATACAAATATGCAAAGGGGATTCTAACCGTCTAATGTGCAATTTAGACGACAACTTTCATTGTGCATGGGTGGGATTTAGGCTATAAGTACGTAACTGGCATCCAGTCATCTATATCTGGCCGTAACGTCCAAAACGTCAGAGGGTATCTGCAAATAAAATCTTGCATAGTTCCTTTCGAAAACTATGGTTTACCTGTTTGGCTTCCCATACGCACTAATGACTGTTCTCCGCCAATATTTTCCATACTGACCAAGTCATGTCCATAACCCGCCCAGTTTTGTAATTGCTCAAGTCTCTATACCTTAATCGTAGCAGTTACGATCTATCCGTCACACAACAATAGAGATGGCCAGTCAATAAGTCGTGCCCTAGAAAAATGTCTCAAACCGTGTAGTGTGAGTGTCATGGCCAAAGGAGATATAAGGATATCCCACAACAAGTAGATAGTCTGCTAAAACTAAGTTAACATGCATATAATAGAGTAACGACTAATAGAGTCGCTTGCACCCAAGTATAGCTTGGACGCGCAGTTTATAACAAATAAAAAATAACAAATATGAAACAAATGAAATAAATGCTGAAAATAAATAATATGACAGTAAATATAGCAATGTATACTTGCCTGATGGTGGCCTAGTGTGTTGTGTGATGATCCACAAAGTCATGATTAATCCAAAATATTCCCAGGTCAATTGGTAGCAGTCCAAAGTCGCAAAAGAAAATAGGGATGTTGGATTAGTCATGATGGGTGATGATAACAAAGAGAAAATTTCGTGTAAGGGAATATATATTAGAAATATTTATAAAGTTTGAAACCATTATTTTATTAGTCAAAATAATTTATAGTTTAGATAAGTACTTATAGAAACCAAAATTTAGAAATCTTATTATGAAATATTTATATATAAAAAAAATCCATAACATCATAACTTAAAACTAAGTCCTCTAGTTAGAACATGCATATAGGTTTATATAATATATAAAAACAATTATGCATAAATCTCATATTTCATATGTAAGCCCAAAATCCACACAACCTAAAAATTACATAGTAAATAAGCCCAACATATCAACTAATCATATATATAGTTTAAAAATATAGGACGAGGTCCAAGGCCCAAAAATATATATAATAGGTTATCCCAAAATATTTAGCCCAAAGTTTTTATAATACATATTTACTCATTATATATATATATATATATATATATATATATATATATATACTTAAAGCCAAGAATATATACATAGGCATAAAAGCCCAATTCAAACAAATAATTATTAAAATTAAGAAAGTTAAAAATTTGGCCAACTATATCTAAGCCCAACATAATCAAAAATATATATGGCCCTACTAAAATAAATATTTTCTTTTAAAAATACTCGGCCCAAATTAGGCCCAATTAACTGGCCCATAACAAGGCCTGTTGTTCCCTTCTTCTGAAGAGTAATAGAACACCCAAAAATAAAATAAAAAAATAAAAGAGGAAAAATGAGGGCTGAGAATTAGAGGGAACAAGAGGAAGGAGGGAATCGAGGGAGAGAGGGGGGAGATTGGGACTCTCGCCGGTGCTCGGGCGGAGACGCACGGCGGAGTCGCCAGCGGAGGGCGAGGCACCTCGGGCCGAGAGGGGTCGCGACGGTTCAGCGGCCGTGGTGTGGGCGCAGATGGTGTCGACGGACGAAAGAAACCATCGAGCGCGGTTGTGCTCGAGACCGGAGCAGCACACAGAGGAGCGGAGAGGGTTCAGCGGTTCTAGATCGGTGGTGCCAGGCGGGGGCTTCTCGGCGCTTCGGTCTGAGCGGCGTGGCACGGAAAGTCACGGAGGCGGCGCATGGAGGCTCCGGAGCGGTTGGGCGCTTCAGATCTGGGCGATGGATCGGGAGGCGCTGTTGTGGAAGCTCGGAGGTCGTGGCAAGGCGCGGTGGCTCACGGTGGTGGAAGGCGCGGAGGACCCTCCGAGATCAAGTGGAGGCTGCAGATAAGGTTTTACGGAGGATCGTACGGCCATGATGCATGCGAGACGGTTGTGCGCGGCCTCGTTCGTGGCGGCCGATCGGAGGTGGGTGCCGGAGTCCGGTAAGTGTTGGTTTGGTTTTGGTGGTGGTGAGGGGTTATTTTGGGCACCTGGGATGGTCGGAATGGTGGCACGGTGTGGTGGAGTTGCTAGGTCCGTGTGGTGGTGACGGGTGACGGAGGTGGTATGGTGGCAGAGTGCTGGTGATGCAGAGGAGGAGTTGATGGCCGCGGTGTGCTGCGGCGAAACGGGTGGTAGTAGCCGATGGTCGGGTTGGTGTCAGGAAAGGTGGCATCCGATTGATGGTTCGGGATCGGAGTGCAGGAGGAGATAGATGGTGGTGAGGGCAGTGTCGTCACGGCCAGGGTCAACAAGTGGTTGGAGCGATGGTGAAGAGGGTGGAGGTCATGACGAGTTGGTCAGGGCTAGGAGAGTTGGTGGGGACGGTTATCGGCTTCGGCCGATAGTGGTGCTACGGGATTAGTATCGGCTGCAAGGAGAAGGGAGGTTAGTGGTCGGGGCTGTTCATGTTAGGTTAGGGAAGTGTCGGGGTGTAATTGGGATGGTGTTGGTTGTATCCGACACGGAGAAGAGGACGTAGAGATGTGTTCGGGTGTGTCAGACACGATGACTGCTACATATAAATGTAAACAAAATTATAGTGGATGGGAAGGGGAAACGGACATGGACACGATGCATGAAATATTTGTGGTGATAGAGAAATTTTGTGTGCAGAGAACAATGACAAGCTCCCCTATTTATAGGGTGGAGAGATCCCGGTTTGATATGGAATAACAATAATTTAAACTCCCTTAAATAGATCACTATTAATTCAAATCAAGTTAAAACCAATCAATCCAATCCAACTTTATACGTAAATAAATTTTATCTATAGGTTAAAACTTTTCAAGAATAAATTAAATCTTAATTTAAATTTTCATAACCATTTAAACATTAATTACAAATTTCAAAATAAATAATAAAAAGTGATAATAATTAATTTCAAAAATTATCTTAAATATTTTAATATTAATAGAAAATAGCTTCAGCATAACTTTTAAATAAGTTTAAGATGTAAATAATTTCGAAATTCAAAATATATACATGACTTAACTTTCATGTACCTCATATAATATATTTTTATAAATATTATTTTAGAAGTTAGAAATCATATATTAAAATAGCTTCCACTAGAAAATAAAATAAAAATATGTTTAGTCAAAGGTTTGGTATGACACTAAAACAAAGCAAGCTTTACTAACCCTATAAGTATTTTGTATCAAAATATTTATTCGCTACATTTGCTAAGAGTTTATAATAAAACTGGTTTGAAGAAAAAATAATTAAATATTATGTATCACGCTTTTGTACTCGTCGTACAATACTCAAAATATAAATCAATACCAATAAAAAAATTTAAAATCGTAGTGAAAATTTAGGAGGTTTACAGACTTCTCATCAGAGAGGAGATCTTCAAAAGCTTGCTGGTCGAAGCGTAAAACCAGCATCTCCTGGGAAGATCCCAGCAAGTTGTCGTTAGATTGCGTCACCGCCTTCTCGTTGGAGGAGATGGTAGTCCCCAGTGGGGTCGCCATTTTGTTCGACATCATAAAAGGTTGAACGAACTTTTTGTTTATTGAACGTAAAACGACCTGTGTACAGAAAAGGAAGTCCTAAACATGATATTCTAAATACAAGAGGAAGACCTGTGTACGGAGAAGGAAGTCCTAAACAGAATATTCTAAGTACAAGGGGAAGACCTATGTACAGAGAAAGAAGTCCTAAACAGGATTCTAAGTACAAGGGGTAGAGTTACTGGGAAAGTGTGACGGTGGAGATCGAGCTCTTCAGCGGTTCCTTTACTCCATTGACGATCTGACGATGGGTTGAACTTGCTCTGACATTCTGATGCCTTTGATGGAACTCTAGGGTTGCCGATCAAGAGGATGCCTGGAGCTGGAGATTTGATATTCGGTGGTCTCTCCTTTTTGTTGAAGAAAAACTCTTTCTATTTATGGAAAAAGAGAGAACATATGCGATGTACATTAGGATTTTAAGATATGAAGGAATCTGTCGTCATTGCACGATTCGGGCTTCTGTGGCGCTGACATGTGGAAGACATTAAGATTCCCCTTAATCGAGATCTCTGGTGGTTACCAAAATAATCAAAGGAGGAGACACGTGGTGTGTACCAATTTTCTATTCGGATGCAGCCGAGTAAATCTTAGGATTTTATCTCAGATTTGGATTCTGATTGATCATCGTCTAAGATTAAATCAATTTGATAAGATATCAATCATGATTAACCCCAATCCTATCTCTGAAAGGTTCGATTTAAGTAAATCGACTGGGTGGGACCACGCTTCATACGCCTCTGGAGTGACAAGTAGACCGTTCTTCTGGAGATAATGGCGCCTCTGTGCTTTCAGGTGACGAGTGGACTAAGCTTTGAAGATGATAGAGCCTCTGTGCGTGACGAGAAGGCTGTGTTTCAAGTGACAAAGTCACTGTACTTTAGGGTGATGAGTAGGCTTGTGCTTCAGGTTGATGAGGTTACTATGCTTTTGGAGTGGTAGGCGGACTTGTGTTGGATGCAATGGTATCTCCCAAGTCTCTGACGAAAGGTAATTGAGCTTCTAGGTCGGAGCAGAGTGCTGCGCCATTGGAGTTGAGGTTGTATGAAAACTTCACCAGTCTGCATCTAAGGTTGGCACAGGAGTGTAGCTGCGCCTCTGGATTGAAGGCATTGGCTTTGAAGTCTTCTTTTAAAGAGCAATGAATGACCGCTCCTTAATGAACGACTCCTTTTTAGTTGCCACCTTTACTTGGAAAATTTCAAGGGGTCCTAGGATAGTCTAGGACATGGTCGAATGAACTTTATTTAATGAGATTCATCGTACTGAGTCCTAGGTTCATCCCATTAATGTGGGAACTTTAACCGTCGGCCATATGGCCTGCATTTTGTACCACTTCCGCCCTATATAAAGGGGAAGTTTCTTCTGAAGATTCACGTCTTCTTCTTCTTGTTGTCCTTCAATACCATGCTGCATCCAGAATTAGCTTCGAGCGGCGGTTGGCCTTGCCTAAGTCATATTTTGGTTGAGGATTCCTTCATTCAAAGGGGCTATGCCTTCGTAGAAGAACTGTTGATGAGCCTAGGAATGTGCTAGAATGCTTCTTATGAGGAGTTCGAACGCCTTGGAGGTCTTCGAGGTACAAACGACCTAGCTTGTGAGTGGATGGCCAACCCGGAGAGCCACAGGTTGTGCTCTGCCCTGCTCATTGGCGGTGGCGTGCTTTTGTTAGACTAGAGACCCTCGGAAGCTGATGCCCTTTTGAAAAAGGGCCTTCCTACTGTGCTGTGGTTTGAGATTTCGGCGGGCCAATAGCTGCTTTCGAAAGTGATGCACGTCTGGAGGGGGGAAGCTGTGGTGGAGACTTTGATGGAGACAGTATTCACATCTTCTATCCACAGTGCCTCTTTCCATGACGATCACACCGTAAAGAGTAACCCCGACGTAGATCCGTAGGATTTTTCAATTCAGCATATGTAATCACAAAGTTTTTTGTAACTGATCCTTGTAATTATGTCTTTATGTAGTCTTTTATATAATCGTGACGAGTCTATAGCAGACTCTTGTAGCCATGATTAATAAAAAAGGACTTCTGAGCTTTTCATCTGTTTGTGACATTTGTCTTTACTTGTTAGCGTGCTTGTTCGCCTGAGCCTCTGCGCCTTGTATTATGCTGAGATTTTTCTTGCTTCTATACCCACGACGGCCGCCTTGCCATTTGAAGCCTAGGGTAATGATATTATTGGTCCAATCATTCCACCATCCTCTAGAGGACACCAGTTCATACTTGCCATCACCGACTACTTTTCTAAGTAGGCGGAAGCAGTACCTCTGGCTGAGGTAAAAACCGCAAACGTGATCAGCTTTGTCAAGCATCACTTCATATACCGCTTCGGCGTTCCTAGAAGGATCATCCACGACAATGGTCATCTGTTTGTGAGCCACACTTTCCATCGATTCTGCGATCAAAATTGAATATAGATTGTGGCATCAACGGCTTACAATCCTGTAACGAACGGACTAACCGAAGCGTTCAACAAGACTATCGTCAAAGTACTTAAGAAAGTTATTTCTTCTAATAAGCACAACTGGAATGAGAAGCTCGGTAAATGTCTGCGGGCTTACCGTACAACCGTCCAAACACCCACGGGCAACACACCATTCTCTCTTGTTTATGGAAGCAAGGCAGTGCTTCCCCTGGAGATACAAATCCCATCCTTACGGGTATCTATCTCCAACCAGCTGACTGACGAAGGCAATCAACGCTGGCAGCTACAAGAGTTAGAGGTGTTGGATGAAAAATGTCCGCTAGCTCTACAACGAATCAAGCTTTACCAAGCTTGGATTTTCGGGGCCTTCAACAAGAAAGTCCGGGAAAGAACATTCCAAGTAGGTGACCTTGTCTTATCAGTTCGAAGACCGATGGTAATGACTCACAAGACGGCTAGAAAGTTCGAGCCCAAGTGGGAGGGACCATTCGTCATAGACACGGTCTACTCCAATGATGCCTACCGACTGGCCAAACCCAACGACGACTTGCTAATGATGCCAATCAACGGCAAGTTCCTGAAGAAATACTATGTCTGAGGTTCAAACTAGCATAGGCTCCCACATCCCCTGTGGGTATTTGTGGATTCTGTTAAAAGAATTCACCCCTTCTATACTTCACCCCAGTAGAAAAAAATTCACATCCATATCACCTCTGAGTTGTCTTCCAACACCCTAGCCAAGTTCACGACTACCACGTCTATATCACCTCTGAGTAGTCGTCTCTTCTATGATGGCATCGTGTTGTCATAGCTATCTTGAAAACATTTTACGTCCATACTACCTCTGAATTGTTATTCTATACCCTAGCGAAGATGTACCTACCATGTCCATATTACCTCTGAGTAGACATCTCTTCCATGACAATCTACCATAATTGTCATATTCATCTATTGAACCTTTCACGTCCATACTACCTCTGAGTCGTTCTATACACCCGTAGAGTCTATCCTTGCCACATCCACATTACCTCTGAGTAAGAAAAAGTCTACATTACCCCCTGAGCTTCATCTTCCTTACCGACTCGACTCTCTAAAGTCTCATACATCTCCTATATTTATATAGGTGAATTGATTTAGAGTTAATACTCATGTTTTAGTTACTATTAAGTATTGTTATGTTTACGTTCTCGTCTCCTAAATTATTCTTTGATTTATAATGCTACTTAGGGTTATGATTTAGAGTTAATATTCATATTAGAGTTCGAACTAACTATTTAGGTAAACTAAATATAGTTAAGTACATAAAGACAAAAGCGAAACGTAATTAGATATAGGACTCGGAAAACATACATAGTCTTTGGTCGCCCGATCATCTACGAGCTTCCCATCCTTCTTTCGCTTATGGGTACGCTCGAAAACTTTAGGAAAGTCCACGGCGTTCGGGTCTCTGCCTCCCCTGGCGACCTCCTCGCACTGTAACAATTAAACATCAATTTATAACTAAAGATTAAATTTAAACAATTGAAGAAATAACAAATAGAATACTCACTAGCCGTCGATAATGCTCTGAAATTGGGATGGATCCACCCGTATGGTGACAACCCTTAGCACGGGCAGCCTTTGCCTTCTCACACTTGGCCTTATAGGCCGGAGTGTCCATCATCTTCTTCATCTCCTCCCAGAATTCCTTCTTCAACCACTCCTTGCGAAGAGCGTTATTTAGTGTAGCCAACATCTTCTGGTCGTTGACCATATCCCTCAACCTCTTGCTGGCGACGGACTTGTAGCACTTCTGGATCGCCTTATCTCTGTGCACCGGCCACCAGTACAACTTCTGCAAAATAAGGGCAAATAAAAATAAATGAGCAAATACTTAAGAAATGTTGTAAACAAAGACGATATTATTTAGACATACCTCAAGCATCTCGAGCCAAATGTATCGTCTATCAACTGGGATGTCCCCGAAGTTCAGATAGAGACCATGGAATTGACGACACATCAACTCGCCCAAATCTCTATCAGCCTGGACCGGAAAGAACCTGGAATAAACAAAACAATATACGATTAGATAATAAATAGAGTATGAATAAATGTGTCTACTAACAATTATATACGAACGTCTTTCCATCGGCCCATAGCTCCGGACAAGTGATATTGGCTGGCCGCTCTAGTGGAGTAGGAGGGTCTGCAAATCCTAGTCGACATATGTACACTCCACGGTCGACCAAAAGGCCAGGATATGGGTTCGCCGTAGTAGGAGCGACAGGTGTAGTCTCCGGTGTAGAAGACGGGGCACCAGCACCAGTAAGAGTAGATGCTGAAGGAATATCAGGGCTAGCTCCACCGACCGAAGAATGAGTGAACAGCGAAGATAAGCCATCCTCCTCATCAACCAAATCGTCCTCGCTAACTCCTCTGCGATCTGCAGCCAGAGTACTAGGAGGAGCAGGAGGACGGGTCGACCCAGATCCTCGATGTCATGTACGGCCTCGTCCCGCCATATGTAAATCTGAAAGAAATAAAAAAATGATGTGATGATACAAATAATCAATGCAATTCTAATATAAATTAAATAAAGGTGTGTTGATACAAATAATCAATGCAAATCTAATAGGTAATACGTACTAATCTTCTTTATCTTCTTCGTAATCCGAATCGTCTTCATCTTCATCTTCTTCATTTTCACTACCACTTCCACTTTCACCCTCATCTTCAAATTCTTCCTCCTCATCCGATAAGTCCATTTCAGACTCCTCCTCTACATGAGGTAAGTCCTCTATGTCAAGCTCTTCGTCAACTATATCATCCTCTACAGTAACGTTAACCACCATGTCGTCAACGCCGGCTAAACTCATATATGTTGGTTGAGGCATGACTACCTCATCCTCCTGGTATGCTTAATCTCCAATATTATATGTATTTCTTGCTTTAGTTTTACATACAGCCAACCAATCACGAGTAGTGCATCGTCGACTAGGATAACTCGTGTAGTACACTTGGACCATTTGACTAGCCAACATAAATGGTTCAAAACCTACATATCTTTTTTCCCTGTTTTATATCAATAAATCCAAATTGTTTGTCAATTCTCCATTATTGCTTGGGTGTTGTGTCGAACCAATCATATTTGAACAGCACAATTTGGGTATCAAAAGAGTAATTCAGCTCTACAATATCTCTTAGAATACCGTAATAGTTAAATTCTGGATCGGCGTCGTAGACTGAACCCCTTACACAAACTCTGGAATTCTGTGTAATTAGCCTCCTCATCAATAAATGAGTGACTGATAGGCTTATCAGTGGTTCTAAATTTGAAGCCAATGATGGTATATCCATCCCAACATTTTGCCCTCTTGCTTGGTCCGATAGCTAGTACTCGAAGTCTTTCGTCGGTCAATTGTGTGCCAGGACAAAAACCTAAAACATCACGTATCATAACGTTATTAGGATAAAGCTCTTTCATCGGTCAATTGAATTTCTAATAGTTAAATGAAACTAATCCTTATATAGTTATGGAACCACGACAGAAATTTTTTGTCATCCTCTCTAGCAAAATCATCATCATCAATGCTAGGTCTCTCCATTTTTATCTCAGCTCTAAAAATACTATGATAAAAATGAGAAAAGTTAGAGAAATTTTTACATGTATATCACAAAATTAGAGTATAATGTAGCAAAATTATGTCTCTTACTTCTCTATATCTTCCATCTCCTCTATACCACTATTTAGGCAGATATACTGATGAGCAGCTTCAAACTCATCGTCCTCAAACCACCATAACTTAGAAGCACTTGTAGGCTTGCCACCAACATTGAAGATAGTGCGAATTCTACAATTCGTTTTATTGACCTCACCTTCATCATTTCTTGGTGCTCTATTCCAGTTTGTTCTGACATGAGTATCAAAGTAGATTGAGCAGAAGTTTGAGACCTCCTCAATAATATATGCTTCACATATCGAAACTTCTACATGAGCCTTATTGCCCACCTTCTTCTTTAGGTGATGTAGATATCTATAAATAATATATTCAATATTAGAACTATTTGAATAAAATAATTATTAGTGCTAGATAATTAAATATTTTATACCTCTCAAATGGATACATCAATCGATAATGGATGGGAGCACCAATACGCGCTTCGTATGCAGGATGAATCGACAAATGTTTCATACTATCAAAAAAGTCGATAGAAAACACCTTTTCTAACTTGCACAATGTCAATACAATCTTTTCCTCAAGTTCAAACATATGTTGCATCGTCAACTTACTTGAACACAAATCTCTAAAGAAATAGATAACTTGGCCAGCAGACCCCATACTTGAGACGGCAACATCTCTCTCAGAGCGATAGGAAGTAAACGCTCCATGAACACGTGGCAATCATGACTCTTCATCCCTATCAGCTTGCGTTCGTTGAGATCGACACATCTTACCAGATTCGACACGTAACCGTCAGGAAATCTTAACTTTGTAATCCAATTACATATTATCAATTTATCATCCCTACTCAGTATAAATGGTGCTGAGGGCTTGACCCAGTTACCATTGGATCTTTGTGTTAGATGTAACTCTGGACGCGTGCAAATAATTTTCTAAGTTCTTTCTTGCTTTGGGATTATCTTTCGTTTTCTCTTGATATCCATCACCGTATTGAAGATGTTGTCGAATACATTTTTCTCAATATGCATGACATCAAGATTGTGTCTTATGAGATTGTCCTTCCAATAAGGTAAGTCCCAAAAGATACTTCACTTCGTCCAATTATGGCTATGTCCGAATCCTTCTAAGTGATGGCCTAATCTCGGATCTTCCTTTACAGTCGACAAATCCTCTACCTCTGCCCAAACGATATCTCCAGTTAATCTCAACGGGGGAGGAGTTATTCCTGTTTACCAGCTTTAAAGGCGTCCCTATTCCTTCTCCATGGATGGGACATAGGAAGGAACTGACGATGGCAATCAAAAAAAAGCTTTTCCTCCATTCTGAAGGCGGAATGCTTTACTCTTTTCCATACATATCGGACAAGATATAGTACTATGAGTACTCTACCTAGATAACATTCCATATGCTGGGAACTCATTGATGGTCCATATCAACGTCGCTCTTATCTGAAAGATCTGCTCTATCGATATATCATACGTCTGAACGCCGAACTGCCGAAATTGTTTCAACTCGTCCACCAATGGCTGCAAGTAGATATCGATGTTCTTCTTTGGATTTTTTGGACCGGGTAAGATAAATGTTAAGAACATATAAGGATTTTTTATGCACATCCATGGTGGTAGATTATAAGGGGTCAAAATCATCGGTCAACAAGAGTATTAAGCCCCCGACTGTCCGAAAGGAGTGAATCCATCAGAACATAAAGCCATCTGAACATTCCTAGGCTCTACAGCAAATCCAGGATGACATCGATCAAAATGCTTCCATGCCTCTCCATCAGATGGATGAGATAATTCTCCTTCATCCATTTTTCGCTCCTTACTACGCCATGTCATGTGTTCTGCAGTATTCAAGGACATATACATCCTCTGTAGCCTCTTTGTGATCGGCAAAAATTGCATGTATTTATAGGGGCACAACCTTGCTCATGCAGTTGATTTTCCTTTGCCCCGAATGGGCTTGCTGGTCCTCGTGACAGAAAATACATTTGTCTTTATCATTGTTCTCCTTATAGCACAACATGCAGCCTTTTCGGCAACAATCTATTTTTTTGTAGCCTAATCCGAGTTTCTGTATCATCATCTTCGACTTGTAGAAGTTTTTTGGCAAGTCCTTCGCTCCTTTTGGCAGAAACTCTCTAACAAACTGAATTATCCGGTCGTAGCATTCTTGCGGAAAGTTAAAATCAGACTTGAGCTTCAACAACCGCATCACCACCGATAGGACAGAATGAGAATCACAACCCGTATATAACGGAGTATCGGCTTGGTTGAACATATCTTAGAACTCCTTTGCAACAGGATTCGGATCCTCTGAATCAAAACTTGGACCGTCACAAGCCGCATCAAATACCAACTCACGTGTCAAGTTTCGATGCCGATATTTGAAGTGGTCTCCAAGAGTGTGGTTGCCCACCTCCGTATTGAAGGAGGACAGATATTGCGGAACCCAAGGTTCTTCTTGTGCCGTCCACTCATTGTAGTTCGGTACGAAACCCTTCTTGTAGAGGTGCTCTCTCACAAGATCTACCTCTCTGAATGGTATATTATGACAATTGACACAAGGACACTTTATGAGCCTTTCGTCCATGAAATAAGGTTGGCTATTGGCGTATCTCAGAAATTCCTTGATGCCCACCTTGAAATCATCCGTCAAACCAATCTTGCTCTCATGTCGCCGATTGTATATCCACGAACGGTCAACTAAATATCGACTCATTGTTCAAACCAATTCTACACCATGCACCATATATTGGGTAAATACAAGTAAAAATTAATTTAGTACCTAATTGTAACAACCAAGGTTAACAGTATCAGCATTGAAATCGGTATCACACCATTCCTATGAGTATCGATATCGAAGTCGGTAATATCGACCATTCCTACGAGTATCGATATCGAAATCAGTAATATCGACCATTCTAATGAGTATCGATATCGAAATCGGTATCAAACCATTTCTATGAGTCTCAATATCAAAATCGGTAATATCGACCATTCCTATGAGTATCGATATCGAAATTGGTATCAGAGCATTCCTATGAGTATCGATATCAAAATAGGTAATATCGAAATCGGTATCGTACCATTCCTATGAGTATCGAGAAGGAATCTAGAGAGAGAGTATGAAGCTCTTCTTCACGTTGGTTTATATATTTTGCACTGGTAGAGGAAGCCACGAGATTCTAAGAATGAAGAAAGAAGATGTTTTGAATATGAATCTTCGCTTCACGTTTGGTTCTTATTAGTTTCGGCTGTATTGGATTAGTATCGGCCTATCGGTTTGGTATCGGCCGTATCGGATTGGTATTGGCCTTATCGAATTGGTATCGTCCTATCCGATAGGTATCGTCCGTATAGGATTGGTATTGGCCGTATCGGATTGGTATTGGCCGTATAGGATTGGTATTGGCCTTGTTGGATTAGTATCGGCCGTATCATATCGGTATCGGTCGTATCCTTATATGATAGTATTGACAACCCTATAACACCGTCCTAGAGTTAAATAATATTTTGAATAATAATCGAATATCATAATCCAATATTAACGGATTCGATATCTTAATGTCCAAAAATATTCGTATATCCGATTCCAATTTCACGAATTTTAAACAATTTACGAAAACCCAAAACCCTAACTATTCCTATGAATCCAAAACCCTAGCTCCATTGTGTCCGTGTCCAAAACCCTAGCTAATGTTTACATATGTATCTTCAACCGTGTCCAAAATCTAAAATATAAAAACATTAATAAAAATATGCTAGGATTTACCGAAGACGAAGAAGGAGGGGGTCACGCAGAGAGGGGGTCTGACCGGAGCACTAGGGAGGGGGGCTTTAGAGGGGGCTGGAGAGGGGGGAGTAGGGGTCGAAGAGGGGGCGGAGAGGGGGGAAGAAGGCTGTAGTGGGAGGGCAGAGAGGGGGCGCGGAGAGGGGGTCGAGGAGAGGGAACGGAGAGCAAGGGGCAGAGGGGGACTGGGGAGGAGAGGGGGCTCTAGAGGGAGCACGAAGAGGAGGAGAAGGGTCGTCACCAGCCGTCGAGATCGAAGAGGGGTCCCTGCACCACCACTGTAGAGGGGTCGCCGCAGTCGTCGGAAAGGAGGGAAGTTTGTGGGAAAATAAAAACTTTTGTAAAAATTTGAGAATGAGTAATAAAGGGTTACTGCTACACTTTTACTCGTGGACAACGACGGAAATATCCGTCGCTAAGTAGTTGGTATATAGGTAGCGACGAACTGTTGACAGAATTAGCGACGTAAATTAATAATGTATTTTACATATGATATTAGTTGCTAAGTGGTCACTATTTCGTTTCTATTTAGCGATGGATTTACTTTCGTCGGTAATATCAGTCGCTAAAATACAGTATTTTTGTAGTGTTTTCCGAGCCAGAGTCTCGGAACATTGGCAAAGGATCTCCTTCTAGTCCCCAGACTTGACCAGGTCACTCTCAGCAAGGGCCAGGGTCTCTTCTAATTTTTGGATCTGCTTCCGGAGGGCCTTGCACTGATCCTCCACAGCTGCACGGTGACAAACCCGAGCCTCTTCGGCATCAGTCACTGTTTCAATCTCGGACTCAACCTCGACAAGCCGATCAGTTAGTGCTCGGTGTTTTTGTTCATATTGAGATGCCTCAGAGACCATCTTTTCTAACTCTACAGCGGCTAGAGACGGAAGACCAAGCTCCAGATTCTGGAGCTCCAAGGCAGTGGCTTCCAATTCAGCCAACAAATCTTCTATAACATCGGCGTTAGCCTCACACTCTGGATAGTCACGCAAGGCCACCAACTAGACCACCACTATATTCTGGACCCGTTTGAGAGATTGGTTGTTTCGTAAAACATCCTCAATGCCACGCATCAATGCATGACGAATTACGCTCAGAATGAGGTTGGTATAATATGTATTGTCAGCCAAGCTCATTGGGGTTACCGGAGATGCCATAATAGAAGGCCCATGGGCGATAGCAGCAGCCAGCATACGCCTTGGGATTGTAGCCAAAGCAGGGGGCACTGTTACCGTAACATAGGTCGTTGGAGGTACAGAGATAGTAGGAGCCAATACTGTCTGACGCGCGACTGACTCCTCCACAAGCTCCCTTACCGGTCCTTCAGTCGAAGCTACGCTAATTGGAGCCTGAGCAATAACAACAGTCGACGTCTCAACATGTAACACCCCAGTCCCAAAATACTTAGGACCAACTACGTAGACATGCCAGTTGCACATATACGAAGAATACTCCAATATATGGAATTCTCGTATACATACATAAGCTGTATACATATAAAATAATCATAGGCCAGAATTTAATAATCTAAAAACATCACAGCTCAACACAGAAGATATAAGAGTCCAAAATAAATAAGTGTACCAAGAGATAGCCTGGTGGATATACCCACTCCAAACAGCTATAAAAAATAGTCTCAAATGATCGGAGTCCAACCTCCGCAAAATAGAAAGAAAAGAGATATAAAAATGTCAACTAAATGTATCAATAAATAAATAAACTAAAAATTGGCAGGAGATCCCTCGTCATCAATGTATGAAGGATCCATTGATGTACCGTACTCCTGCGGGAAATCTTCTAACCCTGGAGAGATAACCAGGTCCTCAGAGGGACGTAACAAGATATAAGAAAACACCATGCCATATAAACTGTGATATATAATAAAAAAGAAAGGAATGTATGCAATAGGGTGCCTACCAGTTCTACAGTGATAATGTAGTTAAGAACAAACCTTTAACGCATTGGCACTCTGGCTGCAGGAAACTCAGGTATGGCCCCACCAGGTACTAGGGACCTCAAAGCATAACATTCATCGAATGTCAGAGGCCAGCAGGATCAAGAATAAGAAAGTGCATACATGGCCCATACGTTAAGGAACTGTTCTCCCCACCCAATGCCTAGTAGGGTCACATCTATGACTCATAGGAACCTCTAGTAACTGCCAAGTCTACTTACATGCAATTCTATTGGCAGTTAATCCTAACCGTCGTACGCCTCATACGTATCGGTAGTCAGCCGATTACGCGAGTACGTGTTCTACATGTGACTCACAACTCGTGATGATAATGTGTCAAGGCCGTATGAGGTATACCAATACCTCATCATAACTGGGTGGTCACTAGGCTAAGTCAATGTAAGAGAATAAAACCAAAATCAGTAAAATGACCGATGGAGTCGCTTGCACCTAAGTGTGACTTGGACGCACAGTGATATAATAATAACAATAGATAAGTAATGCCGAATAAAAATGACTTAAAATAAGAATAAGTAAATCACAGAGTAAGGTGGCAAGGTATCTTGATTGGCAGTACGGGAATAACAACTCCTAGCAATCAATCACGTCAGTAATAAATCTTAATATCCACGAACGACTCCGAATGCTGAAACAAATATCAAGAACTTTCTCGGTGTAAAAGATATATCTAGAAAATGTTTGTCCAAAAGACAAATTCTGGAATAGGGGCAAAATTATAATTTTGGGTCAAAACGATGTCCGCTGTTAGACCCATTTTGTACTGAAATGCATGCCAATATATACGGTCTCTAAAGTCATCAAATTACATGTATATGGATTCGGTTTGATAAGATGAACCCAACCATATGTCCAAAGTTGGATTCCGGTGGGCCGTGCACAAATTCTTCCATTAGATCGGGTCGCGGGCACGCCAAATAAGCGTTCTGGTTGACCTTCTCAGATTTGGACCAAACTTGGCACACAGGACCAGAATTTTAATACGGTCTTGTTGGCGCATGTTTCGTCTCGATACTACAAACGTACACAAAGTTATGGCCAAGTTTGCAAAAGGTCGATATGGGGGTATCTCGATGGATACGTACTGATTTCGCCGCGCACGCACAACGAAATCGAGTTCAGTCAGTTCCTATACGTCAGCAACATACATACGAGCCTTTCGATGCGTATAGTATGTGACCACGTCGCCCGGTTTGTCGGGGCGCACGCCGTATCGGTTGGATTTCTAAAGTTTTCACAGTTTTCAAACAGTTTTTCTTAGAACTTTAACTACGAATAACATTTTAGATACTTAATGAAATCAAAATCCGTAAATTAGGTTTTACTCGTGTTTAGGTTGTCTACAACTTTTTGGAATTAGTTTATCTAAAACCCTAGTGAGCAGACCAGAATTCGGCTTCCAAGTTAGGGTTTGGGACAACCTCTTTACTCTGTTTTTCAAGCTACTCTGTTTTTTAAGCAACGAATGCTCGACTTTGCGTCGATTTCTGCATCGATACAGTGGGTTAATTTCAAATCTCCTTGGAGGGATTCGAAGAGGGTTATCTGGGCTTTCCAGAACAGGTTACGGAATCTAGAATGATAGATTACACAAAGAGAAAGGTGGTCGTAAAGGCGGTACCTTGCTGTGTTCTTGAGAACAGAGTCTGTCCCTGTTCTGGATCGGTTTTGTTGTGCCGATGGCTCTCCGACGATGCCTGGCCTGTGTAGGTAGTTGGAATAGGGTGCGGGGTGTCGGGGATTCTTCGAGAGTCGATAAGTGAGGGTTGCGTAGGGTATTGAAGAAGAATTTTGAAGATTTCTCTAAGATTCGGCCGCGGGGTTGATATATAGGTTTAAATCCTATTTTGATTTGTTTTCCATAGAACAAACGGATCACTCAAGGTCTAGGTTTGATCAGATTGAGGAGAATCTGATCTGGGATAGATCGCAAAATTTCTCGAAAGATTTGGCCCAGCTTTTGGAGAGTTCCCATTCATGGGCTCTCGGACTTGTACGAGTTCTGAAAGAGGAAAGGGGTTCGGGTTGGTGATGGCACTGTTCACGTGAACAGTGCCGCAGTTTTGTTTTTGTTTTTGTTTTTTTTTACTTAAACAGGGGTGTAAATCTTTAAGTTTATATACTTGTATATATACTTGTATATATGATTCCTTATATATATATACATATATATATACCTCTTTTCACATACATATAAATATTTTTTTTTCACATACATAAAAAAAAAAAAAAATATATATATATATATATATATATATATATATATATATATATATATATATATATATATATATATATATATATATATATATATATATATATACATACATATATATAAAAAAAAAATATATATATATATATATATATATATATATATATATATATATACATACATATATATATATTCCTATATATAAAAAAAAAAAAAAATATATATATATATATATATATATATATATATATATATATATATATATAAAATATATATATATATATATATATATATATATATATATATATATATATATATATATATATATATATATATATATATATATATATATATCCAGCGTTATTTATCATAGCAGCTATATATATATATATATATATATATATATATATATATAAAAATATATATATATATATATATATAAAAAAAAAAATATATATATATATATATATATATATTCCTATATACATACATATATATATTCCTATATATATATATATATATATATATATATATATATATATATATATATATATATATATATATATATATATATATATATATATATATATATCCAGCGTTATTTATCATAGCAGCTGAAGCACTTACTCGTAATCTCATCCAGTTGAATACTGTCAATGGCCTTTCAGGCTACTATTCACCGATAGGGTGCCCTAGGATCTCTCATCTTGCTTATGCAGATGACCTCCTTATATTTACTAGTGCAGACAAACGCTCAATTCGGCTCCTTATGGCGGTTATCCATGCTTATGAAGACAATTCTGGGCAACAAGTCAATGCGTCTAAATCTTCTATGATTTTATCGGAGAAGGTGGAACCATGTAGAGTTGCGGAAATTCAACAGATGACGGGCTTTCAACTGATAAATGGTACTATTGTATATCTGGGATGTCCTATTTCTTTGGGACACAGGAACGCGGGTATGTATGATGAGCTGATTTGCAAAATCCGTTCTCGTATATCAGGCTGGAATAACAAGATACTATCATATGGTGGTCGACTTGTTCTTATCAAGTCTATTCTTACTTCTATCCCCGTTCATTGCTTATCGGCTAGCAAGCCCCCTATCTCAGTTCTTAATCGCATTGAAAGCATGCTGGATAGCTTCCTTTGGGGTTCCAAGGATGGATTACCTAAGCGTACTTGGCTCCGATGGGATAGGGTGGTTAGGCCTATTACTGAAGGGGGACTGGGTGTGCATCGGTTGGAGGAGGTTATGGATGCTATGACAGTTAAGTTATGGTAGAAATTGAGATCTACAAACTCTCTATGGGCCAAGTTTTTTAAAGCCAAATATTGCTCTTTCTCTCATCCTAGTGATGTTGAGATTACCTCCCCTGCATCCCATGTTTGGAAGCAACTACTCAGAGGGCGTCACCTTGGGGACGAGTTCCTTGATGAGGATGCTTTGGGTCGGCTTAGGTGGACTCAAAACCCATCAGGTAACTTCTCTCTCTCTTCGGCTTGGAGCATTGTTCGGGCTCACTTTCCTCAGCAAACTTTCCTCAACAATGCTTGGAACAAATGCATGCCGACCAAGTGGTCCATACTGCTATGGCGGATCATTTTTAACAAACTTCCTACTGATGATAATTTACTTAAACTGGGCTATTCATTGGCTTCGGCTTGTCATTGCTGTGTTGACCGACAAGCTGAATCTATACAGCATATATTCAGTTCTGGTGATTTAGCTGTCTCTGTGTGGCATCACTTTCAATTGAAATTTCGGCTTCGGGTTAATAGGAAGGATATTATGCAAAGACTTCAAACATGGTGGAGAAGAAGACAGAAGCACTTGAAGCAGTTAATGGTTGGTGCCATTTGCTGGGTACTATGGAAAAATCTTAACAAATGGAGATACGAAGCCTACTCTTTCTCGTCTGATCAGTTGATTGCCGAAGCTAGCCGCCAAGTGAAGAAAGCAATGATTAGATGCTCTCATGTCACTAATTATGATCTTTAAGATCCTTGTATCTTCTATTTTTTTGAAAGACTTTGAATAAAGTGGGTTGAATTTAATATATATATATATATATATATATATATATAAGCACACATTATACATTAGTACATAATACTATGTTAATCCTAATTGAAATCAAGAAATTACATATTTTCAAAATTCAAAACTAGTAAATATTAATAATTCATTAGCTATTTAATGATAAAAATACAATTGAACATTTATAAAATATTAAAAATAAACATAAAATATAGGGGGTTTACATCCTACCCAACTTAAAAAAATTTTGTACTTGAAATTAAATCCACCGATGGGAGGGTACGCAATGCAATACGAAATTAAAGGAACTAACGTATGCAAGACGTACCTTGGTTTTCGAACAAATGAGGGTAGCAATTATATATATATATATATATATATATATATATATATATATATATATATATATATATATAAGCACACATTATACATTAGTACATAATACTATGTTAATCCTAATTGAAATCAAGAAATTACATATTTTCAAAATTCAAAACTAGTAAATATTAATAATTCATTAGCTATTTAATGATAAAAATACAATTAAACATTTATAAAATATTAAAAATAAACATAAAATATAGAGGGTTTACATCCAATCCAACTTAAAAAAAATTCGTCCTCGAAATTAAATCCAACGATGGGAGGGTATGCAATGCAATACGAAATTAAAGGAACTAACTTATGCAATACGTACCTTGGTTTTTGAACAAATGAGGGTAGCGATTCCGAATATCGTCTTCGCGCTCCTAAGTAGACTCTCCTGGCGAGTGATGCTTCCATGCTACGCGAACCAATAGAATGGATTGATTCCGTAACACTTTCACTCGGCGATCAAGGATACACGCTAGTTGCTCTTGGTACGACAAGTTTGGTCCAACAGTGATCTCGGAGTGATCGAGCACATGACTGCTGTCTGCCACGTATCGCCGCAACTGTGATACATGGAATACGTCATGCACTCCCTCCAACGATGGTGGCAATGCCAATTTGTAGGCAACCTCTCCAACACGTTCTACGACATCGAAAGGGTCGATGTATCTTGGACTCAACTTGCCACGTCCTCCGAATCGAATTGTGCCACTAGTAGGGGATATCTTCAAGAAAACATGGTCGCCTTCCTTGAACTCCAAAGGTCGACAACAATTATCGGCCCACTGCTTCTGTCGATCCTTCGCTGCTCACAGGTGGTCTCGTATCTTCTTTTCCTTCTCCACTGTGCTCAAAACCAACTCGGGACCAAATATCTATCGATGTCCTATGTCGCTCCAACGAACAGGAGATCGACACTTCCTACCGTACAACGCTTCAAACGGAGCCATCTGTATGCTCGTTTGATAACTATTGTTGTAGGAAAACTCTACAAGATAAAGGTGGTCTTTCTAAGATCCGCCAAAGTCAAGCATACACGCTTTCAACATATCCTCTAGCATCTGAATAGTACACTCTGACTGGTCGTATGTCTGTGGATGGTATGTCGTACTAAACTTCAAATACGTACCCAAACTGTCCTGCATACTCTTCCAAAAGTGCGAGGTGAACCTCGAGTCACGGTCCGATACGATGCTAACTGGTACACCGTGTAGCTTCACTATTTGCTTCATGTACATATCCGCCAAAACTTCTGTGGACTGTCCTACTCTAAAAGGTAAGAAATGGGCTGATTTGGTAAGCCTATCAACAATCACCCCTACCGCATCTTGCCCACTAGAACTCCGAGAAAATCCTATGACGAAGTCCATCATGATGTGCTCCCACTTCCACTCGGGAATGGGTAGCGACTGCAATAATCTGGCCATCCTCTGGTGCTCGGCCTTCACTTGTTGGAACACCAAACACTTGGCCACGAAATGAGTTATCTCCCGCTTCATTCCGTGCCACCAATAATATTGTCGTATGTCCCGGTACATCTTAGTTCCTCTGAGATGAATAGAGTAAGTCGAACTTTGTGCTTCCACCATCAACTCCTGCCGTAGCTCTCTATTAGGAACATAAATACGATCACCACATTGCAATATCCCATCGGGATGAATCCTCAATTCCGTCTGCTCTCCTGCTTTAGTCCTCTCTCGAAGCCGTCGAAATCTAGCATCCGTGGGTAATGCTGCTTTGATCCTCTCTAATAGCGATGATTTCACTTGGAGATTGTCTAATACGCCATCCGCTCCAGGCAATACTACTTCAATACAAAGCTGCTGCAAGTCTCCAATCAACTCCCGCTGTGTGGTCAAGAAGTGAGCCATGGGCTTACGGCTTAATGCGTCTGCCACAACATTAGCCTTGCCCGAATAATAATGTAGTTCGACCTCATAATCTTTCATCAACTCCAACCAACGTCGTTGTCGCATATTCAACTCCTTTTGTGTGAACACGTACTTGAGGCTCTTATGAAAAGTGTAGATATCTACCTTCTTGCCGTACAAGTAGTGTCTCCATAACTTCAAAGTAAAGATAACCGCTGCGAGCTCTAGATCGTGGGTTGGATAATTCTTCTCGTGCAAACTCAACTGTCTCGATGCATATGCTACAACGTGACCATGCTGCATCAATACGCATCTGAATCGCTTCCCGGATGTATCACTGTATATCACAAATCCTCCCGAGCCCGATGGTAGTGTCAAGATAGGTGTCGTGGTCAAGCGCTTCTTCAACTTGTCAATAGAGGCTTGACACCATCTGTCCATACAAACTCTTGATCATTGCAAGTTAGTCAAGTCATAGGCCCCGCTATTCGAAGGAAATCTTCTACGAACCTTTGGTAATAACCCGCAAGTCCAAGAAAACTTCTCAACTTGGAAGCTGATGTGGGAGCGGGCTATGCTTTGACTGCTATGATCTTCTCCGGATCTACCGATATGCCGTCACCCATAATAATATACCCAAGAAACAATACCTCCTTGAGGAAGAAGTCACACTTTCTAAGCTTCGCAAAAAGTTGTTCGTTCCTCAAGGTCCCAAAATGATCCGTAGATGCTGCTCGTGCTCCTCTTGGCTCTTCGAGTATATTAAGATATCGTCTACAAAGACGACTACAAATTTGTCCAAATACTGATAGAAGATCTTGTTCATTAAGTTCATGAAGACCACGGGAGCATTGGTCAAACCGAAAGGCATGACCAAGAACTCGTAGTGTCCATACCTTGATCGAAATACTGTCTTCGGAATATCTTCCTTTCGAACCTTCAGTTGGTGATAGCCAGATCGTAAGTCAATCTTAGAGAATGCTTTTGCTCCACTCAGTTGATCGAATAGATCGTCTATACACGGCAAGGGGTACTTGTTCTTCATCGTCACTGTATTCAAAGCTCTATAGTCGATACACATGCACACTGTTCCGTCTTTTTTAGGCACAAAAAGAATGGGTGCTCCCCATAGTGACGCACTGGCACGAATAAAGCCTTTCTCCAATAAGTCATCAATCTGTGTCTTCATCTCTACCAACTCCTTAGGTTTTAGTCGATAAACTCTAGATGAAATAGGCTCGGCTCCCAGAATAAGCTTAATAGAAAACTCGATGTCTCGGTCAGGTGGCAGTCCCGGCAAATCCTCGGAGAATGCATCTTCAAACTCAGAGATGATAGGGTACTGAGGGGTGTCCTTCATCATCATGTGAGTCCCCAATATCGGTGCATCACAACTCTCTCCTTCCTTCTTGGTGAACTCAAACTCCGTCGCATTCGGTGGTCTAAAGACTATACTGCCCCTATGGCAGTCTATAAGAGCAAAATACTGGTTCAACCAGTCCATTCCAAGAACTATATCGAATGTCGACATAGGAAATACAAGTAGTCATACCTTCATCTATCTACCACATATCACTACAGGAAAAAGTCTACAAATACTACTAACAGGTACAACTCCTCCTCCAGTAAGGATTCTAATATTCTTAGATAAGGGTGTGATAGGAATGCTGTGTCTAGTGGCAATGAATGAATGAGTGGCTCCAGTGTCAAACAATGCAATCGCAGGAAATGAAGCAACTAAAACCATACCTGCTATGACCTCTGCCTCTATCTTTGTCTCTGTATCCTCAACATCTAGAGAGAATAACTGCCCATAATTCTGTCCAGGGCCCTGACCTCTGGCCCTCTTGAACTGTGCTGACTGGGGTGGTAAGGGTGGGCGAGGTGCTCCTGCTGCTGGCCGGGGTGCTGGAAGTGCTGGGGTTGTCGATCTCGGGTTCTGTTGGGCATACACTAAGGACTGCGGCTCCAGACAATCCTTCACCTTGTGTTGCCCTGACCCGCATCTCAACCACGCTCCAAGTCGAGTTCAACAGTCCTTCATGAGGTGTCCATACTTCCCGCAATAGTTGTAGGGGGACTTTTGATAAGGTATGGGCCTCTGTTGGAACTATCTTATGGGCCTCCTGATAGGTCTACCCTGATTAGCTTGGGCTAGTATAACTGCTGGTGTATGATGTCTCGAGGTCTGCTATTGCTCCTTACGAAGAATCTCCTGAGCACGAGCTTCTTGCAAGACAGCTGAATGTGAGGATCGAGACTGTGTAGTTGTATATGACTTGAGCTCTAGTGCTAGCCCCTGATGGAATCTCCTCGCCTTCTCTAACTCTATCGGGATCAATCCTGCACAAAATCTACTCAGACGATTGAACTCTGAGTCATACTCATCAACTGTCATATTCCCTTGCTTCAGGTGAAAAAATTGGTCGTATAGACCGTCTCGAACATGAATAGGGAAAAATCTCTCATAAAATGAATCATAAAACTGCTTCCAGGTGATCCCAGCACCTAATCATCTCTCTTTTGCCTTCCACCAGTGGTGAGCATTATCTTCTAATAGTAGGTCCACTGCTGTCATCCAATCTCGAGTTGGCAACTGGGATGCCTTCAGTAGCTTCTCTGTACTAATAAGCCATTATGACACCTCTAGTGGCTTCTCCGTTCCTCTGAAGGCCTTGGGTTTCATGTCTGTAAAGTTCTTGATAGCGCCTTCATAAGGATGCAGAGCCGGTGCTGGTGCTGGTACCGGTGCCGGAGGTAGAGGTGGAGGTCTAGCCAATGCCGCCATCATAGTCTGTCTCATCAGCTCAGTCTGCTGCCACTGAGCTTACATCATGGCATACATAAACTGGAAAGTAGGGCTCCTATTAGTCGGTGGTGGAGGCATTTGAGGTCCCGACTATGGTAGAAACTGCTGAGGGAATGGTGGTGGTGGAGGCAATGGTACATTCCCTCCCGGTAGCACGGTAGTGGTATGCCCAGCCTGGCTGACTGGGGGTGTTGCAATCTCTAGGTGCACCATCGTCGGAGTCGTAGTGGGCTGCGACTGTCCTGGTTGGTATGGTATTACCGGAGTCATCGAAAGATTCTGTCCCTCCGGGGTAGCCTCTTCACCAGATGTGAGGGCCAAGGTAGAAGTGAGTCCGCTTCTTAGATTCATACTGTTGGCACGAAGAAAATATGATGATATTAGGATAGGTTAGATATGAGGCAGTTCAAGTAATCAAAGAAATTTTGAAAAGATTGGAAATCAAAGGAAGTAGTAGTTCTGGATGAGATACTATTCATATTTTTATATGCAGGCTTGTTAGGCACAGTCATGCAACCCAACAATATTTTTTGACCTGCATGGGCCACCACAAAAATATGTAACATCCTAGTCCCAAAATACTTAGGACAAAGTACGTAGATATGCCAGCTGCACATATACAAAGAATACTCCAATATATGGAATTCTCATATACATACATAAATTATATATATATAAAATAATCACAGGCTAGAATACAATAATCTAATCTCATCACAGCTCAACACATAAGATATAAGAGGCCAAAATAAATAAGTGTATCAAGAGATAGCTGGGTGGACATACCAACTCCAAATAGCTATGAAAAATAGTCTCAAATGATCGGAGTCCAACCTCCGCAAAATTGAAAGAAAAAAGATGTAAAAATGTCCACTAAATGTCTCAATGAATAAATAAACTAGAAATCAGCAGAAGATGCCTCGTCATCAATGTATGAAGGATCTAGTACCGTCTCGTACTCCTGCGGGAAATCTTCTAACCCTGGAGTGATAACCAGGTTCTCAGAGGGATGTAACAAGATACAAAAAAATACCATGCCATATAAACTGTGATATATAATAGAAAAGAAAGGAATGTATGTAATAGGGTGCTTACCAGTTCTACAGTGATAATGTAGTTAAGAACAAACCTTCAACACATGGGCACTCTGGCTGCAGGAAATTCAGGTATGGTCCCACCAGGATACCAGGGACCTCAAAGCATAACATTCATCGAATGTCAGAGGCCAGCAAGATCAGGAATAGGAAAGTACAAACGTGGCCCATACATTAAGGAACTGTTCTTCCCACCCAATGCCTAGTAGGGTCACATCCATGACTTATAGGAACCTTTAGTAATTGCCACATCTACTAGCATGCAATTCTATTGGCAGTTACACCTAACCGTCGCACGTCTCACACGTATCGGTGGCCAGCCAACTACGCGAGTATGTGTCCTACATGTGACTCAAAACTCATGATCATTATGTGTCAAGGCCGTATGAGGTATACCAATACCACTTCGTAACTGGGTGGTCACTAGGCTAAGTCAATGTAAGAGAATAAAACCAAAAGCAGTAAAACGACCGATGGAGTCACTTGCACCCAAGTGTGACTTGGACGCACAGTGATATAATACTAACAATAAATAATTAATGCTGAATATAAATAACTGAAAATAAGAATAAGTAAATCACAGAGTAAGGTGGCAAGGTATTTTGCCTAAAAGTGCGGGAATAACAACTCCAAGCAATCAATCACGTCAGCAATAAATCTTAATATCCACGAACGACTCCGAATGCTGAAATAAACATTAAGAACATTCTCAGTGTAAAAGATATATCTAGGAAATGCCTGTCCAAAATTCTAATTCTGGAACAGTGGCAAAATTATAATTTTGGGTCAAAACGATGTCCGTCGTTGGACCCATTTTGTACTGAAATGTGTGCCAATATCTATGGTCTCTAAAGTTGCTAAACTACATGTCTATGGGTTTGGTTTGATGAGACGAACCCAACCGTATATCCAAAGTTGGATTCTGGTGGACCGTGCATAAATTCGCCCGTTGGATCGGGTCATGGGCCCACCAAATAGGCATTTCGGTCGACCTTCTCAGATTCAGACCGAACTTGGTACACGAGACCAGAATTTTGATACGGTCCTATTGGCCCAAGTTTCGTCTTGATACGACGAACGTACACGAAGTTATGGCCAAGTTTGCAAAAGGTCGACACGGGGGTATCTCGACGGATACGTACTGATTTCGTCGCTCACGCACAACAAAATCGAGGTCCATCAGTTTCCACACGTCGACAACATCTATACGTGCCTTTCGATGCATATAGTATGCGACCATGTCGTCCGGTTTGTCGGGGCGCACGTCGTATCGGTTGGATTTCTAAAGTTTTCACAGTTTTCAAACAGTTTTTCTTAGAACTTTAACTACGAATAACTTTCTGGATACTTAATGAAATCAAAATCTATAAATTAAATTTTACTCGTATTTAGGTTGTCTACAACTGTCTAGAATTAGTTTATCTAAAACCCTAGTGAGTAGACTAGAATTCTGCTTCCAAGTAAGGGTTTGGAAAAGCCTCTTTACTCTGTTTTTCAAGCAGTGAACGCTCGACTTTGCGTCGATTTCTGCATTGATACAGTGGGTTAATTTTAAATCTCCTTGGAGGGATTCGAAAAGGGTTATATGGGCTTTCCAGAACAAGTTGCAGAATCAAGAATGATAGATTCCACAAAGAGAAAGGGGATCGCGAAGGTAGTACCTTACTGTGTTCTTGAGAACAGAGTCTGTCTCTGTTCTGGATCGGTTCGGTCGTGCAGACGGCTCTCCGACAATGCCTGGACTGTGTAGGCGGTCGGAGTAGGGCACGAGGTGTCGAGGATTCTTCGAGAGTCGATGCGTGAGGCTTACGTGGGGTATTGAAGAAGAATTTTGAAGATTTCTCTAAGGTTCGGCCGCGGGGTTGATATATAGGTTTAAATCCTATTTTGATTTATTTTTCGTAGAACATATAGATTACTCGAGGTCTAGGATCGATCAGATTGAGGAGAATCTGATCTGGGATAGATCACAAAAATTTCTGAAAGATTTGGCCCAGTTTTTGGAGAGTTCCCATTCATGTGCTCTCGGACTTGCGCGAGTTCTGAAGGAGGAAGGGGGTTCGGGTTGGTAATGGCACTGTTCACGTGAACAGTGCCACGATTTTTTTTACTTAAACAAGGGTGTATATCTTTAGGTATATACTTCTATATATAATTCCTTATATATATACACATATATATATACCACTTTTCACATACATATATATATATTTTTTTTCACATACATATATATATATATATTTATTTATTTATTTTTTATTTTTTTTAATAAAACCCCTCTCCATTTATTGAAAAGACACAAAATGCCAAAACCTGGCCAAGTATACAAGACAAAAAATGACAAAGCCTATACAAGTATACCACCAAAAAGGAACGAAGAGGGAAGGAAGGACCTCTACTAGTAAGAGCTAAGGGAGGAAAGAGGCCCAAAACGTACTCGGAGTGTGGGAGCAAAGGGTGCTCCACTTTTGGCACTGACGGAAGACTTCCCGAATGATCTAATCAGAAGAGTATTGGTGGCCTTCATATCTCGCCTTATTGTAATTTTTCTATATCACCCACGTGGCGGTCGCTGCGACGATCTGGTGGCCGTGGGAGGCAGAGCCCCAGGCGCCTGCCAGATCATGGAAGCATCCACCACCCGGCTTAATGTTGTAGAGCTGATTGAGGGTCCTCCACGAAATGCCTGGCAGGGTCCCTTGACAAAAGATGTGGTCAATGGTCTCCATCTGATGATCTGGGCAGCAATTGCAGGCTGATACAAGACTAATCCCGATGGTGTTGAGGATGTCGTCAGTGGGCAGTCTCTTGTTTATGGCTCTCCACATGAGGATGGACCACTTCTTGGGGATACAGCTTTGCCAATAGTGTGCATTGGGGTGATACGGCTGGCCAGGCCCAAGGATAGCATTCCTCGCGAACCTCACTGAGAATGGCCCTGAAGCTTCAAGCGTCCATCTAAGCGCATCGTCTTCACTGCCTATGGTAATTCCAAGATGGCAGATGCTAGTCACCGCTTCATCACCAGCCCAATCCTGAATTTTGTCCCAATGCCAATCGTTAGTGGAGAAGTTCCACAAGTCTCTGATTTTGCTGTTGCTCGGGGTAACCAGAAGCCTAGGGATTAAGCTGTCCCCGGCCCATCACTCCAGGAATGGGTTCGACTCGCCGGTTACCAATATGAGTCTCATTACGGTTTCGGCGAGGTCGCGACCAACAAGGATGCGACGCCAGGCCGCCGATGATCTGCTGTTGGATATGGCCAGTGTTGGGTGAGTGTGTTTGAAGTACCTGGCCTTCATAAATCTGGTCCATAAGTTCTTGCTCACGCGGAGTTTCTACCACAATTTTATGGAGAAAGAATTAACGATGTGGGTGAGCTTAGTAAATCCCAGACCTCCGACCTCGGGAGGTCGAGCCATCGATTCCCAGCTGGCCCAGTGGTGCTTGTTTTGACCATTGCAATGTCCCAAGAAGAAGTTATAGAAGATCTGTTCGATCGAATCAAGAACCTTCTTGGGCGGGGAGCACACAGCCAGAGTGTGGATGGGGATGGAAGCTAGCACATGATTGATAAGGATCATCTTGCCACCCGAGGACAAAGTGGCATTATGCCACCCTTCAAGTTTTTTCCTGATTCTAGCTATCAGGTTCTCAAAGATACGGGTATTAGATTTCCCGTACACCAGGGGCCAACCGAGATAGTTGAACGGGGGTTGGGCAACTGAGAAAGATGTTAAGTTGGAGAGGTTGGTAGCATGCTCTCTTTTGATGTTATGGTGTGCGTAGATAATGCTCTTGAAATGATTGATCTTCTGACCCGAACATCTGGAGTACCTCTGCAGGGTTTTGTGGACAACATCCACCGCTCCAACATCCCCAGAGGAGAAGATAAGTAAATCGTCCACGAATGCCAGGTGGGTGATACTAGGGCAGCCACTGGAGGTGTGATAGTGTTGGAAGTTCGGAGTACCGACCATATTGTTAAGGTTTCTACTCAGGGCATCCGTGGCAATGATAAAGACGGTGGAGGATAGGGGGTCGCCCTGTCTAACGCCTCGACTGGATTTGAAGAATCCACCCACCTGGCCGTTGATAACCGTGGAGAACCACGAGTTGCTGATGGATCTCCACACGGTGTTGGTCCAGGCTTCCGAGAATCTGAAAGCTCTGAAGACCCAGATCATAAATTGCCAATCCAGTCTGTCGTAGGCTTTTTTTATGTCTATCTTAACGACAATGTTGCCCCCCTAGCTGGAAACTTCATGCAGGTGATTAACTCTTGGGCCAGCATAATATTGTCCTGGATGTTTCTCCCTTGCACAAAGCCACTTTGTTCTTCAGAGATTATCTTGGATAAAATCCCCGCCATTCTGGACGCGATAATTTTGGAGATGATTTTGTTGGTGAAAGTACAAAGACTGATGGGATGGTAATCCCGAAAGGACTCCGGATTATCTTTTTTCGGGATGAGGATGAGGTTGGCGTTGGATATGGCTTTGGGGTATGTAGCACCCTCGAAGAAGGCAATGGCCGTGTCGGTGATGTCTTACTTGATAATATCCCAGCATTTGCGAAAGAAGACCCCAGTGAACCCGTCCGAGCCGGGGGCACTGTGCTCGTTCAAGGCCCACCCCGCGTCTTTCACCTCCTGGACCGTAGGTGGATGTTCCAGCTGATTGTTATCGTTGTCATTTATGAGTCTGGGGATTTGGTCCAAGAAGGGTCTGTCATTATGGACAGTCTCTTTGGTGAATAATTTGGAGTAGAACTCCGCCGCTGCTGCTTGGATGCTTTTTTGGTCAGTAATGATGTTCCCATTGTCGTCTGCCATACAGTGGATGGCTAACTTCTGTCTGCGACCGTTGACGCAGGCATGAAAAAATTTCGAGTTTCTATCCCCCTCGCTGTCCCATTTCAATCTCGCTTTCTGCTTCCAGAAGTCGGTCTCCACTTTAAGACAGAATTTGAGCATGGCCTTGGTGAGGTTCAGGGCAAACCTAGCAGTGGCTGATCGCTCCGACGCAAAATGTGTTTTCGGCTCGGGTGACATTGTCCACCGCAACCCGCACGGCTTGGAAAATATTCCCATGGGCGAGTTTGCTCCAACTGGATAGAGCTTTCCTCGTCGCTCGGAGTCTGTTGCTCACCCGCGATAGGGGGTTGGGGGAGTCTTCCCGGTTCCAAGCTTCCGCGATAATGCCCAGAAATTGGGGATGATCAGTCCAGAAATCGAGAAATTGGAAGTTCTTTTTTCGAGGGCTGGCGTTGTTTTTGATTTCAACCAGTAGAGGGGCATAGTCGGACTCGGTGGAGTTGAGATGGGACAAATTGGTGGTGATCCCCATGCCGTGCCAGCGATCGTTCGTGAGTGCTCTGTCCAATCGGGAGTATTGTCGAAGGTCGCCTTCCTGCATGTTGTACCAGGTGAAGGCATTGCCGGTGAACTGAAGTGTAGTGAGGTGAGCATCAAAGATAAAATTGTTGAAGTCTTGCATGGCCGATATAGGAGGGAGATGCCCTCTGATTTTCTCATCTCTACAGGTGATCGCATTGAAGTCCCCGATGCACAGCCAAGGGAAGTTGATGTGGTGGTGGTGGATGTTTATGAGGTCGTTCCAGAGATGTTTCCGTTCGACAATCTCACAGCTATCGTGGACCGCAAAAAGGATGGTACGCTCAGGAAGCGATGGGTGTTCCCACCAGCAAGTGAGGGCCTGCTGGGAGTCCTGGATGACCCCAATTTTGACATCCGTCGTGCCGAGGATCCATATGTCGTTTCTGTCGGCTGTGGCCGTGGATAGGCCTAGTTGTAACAGGATAGATTTTAGCCTTTTGGGAGGGATTTTGGGTTCGATGATAATGAGGATGTCGATCTTGTGGATTTTTTGCAGTCCAGAAATTCTCCTTAATGTGGGTTTGTTCGCCAGTTCGCGGACGTTCCACGATAGAATGTTCAACATTAATGAAGTTGGGGGGTGGGGTTTTTGTTCCGCCCGGTGGCAGATCTGGTTTGAATGGTTTTGTTATCAACAGTAGCTTTGTTGGCCTTGTCCCCACTTGAGGTGGACGCTTCTGCCCGTGGCGAGGTAACATTGCCCCCGCTCGAGGGTGACGCCTTCGCCTTTGATGTGGATGGAGAGTGGCTTGTGGGTTGCTCTGGTGGATCCGTAGGAATGGTTACCAATTCCCCGGCGGAGTCCAAGATGGGTTCTTCGGAGGGGATGACCAGGGATTCACTAGCGCTCCTGATCAACCGAATAGTTTCCTGGAGGGGGTAACCTACGGCTTGGACCTGAAGTCCTCTCCGTACTTGATCTGGCCCGAGGATTGTAAGGGCTTCTTCAACCGGATCTTCGATCGGGCGTAGATGGACATTGCAGTTGGTGTCGGTGATCTCTTCGTCAAACTCCATGTTCGGGGGGGGTGTGATGTCTCGATAAGATCAAGTTCGGCCGGTGGGTAGCTAGACTCACTTGGTTCCGCTTCTCCCGATTCTAGGACATCGAAAGGGTTGGAGAGGGTATGATCTCGGGTGTTGCAGGGGGGCAGAGCTTTGATTAGGGTTTTGCAAGGATGCTCGCTTCGGTCGGTCTTGCCGTCACTGGATCTGAATCGAGTGTGCGTGTTTGGGCGTGGCAGAATGGGCGACGAGGGTATCCTTCCTTCAGCTGGCTCAATGTCTCTCCGGGTTGCTTTCTTCTTGAGTTCTGGGTGAAGGCGGTGGCAGTACTTCATGAGGTGGCCCCTCAATGTCTCTCCGGGTTGCTTTCTTCTTGAGTTCTGGGTGTGGGAGTGGTTGCCCAGCTCAATATATATATCAATAGTGCTTTCTTCCGCCACCGTCCGGCTCCTCAGCTTCGTCGCCTAGCTTTCCCGGGTGCTCCGGCTTTCCATTTCCTCCAAGCTGGAGCGACCCCCCACTTCGCCCTCTTTTTACGGTGCCTGCCGACTTCCAGGCTGCTCCCTCTTGGGCCGGAAGCAACTCGGCGTTCAGCCATTGGCCGCCGCAGCCCCCTATCCCGTTTTTTTTTAATTTTCAAACGGGTCTTTAATCTCATCTGGTGGGGAGCCCCCCTGCGGTGCAGGCCTCGGACTTCCCACTGTCAGGACCCTCCTGCCCGCTGCCTTCGGTGCACCTCACGAGGAGGACACTCCCCTTTACGCATACGCTTCCGCGCGTAATGCTGTATTTTTCCCCGCTCCTTCGGATGGGTCCTACTGTGAGCCGAGCGTAGTGCGCTTTGATGGCCAGCACCCGGGTTATTCTGCAGCAGAAGTTTTGGCCTTCCCTCCTTCCCCACTCCATTTTATGCGTATGATGGTGGACCATATCCCCCAACTCCTTTTTACGCCTGTTGTTACCATTCTCCACACCTTTACGTTGAACCCCATCCCCACATATTTATGCAGTACCCACCCCCTATCAATTCTACGCTCCGCCTTATTCCCTCCCACCATGCAGACCACCCGCCCCTACATATTCCCTCCTCTTCCCACACGGGCCTCCTCCCATCCCCCCTCCTCAGCTGACCCCCCTTTCGAACCCCTATCGCTTCCCAGCGCGGTTTTCACATCCTCAGATCAGGCGCCCCCCGCCTCTTTCCATTCCTCGACCCTTCCCTCCGCACCCCTGGCGGCCCAGCCTAGCCCTGGCGTCGCCGTTCCCGGGGTTTCCTCTCGGACGGAACAGGGCATTCCCTCCCCTCCCCTTCAGACCGAGATCGGCGCGGAGGAGGCGCTCCCCCTGATCGGGGAGCAGCATCCGCACCATCCCCCTCAGTATCCTCGGTTTATCCCTTCTCCCTTCCCACTCCTGGCAGGTCGCCCCCGGCCGACCCCGTAACCCTCCTGTCCAGTCTCGGTCTTTGCCCATCCCTGCCTGCTCCACCGTCTTCCCGTGGTGGGACCATGGATCCTCTATCACCCGCAGCAGCACAGTCGTCTTTTGCCGCCAAGCTGCACCCGGACTTAGCTTCCTCGAAAAGTCCCTTTATCCCCGACGTCACTCTTCCGGCCATTGAGTTCTATCAGGATTCTCCAGTTCCCGTGGTCCCTTTCTCCGACCTGGAATTGTCTTCTTTGTCATCCTTTTTCCCCCACACCTTCATCCTCAAATTCTCTACCGGGTGCCCCAAACTATCCAGGGTGCAGGAGGCGATAGCCAGTTGGAGACTTTTGTCGGATTATCGAGTGGCCCTCCTGGAATCCAGACATATTCTTCTACACCTCTCCTCCGACTGCGACCACAGGACCGTATGGTCAAAGGGCACTTGCAGGATCGATTCCCACCAGATGAAGATAATCAAATGGTCACTAGAATTCAACACCAAAGTTGACTCAGCGATGGTCGACGCCTGGGTAACCCTGCCTAACCTACCCCTAATATTCTTTGTCCCAGCGGCACTCAAGCGTATTGCCAATTCCTTCGGGACGTATGTGGCAACGGCGCCTGAGACCAGTAACCTCACCAAGGCTCATTATACTAAAATCTGCGTGGAACTCGATCTCACCTCAGAACCACCAAATTTTATTACCATCGAGCTGGGCAACCAGACCGACACACAATAAATCCTCTACGACAACCACATTATGTTCTACAACTACTGTCATTTAAGAGGTCATCTATCAAAGCACTGCCACCGCCTTCACCCAGAACTCAAAAAGAAATCAGACCGAAAAAACAACGAGCAAACAGAGGGGAGAACTCTTAGGCCACCCCTTCTACCACTTCCGAACTCGCACACGCAATTCGGTTCCAGCGACGGCAAGACAGACAAGAGCGAGTGCCCTAGCAAAGCCCTGATCCCCTTCACCACCCAACAAATCGCTCTCTCCAACCAATTTGATAATCTATAGTCAAGTAATCCAGAACCTACAAAATCTGACTGCCCTCTAGCTGCTTCACTCCTCGCCGAGATATTGCCCAACCCCCCTATTACAGAGGGAGGAGAGGAGATCTCTGATACTAGCAAGACAGATCGACAATACACCAAAGTGGACCTTGTCGAAGAAACCCTGGCTATCATCCATCGCGATACTGACCGACAACACACCGGTGCAATCCCAGTAGAAGAAGCTCTCGTAATCCTAGGGCCAGACCAAGCAAGGAGAGGACTTCAGGTCCAAGCCGCAAGTTACCCTCTCCAGCAAACTATTTTTCTGTTGGAGAGTGCCAACGACTCCTTAGCTATCCCCACTGAGGATCCCACCATGGACTTCGCTGGAGAATTGATAGGCCCACCCACTATCAATCTCGAGCAATCCACCAACGACCCTCCCACCTTGTCTAAGGCGGAAACGTCTACCTCATACGGGAAAAATACCAAGATAGAAATCGCCGAAACAACAACCATCCAAACCAGATCCGCAGCCAAGCGGAACAAAAAACCCTCCCACAACCTCATTAATGCTTAACATCCTATCCTGGAACGTCCGCGGTCTGGCGAACAAACCTACATTAAGGAGAATTTCTAGCCTTCAGAAAATCAACAAGATCGATATCCTCATCATTATTGAACCCAAAATTTCCCCCAAAAGATTAAAATCAATCCAGCTCTAGCTGGGCCTTCCCTCACCCATAACAAGCAGACACGACATTTGGATCTTCGGCACAAAATACGTCAACATCGGAGTCATCCAGGACTCCTGGAAAGCCCTTTCCTGCTGGGTGGAATACCCCATGCTACCAGAGCGTGCTATTCTCTCAGCGGTCCACGGCAGCTGTGATATCGCAGAGCGAAAACACCTCTGGAATGACCTTCTTGACATCTACCTCCACAACATCAACTCCCCTTGGTTTTGTATAGGGGACTTTAATGCGATCACCAGCAGAGAAGAGAAAATTGGAGGCCGACCCCCTCTCATATCGGCCATGTAAGACTTCAAAAACTTCATCTTCAACGCTCATCTCGCCCCTCTCCAGTTCAACGGTAACGCGTTCACCTGGTGCAACATGAAGGAAGGTGAACGCCGTCAATACTTCCGACTGGACAGAGCCCTCACGAATGCACTATGGCACGGAATGGGGATTAATACCAAACTGTCCCACCTCAACTCCACCGAATCTGACCACGACCCTCTGCTGATTGAAATAAAAAACAATACCATTCCACCCAAAAAGAACTTCCAATTCCTTGACTTCTGGACCGACCACCCCCAATTTTTGGGCATCGTTGAGAAAGCATATAATCGTGATGACCCTCCTAACCCCCTCATTTGGGTGAGCAACAAGCTCAAAGCCACGACGAAAGCTCTATCTAATTGGAGCAAACGTGCCTACGGGGATATTTTTCAGGCCGTTCGGGTTGCCGAGGACAATGTCACCCGTGCTAAAACTATATTCGCTTCGGACCAGTCACCCACGGATAGGAAAGCCCTGAATCTCACCAAGGCTATGCTCAAATTCAGGCTCAAAGTGGAGACAGACTTCTGGAAGCAGAAAGCGAGGTTGAAATGGGATAGCGAGGGGGATAAAAATTCAAAAAATTTCCACGCCTGCGTCAATGGCCGCAGACACAAACTATCGATTCACCATACTGCTGACGAGAATAGGAACATCATCACAGACTATAAGAGCATCCAAGCGGCCGCAGCGGATTTCTTCTCCCAATTATTCTCCAAAGAAATGGTTCACAAAGACAGATCCTTCCTGGAATAAATCCCCAGTCTCATTAATGATACCGACAATACCAAGTTGGAGCACCCCCTAACCGAACAGGAAGTAAAAGAAGCAGTATGGGCTCGGAACGAGCACAGTGCACCCGTCCAGACGGCTTCTTGGGTGTCTTCTTTTGTACCTGTTGGGATATTATCAAGCAGGACATCACCGAAGCGGCAATCGCATTCCTCGAAGGTACTACATAACCCAAAGCCATATCAAGCGCCAAGCTGATCCTCATCCCGAAAAAAGAAAACCCTGAATCCTTCCACAATTTTTGACCCATCAGTCTTTGTACTTTCACCAACAAAATTATCTCCAAGATCATCACCACCAGAATGGCAGAAATGCTCCCCAAAATCATCTCTGAGGAACAAAGCGACTTCATTCGTGGGAGGAACATCCAGGACAATATTATGCTGGCCCAAGAGTTAATCACCTGTATGAAGTTTTCAGAAAGAGGGGGCAACATCGTCGTCAAAATTGACATGGAGAAAGCTTACGACAGACTAGATTGGCAATTTATGATCTGGGTCTTCAGAGGTTTCAGATTCTCGAAAAATTGGACCAACACCGTGTGGAGATCCATCAGTAACTCATGGTTCTCCACGGTTATCAACGGTCAAACCGAGGGGTTGTTCAAATCTAGCTGCGGTGTTAGACAGGGCGACCCGTTATCTTCCACTGTGTTTATCATAGCAGCAGATGTCCTGAGCAGAAACCTTAACAACATAGTCAACACTCCAAACTTTCAGCACTATCACACATCCAGCGGATGCCCGATCATCACCCACCTAGCCTTCGCCGACGATTTACTCATCTTCTCTTCCGGGGAAGCAGGAGCTATGGAGGTGGTCCACAACACCCTGAAGAGGTACTCTAGAGGTTCCGGGCAGAAGATCAATCACTCCAAGAGCGTTATCTACGCACACCACAGCATCAAAAGAGAGTACGCAATTAGCCTCTCCAACTCAACATCCTTCTCAGTGGCCCACCTCCCGTTCAACTATCTCGAATGCCCTCTTGTGTACGAAAAATCTAACGTTGGCATCTTTGAGAACTTGATCACAAGAATTAGAAACAAACTAAAGGGGTGGCATAATGCCACTTTATCCCCAAACGGCAAGATGATCCTCATCAATAATGTGCTCACTTCCATTCCAATCCATACTCTGGCAGCGTGATCCCCGCCTAAGAAGGTTCTCTCTTCGATCGAGCAGATCTTTTATAATTTCTTTTGGGGACACAACAAAGGTCAAGACAAACACCACTGGGCTAGCTGGGAATCCATGGCATATCCTACAGAGGAAGAGGGTCTGGGATTCACCAAACTCACACACATCGTTAAAGCTTTCTCGATAAAATTATGGTGGAAACTTCGCACGTGTAAGAACTTATGGACCAGGTTTATGCATGCCAGGTACCTCAAACGCATCCACCCTTCAGTAGCCTCTGCCAACTGCAGAGCCTCTGCGGCCTGGCATCATATCTTAATCGGTCGCGACCTCGCCGAGCCGGCAATGAGACTCCAACTGGGTGGCGGCGAGTCGGATCCATTCCTGGAGTGTTGGATTCGGGACAGTTTAATCTCGAGTCTTGTGGCGACCCCTAGTAACAGCAGGATCAGAGACATGTGGAACTCCACTTACAACGATTGGAACTGGGACAAGATTTGCGAATGGTTTAGTAATGAAAGGTGGACAGCATCCGCCTGTACGGACTTAGACTCGGTCGCGATGCCGACGAGCTGCGGTGGTCGTTTGAGGCCTCTGGGGCATTTTCGGTAAGATCGGCGAGACTCGCTATCCAAGGGAACGGCCAGCCGCATCATTCAATCGTACGCTATTGGCATTCCTGCATCCCTAAGAAGTGGTCTTTCCTCATGTGGAGAGTCATTAGGAAGAAACTGCCGACGGACGAGATCCTTAAATCCATCGGTATTAACTTAGCGTCAGCCTACAATTGTTGTGCTGATCGTCAAGAAGAGACTATTGACCACATCTTCAGGGAGGGAAGTTTACCAGACAGGATCTGGAGGACCATCAACCGACTCTACAATATAGTTCCAGGAGGTGGCCGCTTCCACGATCTGGCGGACAACTGGGGATCAGCTTCCCACGGCCACCAGATCGTTGCAGCGGCCGCTACGTGGGCGATTTGGAAGAATCGCAACAAGGCGAGATACGAGGGTAACCAATACTCAGCCGACCAACTCATTAAGGAAATATTCCGGCAATGCCGCAAAAGGAGTTCCATGTGCTCCCACAGTTCGAAAGCATTCTGGTCCTCTATTCTCCCCTAGCTTTAGGGGGTCGAGCTGCCTCCTCCCCTCTTAGATCCCTTTTGCGGTATACTTGTGTAGGCTTTTGCTTTATGTACCTTGTATACGTGGTCTGTCTTCGGCATTTTAGGCCGTGATTAATAAAAGAAGGGGTTTTATATATATATATATATATATATATATATATATATATATATATATATATATATATATATATATATATATATAAATATATATTAAAAAATATATTTATTTATTTTTTTAATATATATATATATATATATATATATATATATATATATATATATATATATATATATATATATATATATATATATGTATATATATATATATATATATATATATATATATATATATTTATATATATTTTTATATATATATTTTATATATATATATATATATATAAAATATATATATATATATATATATATATATATATATATATATATATATATATATATTTTATATATATATATATATAAAATATATATATATATTTTTTATATAAAAAAATATATATATATTTATATATATATATTTTTATATAAAAAAAAAAAAAAAAAAATATATATATATATATATATATATATATATATATATATATATATATATATATATATATAAAATATATATATATATATATTTTATATATATATATATATATATATATATATATATATATATATATATATATATATATATATAAGCACACATTATACATTAGTATATAATACTATGTTAATCCTAATTGAAATCAAGAAATTACATATTTTCAAAATTCAAAAATATTAAATATTAATAATTCATTAGCTATTTAATGATAAAAATACAATTAAACATTTATAAAATATTAAAAATAAACATAAAATATAGGGGGTTTACACAACAGTCACTGTAACCCACTCCTCAATAGCCTTCTCAACCGGTGTGTCAGCAACCGGTTCGTCCATAGTTTCCTCGACCAAACACAGAACAGGTGGCTCGAGCATAATCTCTTCAGATGGTCCTGGAGAGACTACATTGGAGGGTTCTTCAACTGATTCGTCAGCAGCCTCCTCGACCAATTCCTCCTCCTCAGTCGGACCCTTAGGGGTTTCATCGACGGGCTCATCAATAGCACCGTCGATAGTGACCGCCTCTACTGGAGCCTTGGCGGGAGGCTCATTAGTGACCGCATTGCCTTGACCAGCCCGCTCGTCGGCAATGCCTACCACTGGATCTCTGACATTCTATTCAACTACCACTCGGGGTTGAGGTGCAATATACGGCAGGGCTAAATCTTCCAACACTGGTCCCTCGATGCCTCTGTAAGGAAGAGGCTCCCGTAAGGAACCAGCAGATGCGCCTTCAACATTGTCGGCCGATCGACCCGTCTCAAGCCTGGGTTCCCGAACGGTACTTTTGCGAAATACGAAGCCAACCTTGGGTATTACCACAGAACTACCCCTGAAAGCCATTACCTCATAGTCAAAAGAGACAGGAGAAGGAACCTCCTCTGCCTCAGTGGTTGGGCCCTCCTCAGGGACATGGTACTCCTCTGATTGCTCCAACGTCTCCCTCGCCTGCACCAGCAAAACATGGACAAGTGAAAAGCCGCGAGTGAAAATTCGAATCAAAAGGGAACTAAAACTTACCCGTGAGGTCGACACAACAGATGGCGCGCTAGGCCGCAAGGTAGCACGACCCTTAGATGCCACTCTTTTATCCTGTTTTGCCAAAAGAAGGGTTTGCCGCCGGACGAGCTTGACGTTTCAGTGGAGAGCTCAGGGGCGCCACATTTTCCCTTCGCTCCCGAGAGGCACTAGAATCATCCGAAGACCCATACCCTGCAGCTTCAGATTTCTAAGACCGCCGCTGGGGCCTCTTAAACTTCGTACCCACAATAAATCTCCGTTCTTGGTCATAACCCGAAGAGAAGTTATTCACCAAACAATGGAACTTTACAGCGGAATACAAGATGCAGGGCTTCCCATGCATCTCAGGGAGTGTAAACGCTGCCCCAGTGGATCTAGCATTATAATAACCCCAAGCGCGGGCGCCATCCAACAAGCTGACTTCATAGCCAAGACATGGACTTGGGTTATCCATCATAGTCTGGTTGTAGCCAAACTGTCGTGCAAATTGGCTCGGCAGATATGGCTCCCGGTATACCTTGTTCTGACTCTGGTACACCAAGTACGAAGGATGAATGGATAACAACCAGCAAAAAGCACCGGTAGTCAACTCGCCCCTTTCTCCAGAGCGTCAACCAGCTCATCACCTGCCTGATGGCCACCATAGAAAGGCGAGACCCTGCTAAACCTATAACCATTCAAACGGTGTATTGCCTATTTACATGCAGGGATGCCATCGTGAACCCACTTCACCTTGTGATAGTTGGGCAAGAGCGCATCCCCCTCCTCATGACCGTCTATGGTGGCGAAAACAATTAAACTAGTATGATGCAGTGCCAACCAGGCCATCAAATAATGATAGGGCAACTCCGCTCGAAGAAACATGCTGGCATACCCACGATACACTATTATTGTTTTTTAGAGCTCTCGTAGGCCTCGAAGAGTGTTGTATACCATGGCAGGAAGCAAAGCGAGAGAATGCCCGAAAGCCAACATCACAGTCGGCACGATAAGCTCCCTACTAAGCCGCCCCACGGAGCCTGAGACTCCAGAAACCACAGCCTTCCTCAGTCACATTATCAGAAAGGCAACTAGCGTCGCTTTTCGACTCACGGCAGTCAAATTTTGGTAAAAAAATAGCTACGGACTATGGAGTTGGGCTTTCCCTCAGCATCCAGCAGGGGAGCTGACACCTTTGCCTTCACCGCCATACCCTCTACCTCGGCAGTGGTATACGCCCTGTGAGTGGTAAAGCGAACCGTTTCGTACTCCGACGGCTCCTCGGTAAAGAAGTACTTTCTCCTTACATTAAAGTGAGGCTGACCATTTGTAGAGTCTTGGCGCACACACACTTGATGATGGAAAAGCACTTCTTTGTGCACAGCCATCATCTCGGGGTGCTTGCCTTCCAGCCCCATGAGCTCATCTGGGCTAGGGCAGTACTCTTCATACGGGTTCTCACCCCAAGAAAGTTTTGAAATGGCGAACATCTCATGGAGGGCCAATCCCATCTCTCCACACGGTATAAAGAAATTTCCGGTATGGTGATTGTACAACTCCAGCAAAGCCAAGAACAGAGATTGGTTGATGGCGATTCCATGCTCAATCGCCTTTATGGCACGGCATAAGGAAATACTACTCAGGTCCTTCTTAAAAGTACTTAACACCTACCGGGTCAAGTCACCCTACTTTTTGTCGGAGTGAACCCAGCCCTCGACCCAGTAGCCGTCCGTCGGATACGTACAGCCGGCCGCCAGAAGCCTGTCGGCAAAAATAGAAGCGCCAAACGGATGCACATCTGTAGGAAGATCGTTGAACCTATGACCCGAAAGTAGCACCCATAAGGTATACGATGCACCACCCCGAACGTGCGTAAAAGTATCCCTCCCCTTGGAACTCTTGTCTACCTTGAAGCAGCCCGAGATGAGACCCCCCCGACTAGGGGTCATATTCCACTCCATACGCCATCTTTTGACAAAACAGGAAAAGACGGACAGCGACACGTGTCATTCGGTTGTCGGAACATGTAAGGGAAGGCCATTGTTCTCAAAATACCAAGTTATCTTGAGAACAAGGAGGTCTGTCTCCTTCAGAGCCAACTGATCACCAAAAAGTAACTGAGGCTTTAGCATCCCCGCATTAGCGTCAATAGAGGGTGTCAGCCTCCCCTGATCCAGCATACGATAAAATTACCCCAAACGCTGCTCATGTATCTGATCCAGTCGCCCTTCTAGTTGATCTTCGGCGATCAACCTCCTAGCTGGTTCGACGAGCTCCTGGTCGACTTTTGTCCCTAGCGCACAGATGAAGAAATCATGGAGAACCTCAATAAAGAGGGAAGTGGTCACAGAAACTACATAAAACGAGAACAAAAGTGTGAGATATATTCAAGTGAAATGAACAATCCATACAGATAGTACTCAGTAACATTACGTTTTAGCAAAATAGCATCCATACAGGTATGGTATTGGAATACTGCACATCATCAAGGAAACATCAGCGTAGATACTACTTAAATAGAACTGTGTTTCAGCAAGCGAGCATCCATGTAGGCACTGTATAGTAATCCTGCGCATCAGCAAAAACTTCAGCACATCTTGCGGTCGTTACTATGTGAAAGTAGCGACCATGTGCATCGGTTGAACAAGGCTTCAGCGCATCTACAAGTACTCCTCTAAAGAGCGAGTATCCATGCACATCGACAAGAAAAGCTTTAGCACATCTACGAGACGATACTCCAAAGAGCAGTCGCTCATGTGCATTAACAAAATAGAGGATCAAAGTTTATTACTTGCGACAGGCGGTCGCACATCGCTATGACTACGGCACCGACGGCCGGTGAGTCTTCAACATCGACGGCCTATGAAGCAGGCCACTTTCCTTTAGCTTTTTTCGTGCTCATCGCTACCGCTTCGAAAGCTTTTGGGGTTCTTGATTTCTTTGGAGCCATGGCGGAAAGCTAGGATTTGAAGGAAGAAGAAAGCTCTGACAAAAAAAGCTTCTGTTGGAGGAAGAAAAAAGGAAACTTTTTCTCTCTCCAAACAGCCACTACTTATAGGGTACGGCCACGTCAGCAAAAGAAGACAAAATGCTTCATGTTTGAGGAGACTCTTCGGACGACGTAGGAATTAAAAGCTAAGCTCATGATGGTCGTTTCCTAGAAACGAGGAGTTGTGATCAAAATTTTAATGAAGCGACGGCTCAAGGTATTTAATGCCGAAGGCTAAGCGTGACAACAGCCTATCCATTAGCGTGCTTGGCATTCGCTTGCAAAGGACGTGTCATGTTTCTGTTCAAAGTATTTCGAGCTTGGCTCAAGTTCGAAACACTTTGAAGGGGGTCTTGTAGAAGCATGAAAAGCACAGACATATCAAAAATGTAGATGATAATACTTGCTACACATGGTTTCAGAAATTGTTCTTTATTAAAATTATGTCTACAAAGATCTATTACAGATTCTTCATGATTACATATGAAGACTAGAACACCTAAAGTCTACAAGTGGACAATCTTCTTCACAAGTGCGCAGGCCCCAGACGCGCAGCCTGTCAAAGTGAATCACTTCCTCGTCAGAGCAAGCCGCTTCCTAGCCAGACGCGAAGGAATACCAATATGGCTAATAAAGCAGCCATTGGCCCAAGCCAGAACGTAGCTCTTGCTCACCACACTACTGCGACTCCTGAGCATGGCAGAGTACAACCTGTGGCTCTTCGGATTGGCAATCAATCAAAATTCGGAAGCTTGGATCTCGAAGACCTCTAAGATGTTATTCAGGTTCAAACTCCTCATGCCAAACGCTCAAGTTCATCTTAAGATCCAGCAGCAGTTCTTCTTTAGGGACAGCTTCTTTGAACGAAGAGATCCACAACCAACAGTCGACTTGTGCAGGGCCAACGGCCATTCGAAGCCAAGTCAGGATCGAGCATGATGGTAGGAATGCTAAGAGACAGTGGATGTAACCCTTCAGAAAAGCTTCCTTTTATATAGGCTGAGTGCGGTCCAACCCACATGCCATGTGGCCATCGGTAAAAGACTCCCTAATTTATAGGATGAACCTAAGACTCAACACAATGAATCTCATTTGATAGGTTCATTTGACTGAATCCTAGGCCATAAGCCTCTTGAATTCCCTAAATGATGGCAGCAATTAAAGAAGAGGATGACTGACTCATCCGTTAAAAGATCTGTCATTTAATTGCTCTTATGACTTCGACAAAGCTAGCTCCTTCAAAAGTCAGAAGCATAGTCACGTCGGTTCAATCTAGAAGCACAGTCCGTTCAACGGCTCCCTCATCTGACACTTTGTTGCCTCAAGCACAAGTCTACCCGTCGCCAAAAGCGTAGAGACTCCATTGACTTCGAAACACAGTCTACTTGTCACCAAGAAGCGCAGTGACTCCATCATCTTCGAAACACAGTCTTCTCGTCGCCCTAAAGGACAATGACCCCGTCGTCTTTGAAACATAGTCTACTCGTCGCCCCAAGGCACAGTGACTCCGTTGCCTGAAGCACAGTCTCTTCGTCGCCAAGAAGCGCAGTGAGTCTGTCGTCTTCGAAACACCGTCTACTCGTCGTCCAAAAGTGCAGTAACTCTGTCATCTTCGAAATATAGTCCACTCATTACCTAAGCATGCAGTGACATCCAAGCTTCACCATGAGTGCAGCTCACATAGAAGTGCAGTCCTACGAGGTGACATGGTTTTACGTAGATAGACGTGTTCTTATATCTTTTCGAATATCACCCAATTAGTTTGTTTAAACCACCGCTGTTAAGATAGAACAGAGTTTGATTCTGTTGATAAGAGCAATATCCTATTGGTTTGTTTAAACCACAGATAAGGACGAAGTTTGTTCTTATGGACGAGGGCCATACTCAATCGGTTTATTTAAACCAATGGCCCCCTAAGATATGACAAAATCCAACTACAGGGATAGGAACAGAATCTTCTCAGGTTCATCCGATCAACAATAAACATATGCCACGTGTCATTTGTTCAGTTATGTTGATAATTCTCCCAAGTTCTTGATAAAGGAGAATCCCAACTTCCACCATGTGTCAGCTCAGCAGTAACCCTTATCGTGTAACCTCGAGATTCTCTTATATCCCTATGTGCAGTGTTCCTGCACAATCCTTATGCACATCGTATATGTGCTTCCCTATAAATAGAAGGATTTTTCCTTCGATAAAGAGGCTTCAAAATATTCACAACTTTGGCGTCCTCTTGACTGGCAACCCTAGACTTCCAATCACAAGCACCCGAAAGCCAGGACAAGTCCAACTCGTCGTCAGATCGTCAACGGAGTAAAGGAGCCACTGCAGTATTCGATCTCCACCGTCACACTTTCCTAGAAAATTTTGTACTTAGATCTTCTATTTAGGAATCGATTATACTCTTTACATGTTTAAAATACAGAAAAGTTTGTATAACCTTTTGTCATGGCAAACAATTATCACACAATAATGACAAACACACAATCCTCTCCTCTCCTCTTCCTGCGTGGCCGACAACCCCTGTTCCTTTCTCAGGCCGCTGCCTAGCCGAGCTCACCCCTAGCCATCCTCTCCTATGCACTCTTGTTCGCTGTTACGCCACCAATGCCACCACCTACTGCTGCCACCACCATTCCATTACCATCAAATACTTCTACCCGATTTCTTCAACCATACCACACAACCTCACCTGAGCCCCAGTCGTCGAGCCGCACCAACGTGCCCTAGCCACCAGTAACTGTCCTAGAGCTAGCACACATCCACCACTACCATAGAGCTCCGTGCCGTCGGCCATTCCAGATTTGGAGCTCCGTCGACCGTCGAACTCAGATCGGAGCAGAACCAGCCTCCGCGCTCGACACCGGCCAGTCAACCCATGTCTTTCGAGTGCCGTGCTCCGCTGTGTTGCTTTACCGACAGTCGATCCTTACGCCAAACGTGCGTTCGTGCTCCGTCTCAGCGCCGGCGGTCGCGCCTCCAACAGTCATCGCCGGATTCAGCACCGCCTCGCCGAAACATGGTGAGCCACCCTCTCTCGACCCCTCCTCCACTCTCTCTTCTCTCCCAACCCCTCTCTCCCGATCCATTCTTCTCATTTTTATTCTCTCCCTCTCTCTTTCGCTCTCTTCCTTTTACAGTTTATATATATATATATATGTATGTATATTTTTTAATTTTATATATATATATATATATATATATATATATATATATATATAATATAAGTACAGTATATATCCAATATACTGTATATATATATCCAATATAACACTAACCAACCGATCAGAAAGGTCCTCAGACAAATCCGAAAAATCAGAAGATTATGTAAACACGCCAGGGAGGGATTTTGGAACTCCCTGTCCATCTGATTAGTTTTGGGGAAACGAGTCGTTCTTTGCTCCCTCCTGCTTTTCTTTGCCATTCAGCAGTTTTGTGCCTACTTGTAATGGCTTCGGCATTTTGCGCCTGTACATGAATAAATTCGAGGTTCTGGTAAAAAATTAAAATTATATATATATATATATATATATATATATATATATATATATATATATATATATATATATATATATATATTCATTAATGAATAATATATATAACATATATATGTTATTCTATAAATATGCATATATGGGCTCTTAGCCCTACATTGTATATGTCAATTTGGACTTTTTAGCCTACAGTATTTTGTGTTCATCTCAAAATGGGCTATTAGCCCAACATTGTTGTCTAATTAATAAAAAGGGCTTTCTAGCCCTAAATTATTTTAATTAGTTATTCTAAGGCCTGTTGAGCCTATATTACTATTAATGGGCTTCTAGCCCTAAATTACCTATCATGAAGGGCCATTGGCCTTATATTATTTTATTGTACATTTTATTGGACTTTTGTCCTATATTATTTTAACGAAGTTGAAAATGGGCTTTGAGCCCTACATTGGGCCTTTAGCCCTAAGAACACAAATTGTGACAAAAATGGGCATTAAATGCTAAATTTGAATTAGCAATTATTTATGAGTTTCTACTCCTTATTTTTATAGTCAAATAAGTATAATCAATTGACTAAATGACTATAAATAAAGTCTCCTTTAATTTTAGCCATGGGCTTTAAGCCTAAACAATATTTGATTAATTTTTGGTTCATAGCTTTCTAAATAATATGTAAAAATTATAATTTTTTATTAATAAATTTTTTAGCTATAATATGTGATTAAACCCTAAGCTATTTCCTTTTTATCTAATTGCTCAAATCACGATCATGACTAATCAAATCGTTTTCTTTCCTCGATCATCGTGCCGACTTCCAACTCTTGTCTTCTATATATCAATTTGGGCTATTTGGACTATTCTGGACTGCATGGAAATGTTCATTACGTCATCCGAGATCATTTTTTAGAATTTAGCTTCTAAATCATTCTATGTCGACATGTTCATGTCGTCCTTGTCGACAACAACCTTTTAAGGCAAGTACTCTACACCTATGTTACCCATTTCTTAAATATTGCTATAAATGCTTGTGTAGTTAGCATAACATGATTTTGTGACACTTGTAGCTTACACATAGTGTTCTTCATTCATATGCCATGATTTGGTGATTCCATGATCATTATGATCGTACTTTGTGATTTATGTCATGACTTGTGACTTTATGATCATTTCGTGTCGAGACTCGTTTATAAGTACTAGTTGGGAAGGGGAAATACTTTAGTACACATGTGGGCTACCCAGAACTATTCTAGTAGTCTTACTTGATGAATAGCCGACGCATATCACACATGCGTCGTGCCAGATTTTACCCCCTAGTCGCCTACATGTGGAACCCGGTATTTTAAACACTTAGAATAAATGTTTCATTTAAATTCATTCCATGTTAGTCCTGCGTATCATGGTTAGTTAGATATTGTCAGCCATTTATTTACGTAGTCATTATTCTTATCCAATTGCTTATTATTTCCTTGACTACTTGCATGTTTCTTTACTTGGTCTCATTTCTTGACTATTACATGTATTCATAGTTAGTATTTGGTTATGATACGTGTAAGTGGTACTTGCTCCAATCCCTGACTGGATAATTATTTTTAGACGTTATCTCTCTTTGGATCGTGGACCGCTTGATGAACCGTAGGCTCTGGAGCTATTCTTGGAGGATTCAACCATATTTTGTTCTAGTTATTTTCTATCATTTCCTAATCTTACCTTTTACTTTATTACCGAATTTTTCTTCGGTATCTCTTGCTATTATTGTATTAAATGTGATCAAACACTTTGAATCTCTGTCATTTGTTTATAGTAAAATTGTTTGCCTTTCCATAGTTCCCTCCTTAGTTATTGTGAATGAGTTACTATATTAAATCATGTTATCTTGAGGTATAGACAACACACTACCGCCGATGTTGCAGCGTAGGCTGAACGTGCCTCGCGACCCATACACGAAATATGTGGGGCCAGGTTGTGATACACTTTTATGGTGGCCCATGCAGGTCCCGTCTTTGCAACTAGTGCAAAGTCATAGTGGTACTTAAGTTATTCATTCCACTATGAGCCTGTAATATTCTAGATGGTTATAGAATAGGAAACTCATTCACAAAATAGAATTTTCGATCATTTGATCATCTTCATAAACACTACCATGAATTACTTTGACTTGGTCTTCCTAGTTGATGATATCCACTCTTAGCCCTCAATCATATTTGATAAATTGACCACTTAAGTCTGTTTCCACACTAGGATGATTTTTATGGATCATGTGTATATTTTGATAACAAGGCACGACCGCAATTAGAAGTAATTTTGGATTATCAATTTTTTTTTCCTTTGAAGATTTTCGGTTTATTTGACCCTTAAAGGTTTTTGTTATATTTTTAAGGATTTTAAATGACTAGGATATACTTTAGGGAGAACAAAAATATTGAGGATAATTTTGGTGAAATAGAATAATATAAGGAAGAATATGATAAATTGAAGGATATAGAAATTTATTACTCATGGATGATCGATTATTAGCAATATATGGATAGATGTCTAGATTTGAGCAAATTACTTAGTCTATGGGGATAGAATATATTTATTTGAGCTTAAAATTATTGTATCTTTGAATATCATTTAAACTTAAGAAATTACAAAGTGTTGATTGGAAAAATTATCTTTATTTGGAAAATAAGGATTTTGTGAATATCAAAAGTCGATTTCATTGAGTAGTGAATTTGGTAAGACGAATAAGTACCTGAAAGTTTTGATCTATAAAGTGAGCATTTCTAGATTATAAATTTTGAAGGAAGGAAAATAATAAAAATATTAAGGATTGATTTTCGTAAAAGGATGAGGGCATTGTGATACAATTTTTTTTTTGATTAGTGGACTTGAAGGAGAAAATATTACAAGACTGCGCATTCAGGGTCATAAAAAGGAATAATGGGTGTATTAGACCCACTAGATGTAATTTCTTACCTGATCATGACCATGATATGCATAGTAGTGTTTCTGACCATTTATATGTATGACCTTATCCTTATGTCCAAGTCTTGTTTGTATTCCAATTTGTCCTTTCTACCTTATCTTAGCTAATCTTCCAACTTTCCTACATTTTTAGAAATGTCAACTTTGACCCAGCCTAGCCTTCTAGAAGAGAGTGCAAGTGATAAGACCTACATGGAAGAAGTTTCAAGTGATACCATGCTTCTGACACCGAATTTTGAGGAACCAAAAGAATACAAGACCCAGGTTATTGAAGTTTTGAAGGACTTGATGAATGTTTATAAGAAGCAAGAAAAATACTACAACAATTGATGGAGACAGTTCAACACCAAAAAGGAGAACCCAAACTCAAAAGATCTATAGATAGCATCCACTCTGAACCCTTAAATTGCCCCAATATCCATCACATGACCATGCCTCAACCGCATCAACCTTTAGGACATCAAAAGCAAATTCGGAAGACTGAAATTTGTGCATATTGCAGAAAGCCAGGACACAAGTGGAAAGAGTCTAGGAGAATGAAGCAATGCTTTCATTGTAGGTCATAGGAGCACAGTATCAAGAATTGCCCACGAAATAAACGTCAAGGCAAGTTCATCTAGGAGCAAAATAGCTTGATCATCAAAAAGGAGATAATACTATCATGGGAAATTGAAGACTATTCCAGGGGATTCTAGAGTATAACCATTTGTGATAGAAGAGTTGATAGGTGACGGAATCATGATCTTGTTAGAAGCACTTCTGGACTGTAATTGAGGAATGATGACTAGTTAAAACCTTGTAGTAGTTGTAGGGTGAGATGATTATCTATTGTTCACTTCCTTTCAGCATATCTTGCCTTTTAATCATCATTTGACTATAATAAAGTTTTTATTTTTCATATCCTTGTACTCAACCTTGTATTGTATTTAATCCCATTTTAATCATGACCAAATGCTTTGGATTATATTCCTAATCGTGCCAAAATCTTTCTGAATCGTGATATCGATTATATCTCTTAAACATATCTAGATTAGATCTATCCCTAATCGTATCCAAATTCTTGTCATGCCTAGATGACTTTGAATAACTAAGTGATTTAGAACTTTGACCATACTTTGATCCTACCCTTAATCATGCCCAAGTCCAATCTTCGATTATGCCTATATGTTTTTAGTTCTGATCATTAATCGTGCCTAAAATCATAACTAGGTTCTATCTGACTATATCCTATCTTAGCCATAACCTTATCCTTGAACGTTATTAGTCATATGACTTTGCATGACTATGCGGCATTGATTCCATACAATGATGTTATCCTTAAATCGTGCCTAAACTTTTATCTTTAATCGTACCCATATGACTTCAATTTTGAATTGATCGTGCCTTAACCACTCTATGCATAGGTTATCACTTGATTTCTACTTCATCATGACTAATGATCATAATTCTATATCATACCTAGAAGATTGAACTTATTTCTTAATCATGCTTATTGGATTTGAATCCATCATACCTAAATCGTGCCGTATTTGATCATGTCATATTTGATCTTGCCTAAATAATTTTGATCTTGCATAAATAATGATTATAATTCTACATCGTGCCTAAATGATTTTGACCGTATTCGATAATCATCTTGATCATGCTAATTTTAATCATAAACTAAATAATTCTGAATATCCTTAGTCGTGCCAAATTGGCGCATTTTATTGATCATACCTAAGTAAATCTAACTATCTTCTTGACCATACTTTGATCCTAGTTTTGATCATGACCATCTTAAATTTCAAGGACAAAATTTTTCTAAGGTGGGTAGATTTGTAACCCCATGATTTTGATCTCAAAATTTTTTGAACTTTTATGAAATTATTTTTCTAAACTTTAGGAAATACTTTTAGTGCCAAAATCTTAATTTTATTTTCAAAACTTTTGATCATGTCTTGCGACTAATTATTTTGAACCTAATTAGCTAATCGTGATTCGATCAGTCACATGAGCCCATGGGTTTTAGTTATGGCCCATGGCCTATTACTATTTGTTAGCCTAATTGATTAGCTAATTAATTATGCTGGTTAGTGGTCCATGGCAAGCTAAGCTATGAAGCCTCATAGAACCTTCCTCCCCTTCCATATTTCCTTTATTACCCTCTTTTTTTACAACTATAGTTGTGCCATGCTTGGCTCCTGTCACGACCCACTCCTGAATAATCGGATACGAGTCGGACACACCCAGCCTACGTTGTAGACGCAACGTAGTAAGCTGTACTGAATATCTGAAAACTTTCCAAGATGTGATAAAATCCAAATCACAGCATCTAATACGTTCCAAAGTTCATTACAACACAATGTCCAAAAGTAAAGTCTATTATACAAAATAAAACTAGATCTAAATGTCAGCAGCAACTCCTAGGTTCTGAGTTATAGTGTCGTCCTGATCAACTAAGATCTCGGGCTCTTGCCCATAGAAGGTCAAACATCTAGCCTCAAGCTCACATATAACATATCCAGTCAGGAACGGAGCAAAGTACAATCTATAATAATAAAATAAATACAACATGTGAACAAGTAAGAGACAATTAACATGATGAACATGAACTGCAAATGCATAAAATAATAATATGAAACATGTAGCAAAAGATCTTGACATGTGATTTGAAATACATACTATAATATGTGACGGACTGGGTAAAGATCATGAATAAGAACAAGTAATGGTACGACATAAATTCCACGTGCACAGGTGTGAGATTTAAGCTATCAACATGAATCCTAAATTGGGCTTGGTCACATATCTGCAATTTTTCCTCTTCCCCAGATACAAGTAAAGATCATGAACCAGAGTATAAGACCAAGTCATGTAACAATGTGTCCAATATGAAAGACCATAACATTAAGTAAATGAGTCAGAATCATAGAAGTACTTGCCTTGTCCTTGCAAATCAATGTGTCTCTCAGTCTCCACTGAGAGTTGGGCAAGAATAGGTTAGATTCTAACAATGAGATCATCTAGCTTATCTATTAGCTAACTATCCCTAAACTAGCTATTTATATAATACCAGTAACTATCTCTAAAGACTAGCAATATTACTAATCAAATATATAGATAATGCTAGCAAGAAAATAATATTATAATAATTAGAACTTGAAAATAATTTACTTTGATAAATAAATATTTAAGAATATTTTTACTAGCAAAATATTATATAGATACTAGCATATTTAATAATCGTAGCAAAAATAGATTTTAGTAAAACATTAACAAAATAGTTTTTGGTAAACACTATTTATAGCCAAAATATATTTTAATTAGATAAACATTATATTAATATTTATAAGTAAAACATAATATATAAACATTTTAAGCACACTAATTAGAATCAAGTCTAAATAGGTTAAATTCTCCTTGTAAACTTTATAGAAATATTTATTAATAATACACAGTATAAATAACAGTATAAAATGTGTATACCAAAATATCTATATGTATTCTATACTAAATATATATATACTCATATAATATCATTAGGTATCTATATAGTAGGGCTGGCTTGGCCTAAAGATTAAAATAGCAATAGAATGTTGCTGGACTCTGAGCCCAGCCCACAGAAATTAACCTAAATAAATCAAATGAATACTAAAAAAGCTAGAAGCCCAAGCCCAAACAATGGTTGGGCATGAAGCCTCACCCACAACTGATTTAAGTATACACACAATCGGGCTGGCCCATAATTCATTAGCAAGTTAGGTTTTAAAACCTAAAATTAAGAAGGGAGAGAAACCGCAGCTACTGCACTCTTAGGGGGGAAGAAAAAATGAAAGGGACGAAGAAGGGCGGAGGAGAGTGAAAGGAAAATGAACCAGGGAGAGAGAGGGTGAACGAAAGTGAGAGATGGATAAGAAAAGTGAGTGTCTCACCAGAGAACACGCAGAGGATAACGACCCGGTTAGCCGCTAGTACCAGAAAGGTACGGCATCGGTGGCAGATGCGGTTGTGGCTCAGAAGAAGGTGGCGGCACTCGGAGGGTTAGAACATATCTGGAAATACGATTCATCGAGGTCGTCGGTACGATATCGGGAACGAGACAACCCCAGATCCGTCGTCGTGGAGGATAAAGGCGGCGTTGGTGGGTAGCGCCGCCAGATCAGGTCGCAGAAGCATGCTCGAGCGGCGGTGAAAGATTGAGATGACGCCCGCTGCTCAACGAGGCGGCCGACGGTCACCGAAACTGGTATTCGTGGTGCGACGTTCGATGAGGTCGGAGGAGCAGCGGTATTGCCCAGGAAAGGCGGAGCTCAGGTGAGTGAGTTCTTTTGTTTGAGTAATGTTGATGGTTAGTGGTGGTTGTCGAGAAAAATGGCTGGATCTGGTTGGTTGTGATGACGTTGGTGGAGGCGGTGTTCTGTTGGGGTGACGGTGGTGGTTAATGGTTGCTTGTGTCACGACCCGCACCCAGTGTAAGGGCACGAGAAGTGGGTACGTCTGTAACGCCCCAGTCCCGAAATACTTAGGACTAAGTACGTAGACATGCCAGCTATATATATTCGAAGTATACTCCAATATATGGAACCCTCATATATATATACATGAGCTATGAAATGCAGTAAACCATCATAACTAAATCTCACCCAAAATAAGAGAATAAATATATGATAAAAATCAACATTGAATTTGTTATTTATACAAATGTTGGGCGGAGACAGATCCACTACCAACCATTTAAATGAGAAGAAAAGTACAAAGAAATGATGGATAAAAATGGTAAGAGAAGATCCAAGAGCAGTCCTCCTCTATGTAGAAGGGATGACCATGATCTTGGCTAGAGGACCTGTGAAGCATCATGAAAAGCACACACCTAGGGAGATCACCAGGTCCTCAGAAGGACGTAACAAGATACAGGAAGAACATGCCATAATAAAATAAATATATATAATATGTCACAAGCCACAAGTAAAGTAAATTAGTCCCAATCGTAACAAGATCCAATATCTCTTCTTCGAAACAGTGGACTACCCCTACAACCAAACAAGGACAAGGGGTAGCACACCATTCCGCGATGCGATATTGTTCCATGCTACAAATGGAACGGGGTGACATGACATTGACTAAGGTTACCTAACCATTCTAATGTGTTTATGCAGTTAAGAACAAACCTTTAGTCGCACGGGCCCTGGCTGTAAATAGGATCTTGTATAGTCCCCTCTTGGATACCAGTGATCAAGTGCATAATGTTCAAAAATGTTAGTGGCCAACCTGAGGGGGTCATCATACCCGTATCTCCAGCGGAGCTTCCGGGTTACAAGAGAATGTGCAAAAAAAGCCTATACGATAAGGAAATATTCTCCCCTCCTTATACACCAATCTAAGTTGCATCCGCGATCAGGTACCTCTACTAACTGCTAAGTCTCCTAGCATGCCTCTATTAGCCGTTAGGCCTAACGCATGCGTACGGGTGATTAGCCAACACGTAAGTACCTCTATATGCTACTCATCTCACACATATCTCATGGTACAACTTGTGTCAAGGTTTATACAATACACTACAAATGGTAGTCTCTTAACTCTAGGTTCATATGCAATCAAAAGATAATAGATAAAACAAAGCTAATATCACTGGGTAGGTAGTAAATCATAAACTGTAATAATGGTACAGCTAGAAGAACCGAAAATAAATAAATAGTAATATGCAATAACTCAAGAAAATATAGACTAAATATAAGCAGTAAATATGACAAGATATCTTTCCTCAGGTTGTGTGCAAAAGGGCGACGTCCAATAGCTCGAATCGTCAGAATAGTGAAGCGACGAAAGCCAAATCCTGCATACGTCCTTGGATGGTAAAATATACACCACGAACGTGTTTGGAATAAAAGATATTTCTAGGAAATGCCTGTCCAAATGTCTAATTCTGGAATATGGGTAAAATCATTATTTCGAGTCAAAATAATGTTCGCCGTTGGACCCATTTTATACCGAAACGCATGCCAGTACCTATGGTCTCTAAAGTCATCAAAATATATGTCTATGTGTCCGGTTTGAGGAGACGAACCCAACTAAATGTCCAAAGTTGGATTCCGGTGGCCGTGCACAATTTCGCCCGCTGGAGTGGGTCGCGGGCCCGTCAAATAGGCGTTCCGGTGGACCTTCTCAGAATTGGACCAAACTTGGCACACAGGCCCAAAAAATGATATGGTCCTACTGGCGCAAGTTTTGTCTTCATTTGACGAACGTGCACAAAGTAATTGGAGAATTTTAAAAAAGTCGATACGGTAAATTTTGACAGATACGCATCAAATTCGTCCTGCACACGCAACCAATTTGTGTTCCGTCAAATCTCGCACGTCCGTGAAGTCGATACGTACCTTTTGATACTTTCGGTTCATGACCACGTCGCCCGGTTTGCCGGGACGGACTCCGTATCGAGGTTTTTCGGTGTTTTAAAAGAGATTTTTTTTCCAAGTTCAAACAAGTTTTAAACAGAATATAGGAATCTAGAAATAAAACTAAAAATAGGGTTTTGGTTATGTGTAGGTTGTCTATAAGGCTATTCAGGTAGATTTCTAAAATTTACCATATCCTGGTCGCAAATCGACCGTAAACATGGGTGGTTGGGATAATTCTGAAAGTTCACTAAATCGAGATTTTTCTCGATTTTGGAACTCGATTCATGTTGCGCACAAAGCAAAATAAAATAAAGTAATTGAAGAAAATTGAAGGTGTTTAGGTTGTCTATGCACCTGTGAAGACGATGCACAAAATGGTGCAACTAGGCGACAGAAATGGCGCCGCAAAGAAGGGTGGTTCACTGCCGGTTGCCTGTGCTTGTTGTGGCCGCTGTTGGCCTCGCCGTTGCGCCGGTAGTTGCTGGCGGCCACCGTGGAGGCGCGTGCGCACGAGGGGCTGGGGTTGGAGTCGCCTGGGTCGTGGCTAGGGTTTGGAATTTTTTTTCGATCCATATATATATATATAGGGTCGCGGTCAGCAGATAAGAGAATAGGCCTCACGGGTTAGTGAGTACTGTTCCCCTGCGGGGGAACAGTAGCTCTATTTTTTTTCCTCTTCTTTATATATATATATAGTTGCTCTATAAATCTAATAAAAATTCAATAAAAATTTTAAAAAATCTAAAATTTAAAATAAAGATTATTTTTATTGTTATTAATATGCAATATTCTAAATAAAATTCGGGCGACTACTATGTTTTTTAAATAAAAATATATGAAATAGTTTTATATATCATCATGATCAATATATATATATATATATATATATATATATATATATATATATATATATATATATATACCCGTATACCTATTAAAAAAAAATATACCCGTATACCTATTTAAGTATCAAAATACCAAGTGCTTGTAAAATATTTTAAATAAATAAAAATATATTATTTATGACATCAAAGACATTTTATTTATATGAATATTTTCGAAAGATAAAATGCTAATTATTTATGCACATCTTGTTTTTATTTCATATTAATTTAAAATAGTAACTGACTCTAAATAATTCTAAAAATGTATATATAAAAAAATTGTAGCGATATTAAATATTTAGATAGCTTTAGGCTACTATCTTTATATAAAATAAATTCATCCATATGTATACTCTCATATTCTACAGAAAAGTATATTTATATAGTTTATTCCAACTAATCAATTAGCAAATACTTAAATCTACATGTAAATATATTAAAAAAATTAGAAATTTAGGGGGGTTTACATCCTACCCAACTTATAAAAATTTCGTCCTCGAAATTAAAAATACTCTTAATATCAAGAATAACGAGATGTAATACAAGGGAGAGTAGGTACGTCGAATTGTAACTCAGTTTTTAAAACGATGGAGGTAGTTGTGAGAGTAATCCATACTGTCATCCATATCCTACAAGATGTCGTATTATTGGTTCAAGGCCCTATCCAACTTATAAAAGTTGGCTAACTGTAAAAACTGTCATTAAAAAAATTGTGGAGGGACACTTTTTTAGGAAGCGGTACACGAATATTGGGCACTTCTGACCGCAGTATCGGGTTCTAGGTGAGCTTGGGTATTTTCCTGGCATTTTTAGTTTATAACTTCTATAGGAGGATTGTTACCATTAACATTGTATCTAGAGGTGTCATACTTTAGCACGATAGTAGGAATTTCTCGTTCGGATATGACTAGAATGTGTCGGTTCAAAGGAAATCCAGTCTTCGCCTAACACAGATAACTAAGAGATGAATTGAAGGAAGGAAAAATAGAAGTCTTGGGCCGAGAGTCGAGAACCCATGGCAAGTGCATAAACATTTCTTTAGTATATGATTAGGCAAGTGTTTGAATTATTTTTGTCATAGTGACTAAGGTGTGATGGTTCGGTGTTTGGTGTTGTGTAGGGAGCATGGACTTGTTTGAGTGTACAACATATATCATAGGTGTGACGTGTCTTGCATGGATCATGGGTATGGGTCGATATGGTATGGTTTAAAAATTAATTGGAACAAAAAATAGGCATATATGGTTTGTTCTAAAGGAAGAATACGTCATACATGTGGTGTAATTAATTGGAGTACAAGAAGGTGCGTTTGTGTGAGACATGTATGTTATGCGTATAGCTTGACTGGTCTAGTCCATGGGTGAGAAATTTGTTTGAAGGAAGCGACTAGCGTTATGCTTCAAATATCAAAGTCACGGTAGAGGCTATCAATTGATATGGATAGAAGTGGATGTTTATGAATCACCAATTTATTTGTTCAATTATAGCCAATCTATCCCAATCATTTGCTAATTCAAGAACCCTACGTTCTTGAGAGGCTTGGAATCTATACACCTCGAAATCTTATTCTTAACTTAAACAAAGACACGATGCTAGGATAGAATGGATTAAAGAATTTAAGTTGCGATCTTTTACCGCGGTTATCTAATGCACGAGCAAAGGGATATAAAATACGATATGAAGGTCGTGTCGCAACCTTCAACCAGAAGGAAGGATAGTTACGAATGGCTTCCCATTCTAAGAGATTGAGTATACTAAGTTCAAGGTTCTTCCCAACTTACAGAAATTGATTAATCATGGAAGTCACAGTAGTAGTACTTCCAGGAAGATCATGTTTCAAGACGATGTGTTGGAATATGAGGTTCGTCTGATCGTAGCCATGGACTCTATTAGGAAGCCTAGGTATTACTTATTTAACATTGCTCCTATATTGACTATGTTTGGTCAAGACAGTAGGAAAGGTCTTGGTCAAGTATGTTCGAAAGCAAGTTGGTACCGAAGGATGCATAACATAGGCTACGAAGAGATATGGTTACGGGATTTATAGAGACGGGGACCAAGGGATCAGGACTACATAATAGGTGGCAGGATATATGTCATCAGTTTGGTTTTCATAGCCCAAATATGGCGATGTGCAAGGATGGATTTAACTGGGTCTTAATGGGTTCCCTATTTGGTCAACAATCCTTGATTGAATAAATCATAGGTTTTAATCTATATTGACTGGGCGAGATGCTATGAGATCAATCTGAGCCATTCCTAGTAGGTTAGGGTAATCTTATATATGTTCCAAGTTAAGTGGTTGGGCAAATTTTTTAGCCGGGTTGGTTAGCCAGGTTCCTAAAGCCGGAAATGCGCCTTTTGTGACTTTTGTGTTTTTAGTAGCACAAGAAGACTCAATTGAGTGGCACACTAGTGGCATGTGCATAGTGGACTTCGAGTAGATCACAACCATATATTGGGTCAAAAGATTTGAATCGAGGTTGGATCTCTAACCGAAGTCAGAAAGGACAATGGTATCATGGTAGGGGTTATAGCTAGCCTTTTTGACTCGAAAGTCGCATCATAAAAGTAAAGTACAATGAGACGTGTTTTAGTAGGACATGATATGTCTACATGAAGGTGGAGTCGTCTATGTCTTGTATGTGAAGTTTGTTGGAAGGTAACAGCTGGTCTCGTACTCCGAATATTAATGTCACGGTCAAGGACACCAAAAGATCTAAATAGAAAGTGGGTGTTCATGAGGCAGTAATTATAGCCTTAATGGAAATCAACTTATTCTAATCAATCGATAATACCAGTATATCCTAAAATTTAGAAGGCTTACAATCTACTCACTCTAGAAGCTAAGACATGGTTTCTAGTATTAATGAGGTTATGAAGAATCTCAAAGTTGTGATATTGTACCTCGACTCTTGATTATAAAAGAATAACACACTATGTAGTAGATGATGTGGTATGGAAGATATGAATCAAGTTTGAAGATGTTCTCCAATTTTGAATAGATGGAAAACGATTGGGTATATATAGCTTTAATGGCCATAGGTGGTATGACGAACTAAGGTGCATTATGTGTCTATCACCTCTCAAATATGAGCATTTTGTTTTTCTGAAATAAGTAAAGACGGAAAAACAATAAGGAGTTCAAGGAAGAGGGAACAAATGTGAATACGCGGTTCCAAGGGCAATTGAATAATCCAAACAGAGTTGCCAAGGAAGTTGTAGATAAGATCCTAAAGATATTTATATCTCAATCTATGTAGGATGATCATATGAAGAGCGAACCAAGTGCACTAAGGTTGATCAGACCATAATACACTTATTCTGATTAGACAATATGCTTGCGGGCGTCCCCAATAAACATATGTTCTAAACAAGCTCGATAAAGGATAAGCTTGTAAAACTAGGCTGTAAATAGCAACATCAATCATGATAGTGCAAAACATAAGTACGGAATATGATGATGAAAGCAGTTATAGATAGTTCAAGTTTTTACAATAGTCTAAGTCTTGTCTGGTGTTCCTGTTTATACAGTTATCCTACTGTCTCTTGTATCCGGCCTTAGTTGACCAATGAGGTATGGGCTACTAAACTCTATCTTTTAGCTAAACATATCCTCCCATACTAACATATATTCGTTGCCATCCAGTTATACTTTATTAATAGGTTACAGGGACATGGGGTGGTAGACCGCAAGGCACACTACCCAACTTATAAAAGTCAACTAATAGGGTGATTGGACAATATAATGCGTATAACTAGTACGAGTCATCTTCCTAATCTCTCTATTAAGCACGAAGGGAAAATAATAAGATTTACAGTTGAAAGGATTTAAACAGAAGAAAATCAAGGTAGTCGGACGAGAGTTCAAAATTGGAATCAAGGGAGGAGGTCAAGCATATGGATGAGAATCTAGACTCTAAACCTATCCGTAGGCTCACATTGGTACAGTAATGTAACCGAAGTGATAAACTCGACATGCATGGGCTACCACAAAAATATGTAACGCCTCAGTCCTAAAATTATTTGGACTAAGTACGTAGACATGTCATCTATTTATACGAAGTATACTCCAATATATGGAACCCTCATATATATACATGAGCTGTGAAATATAGTAAACCATCATAAATAAATCTCACCCAAAATAAGAGAATAAATATATGTTAAAAATCAACAGTGACTTTGTTATTTATACAAATATTGGGCGGAGACAGATCCACTACCAACCATTTAAATGAGAAGAAAAGTACAAGGAAATGATGGACAAAAATGGTAAGGGAAGATCCAAGAGCAGTCCTCCTCGATGTAGAAGGGATGACCACGATCTTGGCTAGAGCACCTGCGAAGTATCATAAAAAGCACACACCTGGGGAGATCACTAGGTCCTCAGAGGGACGTAACAAGATATAAGAAGAATATGCCATAATAAACTAAATATATATAATATGTCACAAGCCACAAGTAAAGTAAATTAGTCCAAATCGTAACAAGATCCAATATCTCATCATCGAAACAGTGGACTACCCCTACAACCAAATAAGGACAAGGGGTAGCACACCATTTCGCGATGCGATATTGTCCCATGATACTAATGGAACGGGGTGACATGACATTGACTAGGGTTACCTAACAATTCTAATGTGTTTATGCAGTTAAGAACAAACCTTTAGTCGCATGAGCCCAGGCTATAAATAGGATCTTGTATAGTCCCCTCTTGGACACCAGTGACTAAGCACATAACGTTCAAAAACATTAGTGGCCAACCTGAGGGGGTTATCATACCCGTATCTCCAGCGGAGCTTTCGGGTTACAAGGGAATGTGCAATAGAAGCCCATACGACAAAGAAATATTCTCCCCTCCCTATGTACCTATCTAAGTCGCATCCACGATCAGGTACTTCTACTAACTGCTAAGTCTTCTAGCATGCCTCTATTAGCAGTTAGACCTAACGCATGCACACGGGTGATCAGCCAACACGTAAGTACCTCTATATGCTACTCATCTCACACATATCTCGTGGTACAACTTGTGTCAAGGTTTATGCAATACACTACAGATGGTAGTCTCTTAACTCTAGGTTCATATGCAATCAAAAGATAATATAAAAAGCAAAGCTAATATCACTGGGCAGGTAGTAAATCATAAACTGTAATAATGGTGCAGCTAGAAGAACCAAAAATAAATAAACAGTAATATGCAATAACTCAAGAAAATGTAGACTAAAAATAAGTAGTAAATATGGCAAGGTATCTTCCCTGAGGTTGTGTGCAAAAGGGCGACGTCCAATAGCTCGAACCGTCAGAATAGCGAAGCGATGAAAGCCAAATCTCGCATATGTCCTATGCTAAAATAAATTCCACGACCATGTTTGGAATATAAGATATGTCTAGGAAATGCCTTTCCAAAAGTCCAATTCCGAAACAGGGTCAAAATTATAATTTTGGGTCAAAACGATGTCCGTCGTTGGACCCGTTTTACACCAAAATGCGTGCCAGTACCTACGATCTCTAAAGTCGTCAAACTACATGTCTATGGGTCTGGTTTGAGGAGACGAATCCAACCGTATGTTCAAAGTTGGACTCCGGTGGCCGTGCACAATTTTGCCTGCTGGAGCGGGTCGCGGGCCCGTCAAATAGGCGTTCCGGTCGACCTTCTCAGAATCGGACCAAACTTCGCACACAGGACCAGAAAAATGATACGGTCCTGCTGGCGTAAGTTTCATCTCGAGTTGACGAATGTACACAAAGTAATTGGAGAATTTAAAAAAAAAAGTCGATACGATAAATTTTGACGGATACGCATCAAATTCGTCGCGCACATGCAACCAATTTGAGTTCCATCAAATCCCACATGTATGCGAAGTCAATACGCACCTTTCGATGCTTTCGGTTCACGACCACGTCTCCCAGTTTGCCAGGACGGACTCCGTATCGAGGTTTTTCGGTGTTTTTAAAACAGATTTTTTTCCAAGTTCAAACAAGTTTTAAACAGAATATAGGAATCTAGAAATAAAACTAAAAATAGGGTTTTGGTCATGTATAGGTTGTCTATAAGGCTGTTCAGGTAGATTTCTAAATTTACCATATCCTGGTCGCAAATCGACCGTAAACATGGGTGGTTGGGACAGTTCTGAAAGTTCAGTAAATCAAGATTTTTCTCGATTTTGGAACTCGATTCATGTTGCGCACAAAGTGAATAAAATAAAGTAATTGAAGGAAATTGAAGGTGTTTAGGTTGTCTACGCACTCTGAAGACAATGCACAAAACGGCGCAATGTGGTGACGAAAATGGCACCGCAAAGAAGGGTGGTTCGTTGTCTGTTGCCCGTGCTTGCTGTGGCCGTTGTTGGCCTCGCCGCTGCGCCGGTGGTCACTGGCGGCCACCGTGGAGGCGCGGGGGGGGGGGGGTTGGGGTTGGAGTCGCCTCGGTCGCGGCTAGGGTTTAGAAAGAAAAAAATTGTCGATATATATATATATATATATATATATATATATATATATATATATATATATATATATATATATATATATATATATAGGGTCACGGTCTCTGCCCTGCGCGGGAAGAGTAACTCTATTTATATATATATATATATATATATATATATATATATATATATATATATATATATATATATATATATATAGGGTCACGGTCTCTGCCCTGCGCGGGAAGAGTAACTCTATTTATATATATATATATATATAAATAGAGTTACTCTTCCCGCGCAGGGCAGAGACCGTGACCCTATATATATATATATATATATATATATATATATATATATATATATATATATATATATATATATATATATATATATATATATATTTTAAATATATATATATACCTATTTATGTACCAAAATACCAAGTGCTTATAAAATATTTTAAATATATAAAAATATATTATTTATGATATCAAAGACATTTTATTTATATGAATATTTTCGAAAGATAAAACGCAAATTATTTATGCACATCTTATTTTTAATCCATATTAATTTAAAATAGCAACTGACTCTAAATAATCCTAAAAATGTATGTATAAAAAAATTTGTAGCGATATTAAATATTTAGATAGCTTTAGGCTACTATCTTTATATAAAATAAATTTATCCATATGTATACTCTTATATTCTTCAGAAAAGTATATTTCTATAGTTTATTCCAACTAATCAATTAGCAAATATTTAAATCTACATTTAAATATAAAAAAAATTAGAAATTTAGGGGGGTTTACAATGTCCAGCCTACGCCGCAGTGTCGACGGTAGAACGTTGTCCTAGGTCACAACATCTAATAATATATACCTGTACCTGTACAATGATATACTCTCCAAGAGGAGGACAACATAGAAGGTACAACTCAATCACAGAATCTTAGATGGAAATGAAGGAATAAAATATGGATAATAAATCTCAACTGAGAAATACAACTGAAAGAAATAAGTTTGGATGTTTAAACAACATCAAAATCTAATAACTGAAGTAAATCTCAAGACAAAACATCTAAATAGAGATAACTAGTCTAGAAGTATAAACTAGATAATGGGCAAGTCCTCGGCAACTGCTGGATCCTCCTGAGGGTCCAAGTCACCGGTGTCAGGACATGAATGAATACATATCTCTTACACAGTTTATATCATGACAGGGAATATAAAGCATGCTATAGAATAAAGTACATGAAAACTGTAAGAATAACATGAAAAAAGAAGAAGAGAGAGTTTGATAACAGAAAATATTTAGATATGGTAATAAAGAACTATAAATGACTAGTAATTTAGAGTACAAGATAGATATGTGAACGGCTTGATTTGTACATGATTACACTATAGAGTTTATACATGATTACACTACTTTAGAATTGTTCACATGACTATTTCTACTCCTCCGTACCCCAATCAATACACAAGGATCTAGACAGGTTATGTTATTGTACATGAAAGTTTATACATGAAGCTCATGAGATCATGAGAATACATGAGAGCACATGAGTGTACATGAATAATAAGTCCATAAAATACATAATGTTCATAAAAAGCACATGCATGATGTATCTGATGCACCCGAGGGGGATAACATCTCATGTAAAGATCCATATAGTACTAATCCGTGATAACATCGTGTCAGCATCATGTAAATTAGTCTATAACAAGAATATAATTCCTAACAAGTATAAAACGGTCAGAGAATGTACTCACCTGATATCCCGAATGTCTGATGAGAATATGAGTTCAAACCGGAGTATCTGAGTCCTATTTAGAGCAACCACGGGTTACAAAGTGTCCAATATAAATTTAGAGAAAATTACAATGCATTCTAAATAATTCTAGGCCATTCTGGGTCAAAGTAAACCCTTGGTTAACTCTGGTCAACCTTGTTCAACCATTCTAGTCAAACTAGGTCAACCCTAAGTCAACTAGTCTATTATTCCAAACTTAGGTCAAACTCAAGTTATCTAGTCATTTTAAGTCCATTTGAGTCAAGTTAGATCATGACCCAAAGTTGACTTCTGTCAACTTGGCCAACTTGCTAGTCAACTTTGCCAAGTTAGGCCTATTGGGTCATTCCTAAACTGATTCACTCATCCATAGGCTATACCGATAACACTACAAATATATACACATACCTATACATTCAAAAATATATATGTAGAAGCATGAAAATATCAAACACTATGCGCCCAAGTTTGGAAGTAGCTATGCGCTCAAGTCAGGAAGTAGCTATGTGCCCAAATCAGATAGTGGCAGACACCCACAATGCAAATCCTATGCGCCCATATATAAATCCCTATGCGCCCACATGGCTCTTCCAGAAGGGGGCGTATAGCCCTGTTCCTACACTATGCGCCCAAATCAGGACAGCTCCACGACTCGGTCAACATCTACGATCAGTCGTGTACCGAAGCATGCGGCCACGTCAGTCTCTACGAGCAGTCGTGCACCGAAGCATGCAGCCACGTCAACCCTACGATCTATCCACGATCATCCAGTCTTTATGCACCTACACCTTATGCGCCCAAAGGAAGAATATGCGCCCACATGGAAATCAGTATATTTCTACTTGTGTGTGCATAACAGTCGTTTCAGTGCAAAATGACTATAAATAGAGGACATATGCCTCTTCAAATGGACAGAACAGAGAGCATTTCAGAGCCAAATTGCTACCCTTCTTGCCAGTGAGCCGAGAGTTAGCAATGTTCTAGGTTTTCTCCCACTTTTGTAAATCGGAGGATCAACGGAGTAAAGGAGCAATTGCCGTTCGATCTCCATCGTCCCATTTCCCAGAATTCTTTTTGTACTCAGGGATTCTCAGCGCAGGATCTCTCAGGTGTACTCGATTTTTAGTACCTTGCGCTAATAAGAAAAGACAGTGATTCTTCTCTTTTTTGTAAGTGTCTACAAAAATGAGAACTCTGCTGGGGACTACCTTTTTCCTCTGACGAGAAGGTGGTGACGCAATCCGATACATATAAAGTGGGGAGCACTCAGAAGATGTTGATCGTGAAGTTCGATCAACAGGTGTTCGAAGAGATGCTCTCGAGGGACGGCTCTACTCCCTCGAAATCAGTGAAGCAAAACAAGTCTCGCAAGACTTGGCTTCCGAAGGCTTGCGTTGCATATCCTGCCAATGTCGTAAAAGATATACAACCGAAAGAGAACACTGTCATGGGGGCGCATAACCCTTCCACAGGAGCTCCCAATGCGAAGAAGGCGCATATTATTTCGGGCTCTACTAGCCAGCGACTTCCCTCTTGTGCAATCAACAACAGAGTGTTCAATGCTCGAGACTTGGCAAAGAAAAACACTAAGATGCCAAGAATCGAAGTATTCGACGCTCTGGGCAAACTCAGCGAGGCTTGCAAACGAAGAAGGCGAAACAGGAAGAAAGCAGCACTGTTTTCCAAAACATACGTCCAGAGCTATGCGCCCAAGGCAGTATGTGGGCACATAACTCTGGCCAAAGGACTTCTATCTTCGATAGGCTATGCGCCCAAGGCCATGCGCCCAGGCTCTGATGACCCATTCTATGCGCCCACATCCAGGAAGACCAGGCATGCTGCCAGGACTTCAGGAAAGCATGCGCCGAAAGGCATGCCCCAGGGTCTATGTGCCTACAGGGAAAAGACAGACCCCAATGCGTATAGCACGGGGTTGTTTTCAAGGTCATCATGGAACTTACGTGTGCGGGTTGCCCCTACACATGAACTAAGTTTGGATGTGCCAACTTCCCTTACAAATCTATATGCAAAGCTCGGTAATGCATGTGACATGGGTTTAAAGGCAAAACTCCCTTCCGTCGATTTACGCAACATGATAAATCATAAGCGTAAAGCGAGGGAGGATACTGCAACTCATGGGATGCATCCGTGTACTAGTATTGTCATCAACTGTTGCTGCTCCAAAGCAACGATGGTGCTTCCAAGGCAGTCCGTATTTCGACGACTACAACGCTCTGATGATGAAAAGTCGCTATGTGTTTCATCCAACATGGCTTCATGGGGTCCTCCTTACGGGAGTCCCAATCAAAGAAGGTGGACCACTAACCTGACCTTTTCTTTCAATTCTGTGAACATAAGAAGAAGAAGTCTGCCAGCAAACAGCCAGCGAGCTGTCACATCTGAATGAGTCTATATGGGTACTCGGTCAAGGACGGGATTCCTTATAGATGGCAAGTACTCTCAAGCTGGGGGTGATGTTCCTTCAGAACTTTAAGCTGGGGATAGTATTCCCTCAGAATCTGAAACAGACGACCTTCACACCGAGGGTAGCCTCCCAGATAATGATGATCTCTTCGAGTCTGACGGTGACTATCTACCTTCCATGCCAGAAGACGAGGGCCTTTTCAACTCAGAGACAGACAGTATCAGCACCAGTTGTACTATCTTCTCTATTCATCCTCGTATGCTATCTAGGTACATGGCAGATGGAGAGAGGCCTGAAGAATCTAGTGATCAGACAAACAAGCGGCTGGAGAGTCTTGAAATGGCATTTACCAAGATCACTGATATGCTTACCAGCATCATGGCGGTCCAAACCACTGGGGTTGTTCCTCCACCTCAACCGAATGTCTTAGCACACGCTAATCTGGCTCATAGTAACAACCGTCCTTCATCACAAAGGGAGTACCATTCCGTTGCACCTTCTCTAAATCTCGTGAATGCTGGGGGTGGTCCTTCGTCGATGGCACTTAACAACCGTACGACAGCCGTTTCTCGATATCTGCTCAGCCAGAAGGATGCAATTGATTCTCTTGTTCCCTGTCTCGATACCATCTCACACAAAGACGAGCTTCAGAAGATGGGGATATCTCAACCTTATCCTCCTGAATGGAAGAATGCCACTTGCCCTCCTAACTACAAGCCATTGACGCTAAATTCGTTTGACGGGATAACTTCTCCTCGCCAATACATGACATACTTCAACATGCAGACTCTGCACTTACCAAGAGATGATACGTTCTTGTCAAAGCTATTTATCAGCACCTTGTAGGGGGTAGCTTTTGAATGGTTCTGCAGTTTGCATGACGGTTGAATTAACTCCTTTAAAGACTTGGAGAGGTTATTCCTCAACAGGTTTTATGAGAGTGGCATACATGTTAGTATGTCCACCCTCATCGAGACCAAGCAGAGGAGGAGTGAGTCTGTTATTGCTTTCATCGAACGCTTCAGGCGACTAGCATTGGAGATGCCCTTCGGTATACCCGACTCAGAGCTTATGGATACTTGTCGGCATAACTTCCTTCCTACATTGAAGTTATGTCTGGGTATACATAAGTATGATACATAGCCCGCTTTCATCGGGGCTGCTGATGCTGCTGAGAATGATGTTTCTAATCTGGAATTACTAGGGTTGAAGACACCCAAATCTGAGGACAAAAGCAAGCACCCCCAAACTATCCCTATCCGTAGGGGTAAAGGGAAAGAAGTCTTGAAGGTCGACACTTCTAAGGGAGCTTCCAATTCTCAGGACGCTCCTGACAAATCCAAGAAGACTTTTTCCTTTGACGAAGATGATGTTATTACCATTTTTCACACATTGATGAAGGGTAATAAATTGGTATTGCCTCCACCACGATATCCTGCGGAGGCAAACCAACTCAACGACCCCAAATACTGTCCTTATCACCAGTACGTGCACCATTCCACCAAGAATTGCATCATCCTGAAAAAAAGATACAACAGCTTATCGACAGCCAAGTTATCAACCTCGAAGCTGAAGACAAGGTCGTGTCTTCTAACATGATCTCTCTTCAATTCGGTGATTTTCCTCCCAAAGAAGTTCCAGACGGCGTAATTGTAACCCCCAAGGCAATAATGGAAGTTGTCAACCTGTCGCCAGCTCGCGACTTAACATCAATGTTGGTGCCACTCACGCCAGAACAGGGTGAGATCATGTGGATCCATCCAGACCTTGTGCAGGAAATAACGCAGGGGGTAGTGTCTTCCAAAGCAAAGAGGGGCAAGAAATACATGTCATTCCTTATGGTGTCTTCTTCCATTTATGAAGTTTCATCTGGCGAGACGCGATCCGGGAAGACTTACCTGTGGACTTATGACCCCGCACAAGAAGACATTGTGCCTTTCCGTGCTCCTGCTACTCCCACAAGTTTAGAAGCTAGTCCATCTAAGTCCTCAACTGTCGACAAAGCTAAGCAGAAGGAGACACGATTTGACAAGTCTCTAAAGGCACCAACTCCCAAAGGCATGGATCGGCCTTACAACTTTGACATACTGGCACAACTGGCCAATACACCTGCCAGATTTTTATTGTTCGACCTACTGCAGCTCTCCAAAGAGATGCGTAAAGCTTTAAGCGAGGCATTGCTACATGCCGACTCTTATCTCGCTAAAGTCAAAGCCTCCGCTGAAGATCCAGTCTCTTGTCCTTACTGTCATAGCACTATGGAAGTGGTTTCCAACATCACCTTTTCACAAGAGGACATGCTGCTCAAAAATAATCGTTATGATAGACCTCTGTACTATACAGGATATATCAGGGAAATTAAGGTGGATCAGATACATATCGATCCAGGTTCCTCCCTCAGCATCATCCCTAGAAGTTTACTCCAAATTCTAGGGATCCCTCTGCATAAGCTATATGTAACCAATACAACTATCATGGCTTTCAATGCTTGGAGAAGTCATCCTCTGGTCAAGATCTGTCTCAAGTGCCAGATTGGTGATCTCCGAACAGAGGTTGCTTGCTATGTAATCGATGTCAATGTGTCCTACAACGTCTTGTTAGGACGTACGTGGATACATGAGAACATGATCGTTCCTTCTACCCTTCACCAGTGCTTTAAGTCCGTCAACAGTGATGGCATCGTGAAGACGGAGTTTGCCGATAAGGGTATTGAAGCCTACTATAAAGATTCGGTGCTATATCAATCTCAGCCTCCTAAGGATGACGGCAATGAAGCTGACGATGAAGCTGAAGTTAATTCATCTGTCAGTGACGGTCCTCTGGTTATCTGAGTCAAAGGACATACTACTCCAAAAAGTACTCCAAAGCCTCTCATAATCCGGGTCAAAAAAAAGAATCCTAATATTGTCAAACCATTGACCATCACTCTCCGCAAAATGACTCGGGTGGAACCTGCTGAAGTCCATCCTCCCAATAATGATGAGTTACCCTACATGGTGAACTTAACCAAGTCTGTGACTCCTGTTCTGGATAATGATGCCCTCAATGAGTATATCAATACTCAAAATAATGTACCTTCAGTGGATGATGTTAAACCTGAAGAACTTGCATATTTTCTGAGTAAAGGTTTATCTTTGAATTACTATGATGTCTTTCAATCTGTAAACGAGTACATAGATACGTTGTACGCCCTAGAGCATGGCATAGGACCACACCTCTGTATTCCGGTCACGATGCCTCGTCTTCGAGAAAAAGTCTGGCCAGAAGATATCCAGTAATTCATCATTCCAGCTAGAAAGAAGGGTGGAGAACTAATCATCTTCAGTCGAATAATTGGTGAAAGAAAGTTCGTTCAGGACTTTACTACTCCCGATTACAACACCGAAGCCGACTATGGTTCAGGTAAAATGCAGCTTTATCGATATAGTTGGCAGGCCAAGAATATCATCCAGAACATGGGATATAATATAAAAAGCAACCAGGGACTAAACTACGGTCAAGGGCGATGATTTCCAATACGTCACTTTGCTCTTTCCGGCAAACCCGAGAACTATTATCAACAAAACGGTGTTGGTTTGGGTTATGTTACTCCTCCAACAACTCTCGAAGGATCAGACATTCAAGTTGATCATTGTTCTCATTCTTCTGATTCCTGCCTTGGGATTCAGACTCCAGCATTGGAGACATGTTCAAAGCAACTCAATCCGTCAACATGGTATCAGTTGACCAAATTGCAGAAGATGTCCAATCAATCGAGTTCAAACTATGGGCTAAAAGATGGACACCAGGTGGGAGTTACGTTTCGAACAACGTAAACCACCTACTGAAGACAAAGTTGTCCAAGTTAATTTAGGAGATGAATTATCTCTTAAACCAATCTTCATCAGCAAAAGTCTGTTTGGTGAAGAACAGCAATCTATTAGAGCTTATAAGAGAATATATTGACATCTTTGCATGAAGCTATGAAGACATGACAGGCTTAGACCCTAAAGTTGCTATACACCGCCTAAATATCTCATCCAAAGCTAAGCCAGTGAAGCAGCAGCAACGACGGTTCCGACCAGATATCATGGAGGTCATCGAGAGTGAAGTCAAAAAGCTTATTTCAAGTGGTTTTATTCGCAAGAACAACAACTTGACTGGGTCGCTAACATTGTTTCGGTCATGAAAAAGAATAATAATTTTCGAGTCTGTATCGATTACCGTAATTTGAACTATGTATGCCCAAAAGATGAGTTTCCCCTACCAATCACCGACGTAATGATCGACAATACTTGTGGCTTTGAGTGAATATCCTTCATGGATGGGTTCTCAGGCTACAACCAGATCAAGATGTTCCCCGAGGATGATAAACACACATCTTTTCGAACACCGTTGGGGGTATACTGCTATACGGTGATGCCCTTCGAATTCAAAAAAGCGGGTGTGACATACCAGCGAGCTATGAACATAATTATTCGCGATCATTTGTGCAAAACAGTGGAATGCTACGTACATGATATTGCAGTTAAAAGTCATCTCCAGGGCAACCACCTCCAAGACATAAGAATGGTATTCGAACTGATGCGTACACACTAACTCAAGATGAATCCAACCAAGTCTTTTCTGGGAGTCTCCAGCGACAAGTTTCTTGGTTTTGTTATCACTTCAAAGGGTATACATATTGACCCAGAGAAGGTTAAAGCTATCCTCGATATACGTCCTCTAAGAAATCTCAAAGAGCTACGCGGACTGCAATGAAGGTTAGCCTACATCAGACGATTCATTTCAAATCTTTCTGGAAGGTGTCAACTATTTACTCAGCTCGTGAAGAAAGGAGTATATTTCATCTGGACTGAACAATGTCAGCATGCATTTGACGACATCAAGAAGTATCTCACAAGCCCCCCAGTGTTGGTGGCTCCGATTGTCAGAAAGCCTTTCTTGTTATATGTCTGTGCTATGGATTATTCTCTTGGCGCCCTATTAGCTCAGAAGAATGAAGGCGGTCATGAACATGCAATCTACTACCTCAGCCGCATGATGGTTGGTGCCGAGCACAGATACATACCCGTAGAAAAAGAATGTCTCGCACTGGTATTTTCTATCCAGAAGATACATCACTATGTGTCTGGGCAGACTATCCACATCATATCTAGAGTCAATCCTTTCAGAATACTTGCGACTAAACCGAGTTCTCTTAATTCCCGTTTAGCTACATGGATAATGCTGTCGACTCCATTCAATATGTTTTTCGTCCCTCAGAAGGCAGTAAAAGGCCAAGCATTAGCTGATTTCTTAGCAGCTCATCCAGTGCCAGAATCCTCCAAACTCTACAATGAAATCCCAGATGAAGTAGTTGAGTTTAACACTGTGACTGAGGAAATCCCCATTTGACGAATGTTCATTAACGGTGCATCAAGAACATGACCTAAAGAAAATAATATGGCCAGAGTAGGGATCGTGCTTGTTTCACCCGATCACTTGGTTATACACCGTACGTATTCTCTCCTGGAGCCTTGTGCCAACAATGTGGCCAAATATAATGCCCTACTGATTGGCCTTTAACTGGCAAAACAACTGGGATTTGACTATCTTGAAGCTTATGGTGATTCAAAGCTAATAGTTAGTCAGGTTCGAGGGGATTATGAAGTTCGCCATGAAGATCTCATCCCATATCACAAAGCGACGATCAAGTTGGCTTCTACCTTCGCTAGATTCTTTATTGAGCATGTACCTCGATTACAGAATATAGAAGCAGATGCTTTTGCCGGTCTGGCTGCTTTCTTGACCGTCTCTATCAACACTCAGCATTCGATCACAGTGTCTGGTCGAGAGTTATTCAATATTCGCAATAGAGACGAACGTCGACATCAAAGACTGGAGATTTTCTTTCATAGACTATGCTGTCTACGGAATCCTCCCTGATGACCGAAGGAAGCAGTGTCTATCCAACGACAATCCCTCAGATTTTACTATGATATAGCTACCAAAATGTTGTACCGATGTTCTTACGATGGGCTACTGTTACGATGTTTATCAGACATAGAAGCCAAACATGTACTACGTGAGGCTCACGACGAAATTTGTGGTGCACACCAACCAGGCCCCAAATTACAAGATCGCCTTAGACGAATGGGTTATTATTAGCCCACGATGGTAGCAGATGCTGTTGAATATGCAAAGAAGTATAGGACTTGTCAGTTCCATGCCGATTTCATTCATTAAGCTTCAGAGTTTCTACACTCGATGGAGGCATCTTGGCCTTTTGAAGCCTAGGGTATGGATGTCATCGACCCAATCAGCCCACCATCCTCCAGAGGACATCGATTTATCCTAGCTGTAACCGATTACTTCTCCAAATGGGTGGAAGCTATACCGCTTATCGAAGTAAAGACGTCGAACATGATCAGTTTCATCAAACATCACGTCATCTACCATTTCGGCCTACCTTGTAAGATTATCCATGATAATTGTCCACAATTCATGAGCTATGCATTTATCGGTTCTGCGATAAGAATCGAATCCAGAATGTAGCCTCTATCGCTTACAATCCAGCAGCTAATGGATTAGCAGAAGCCTTCAATAAGAGTATCATCAAACTTCTCAAGAAGTTCGTGTCTTCAAACAAGCGTAATTGGAATGAGAAGTTTGGCGAATGTCTCTGGGCCTATCGTACAAAGGTTCGAACTCCAACAGGTAGTACGCCGTTCTCTCTGGTTTATGGGAGTGAAGCAGTTCTTCCCCTAGAAATCCAGATTCCCTCTCTTCGGGTAGCCTTAGCCGGTGAGTTGACCACCGAAGAAAGCTACCGTCTGCGACTACAAGAGCTGGAAGCGCTAGACAAAAAATGCTTATTAGCTCAACAGCGTATTGAGCTATACCAAGCAAGCATTTCTTGATCCTTTAATAAAAATGTGAAGGAAAGAATCTTTCAAGTTGGTGATCTGGTCTTAGCAGTGAGAAGACCAATGGTCATCATACACAAGACAAAAGGAAAATTCTATCCTAAATGGGAAGGTCCTTTCGCTATAGAATCAGTGTATTCTAACGGTGTGTATCGACTAACCAAGCCTGATGGTGACTTGCTTACGATGCCAATCAACGGCAAGTTCTTGAAGAAATATTATGTGTAACCTTCAGCGTTCACAGATACCCGACTTTAATCACATAAATGTACAGTACAATGTTTACGTGATTCGAAAAATCATGTAACTATTATCTGTATTTCAAGAGTCTTGAATACGCTATGGATAATAGGTCCTCTAAAAACTATCTTCGTTTGAATTCTGTCCATACTCGATCTTATGAAAACGGTCACGTCCATATTACCTCTGAACTGTTTCCCGATAATTATTTTCCAGTGGAATCATTAAGAAATGTCTTGCCACGTCCATATAACCTCTGAGAAAAACATTCGTCAAAGATAATCATGTCCATATTACCTCTAAATTATCTACTGACTCCTACTTAATGTTATATATCCGTCTATGTCCATATTACCTCTGGTCAGATATAGAACCTCCCCTGCTATTATGTCCACACTACCTCTATTAGCAGTTTTTGTCAACTTATTATCTATGTTCGAGAATCTTGGATATAAAACGGATAATAAGTCCACATCAAATTCCCCAGCGGAATACCCACCAAAAATATCCCTACTACGTCTACACTACCTCTAGTTCTGATATTTCACAAACTACATTCATGAGTTTCGAAAGCCAAAAGATTCTTCATTAAAAATGTCACTAAAAATAGAGAAAAGAAAAAGATACAAGAGTCTTTACGGCTCAAATGAGCCAATTATAAAAGAAGATTTAAGGGGTACACAACCGATTGATATTGTCCCTTAAAGCCGTTATCAAA